>CM065638.1:22563461-23016984 GCA_033220585.1 Dipteronia sinensis | reverse complement strand
ACTTTCTAGGGATAAATAACCGACTCTATACATCCTAGGTCGGTTACCTTTGAATAAGACATGCCTATTGACAAGTTTGTTGCATAGCCCAGTATTTACTTTCGTATCCATTAACTCCTTAGTTTCCATCATCTATATATATATATATCCTTCATCCCATTTCCCCTTCATTTAGTTTGCATACTTATTTTAGTGTTATTAATAGGATAATTCACCATCTACATCTTCATCATTTTATGTTTCGTTTATTATATATATACATTAACATTACTTTAGCAATAACTAATCTTAGTTAACTCCGCTCCCTGTGGACGATACCCCACTTGCCACTATACTTGTGTTTTCCAAATCATTTTAGGCTTAGTGAGGTTTTTACATTATTGTTGACGGATTGATCTTTAAAACGACACTAGAAAAATGTCCAGTCAAATGGCGCTGCTGCCGGGGAGCGGCAAGTTTAGTTAGATTAGTCTTGCATGAGTAATAGTTAGTGCTAGTAACATTTCTGATGTACCTTGATTGTTTCTCGTTTACGTCGTGCGTTATTTGTTTTTTAAATTTCAGGATTCTAGGTATATGCACGGAAGACGATCATTAAGAGGAACAGTGTTGCCAGTTACCGACAATATAAATCAGTTGGGTAAAAGAGCCGGTCAGTTAGAGGGAAACATGGAAACTGGGTTTCCTATGGATCACCCTGAGCAGAATAGGGAAGACAGAAACGATCAGAATCAGAATGAGTAGCAGGCTCGAGAGCATGAGGGTAGTGTACATGGAGATGAACAACTAGGTCTCACCATGGGCGAGTACACACTCCCATTTGTAGGTAATGCGCCAACTGCCATAGTACTTGATGATGTGACAAGACAGTATGAGTTGAAGACTATGCATATTAGCCTCCTACCATCTTTTAGTGGGAGAGTTACCGAGGATTGCCTTCAATTTATGAAACAATACGGAGCCACCCTAGAAACCTTTCAGGTAATGGCTCACCAAGCAGTACTGACAAGAGAGCAGCTTCACCTCAAGTGTTTCCAGTACTTTTTAAAGGATGCCACCATGACATGGTACATGAATTTGAGGCCAGGATCAATGGTAACATGGAGTCAGGTGTGCAAGGTCTTTTTGAACAAGTATTTTCTATCACAAAAGGCGAAGGACCTAAGGTTGAAAATATCATCCTTTGTTGTAGAGGACGGTGAGCCTTTCCATAAGGTATGGGAGAGGTTTAACTTGTTGTTAGCACAAATGCCGCCGCATACGTACCACCCAGAGTTGAAGGTGAATTCCTTCTATAGCGGACTTTCACCGATCACACAAATACTAGTGGACAATGCGTGCGGGGGTACAATAGCTAACAAGAGAGCAGTTGAGGCATATGATATCTTAGAAAAGATTGCCCAGAACTCACAACAGAAAACATCACACGTGAGAAGGGGCGGAAGGATAGAAATGGGTCAGGATACCCAAGTTCAAATTCAAATGTCAAGAATGAACAAAGAACTCCAATCGATCAATAAGCTTATAACTGGAAAGCCAGGGTCCTCACAAGGACTGAGTCAAGTAATAGGGGAGATAGAAGAAGGAGAAGAGCAGTTTGGTCAAGAAGAGCAAGCCCAGGCCCTTGGGGAATTCCAAAGGCCAAGGAATGACCCTTATTCAAACACTTACAATCCAGGGTTGAGGAATCACCCAAACTTGTCTTGGTCCAACAACAACCACCTAGGGGTGAAAAATTACCAAGAGGGTAACAACAACTACCAAGGTGGAAACAACAATCAGGGGTACCAAAATCGTGGGTACAATCAGTATAACTAAGAAGGACCTAGCAACAACAACCAATGGGGAAGTTCCAGTAGTAACCCACCAAACAACTTTAATTCCCAAGCACCTGCTAGCCAACAAAAGGACAAATCCCTAGAGGAGATAGTGAGCACCGTGATCAAAACAGTTGGTATTGGTTCAGAAGCCCTCAAGAACACCTTGCATGCATCTGAACAACGAATGACCGCTTACATGCAATCTAATGATCAGAGGGCAAATAGTCATGGAGCGTCACTGAAAAAGATGGAAACTCAGTTGGCTCAAATCTTCGATGCATTGGTCAAGAACAAGGGTAAAGCTTCAAGCACTGATGAGCACGTTAACGTGTTATAGGTAGTCGAGTTGGGAGTTGAAGAGGGGTTAGAAGAGGAAACTGTCCCAAACCACTACCAGATGCTAGACAATTCTAAGGAAGAAACAGTGAAAAGTGTTGTGGAGGCCACAGAAAGTGAAGATAAGGGAAGTAGCATAGACTCCCCCATTACGTTTTCAGACCCAGGAAGTTTTATGATAGAGGTAGAAATTGAAAACTCACCTAAGATGGGAGTGGTACTTGATATGGGGGCTAGCATCAATATGATGCCACTGGAGGTATACGAACAGTTGAAGATTCAGTCAATCAAGCCTACTTCTCAGACTCTTATCATGGCGGAAATTTCTTCCATCACCCCAGTTGGTATATTGGAGGAAGTCTATATGAATGTACACGGGCTTATGGTGCCGGTAGAATTTGTTGTGTTGAAGTGCAAGAGAGGAGAATATAGTGGTAGGGACCGGAAATTGCTTTTGAGGAGGTCATTCTGTAGGGAAAAATTGCTTTAAACCGCAGCGGAAGGCAAAAAAATAATTTTCGTATAGTTTAAAATTTTTCTAAACATTTAAACCTTAACCCTTTAATTAATTAAACTCAAATATACGGTTACTTTTCGCGTGATCCGATTGACTTACGTCGATGGTAATCCGCAAGATCTTCAATCCTAGCACGTACGTGAATCACCTAGGAGCGTGGTCTCCCTTTTTCTTTGAATTGCTTACCTTAGAATGGATGTATTGAATTTCTGATCTTGATCTTCCATAGTAAAACTACCAAGAGCCTAAAAAAATAGTTCCGGTCACTTTTGAATTCACAATCAATATGATTGAAACTCGCGTAACCCTAAATCAAAAGTGTGCACAAAACCTTTTGATGTTAAAGGCTTGTAAGTGCACTATCGAATGAGAACTTATTTTCTTTTTCTCTCTTGGCCGAAAATCTATGTGTATAGAGTAGGATTTTTTATTTTCAAAACAAACTCTCTATTTTGCTTCTTAGTGGCCGAAAATTCATAACCTTATATTTATAGGTTGGCCGAATTTTCTCCCTCACCAAGTAGGGTTGGCCGAATTCATTGAATAGGAAATATAGGGTTGGTTAATTTCCTTACTTTAAAAGGAATTATCCTTTTCCCTAATTCCTATCAATTCAAGAATCCTAACCCTTGTAGGACTAGTGGTGGCCGAATTCTTTGTATAATAAGGAGTGTATGTGGACTTAATCCTTACCACATTAGGACTCCTATCACTTAAAAGAATTCCAACCCTAATCCAACACATAGTATTTAATTTACTGATCAGGAAAAGATTTTGATTTAAACTATTAATTAATTAAATAAATAATTAAATCCCATTTAATCAAAACAGTAAAATAAAATAATATCTTGGGCTATTTTATTTAGCCTTGCCGCCCACACCATGTATATATGGGCCCAATATTATTTTTCTTATTTTATTTAATCCATTAGACTTTAAATAAAAGCCCATATGTGAACCAGCCTTATTCTTACTAAAAGAAACAAGCCTACATGTCTCCTTTTAATATATTAATATAATAGTGCAGCCCATTAAATAAATAATAGACATATTATATTCTTAATATATTAAATGCAATTCTAGATGGACCCATAAATTGGTCCGGTAGAATATATCAACTGATCCATGCAAGTATGTGTGGATTGTGGATCTTGGCGGGCTATCTAAATTCAAGCTTCAATAGACATAACCTAATCACAATCAACAAATGATTCACTTAGGTCCGATCTACTAATTTTAACTCATTCCACTAAAGGGCTAAAATGGAACTCTTAAATAAAGATATAATAAGGAGATGTTTCTCATTCATACCCTAGACAATCTTATAGAAGATGGTGTATCCTTGTGAATAATATCAGTAATCGCCAAGAGCTCATAGACCGCCTATAGCTCTCCAAGTTACCATATTTCCTCATATGACCACATTTTGAACTTGGATATTTTGACTTGTCCAGAAGCCATGTCTTCAATAATCATTATTGAAAACTCAACGTTGAGATTTAATATCCAATACCTCAAAACATCCATATGATGATATTATACTCTCATTTAATAAATGGAGCCACGATGTCCATATGTATAAATGAAGTCCTCTATCGATTAACAAATGAATACCACCAAACTATCGAGGATAGACTATGCTATATAATCGTACTCATTGATAGCTCAAATGATAACACTTGCAACCATAAGTCCATCATTTATCTCAGGATTTAGATAGACTCTCTAATTGTCATGATAATGAAAAGACTTATATCTAGTGACGGTTCTAGATAAAGTATTTCATTGTGATCCAGTTCAATGCACCCAGTGCACCAGATTCTTTTACTCGAAAACCTTTCGATGATTTTAGACTCATCATAACTC
Source organism: Dipteronia sinensis (assembly GCA_033220585.1). Taxonomy (NCBI): domain Eukaryota; kingdom Viridiplantae; phylum Streptophyta; class Magnoliopsida; order Sapindales; family Sapindaceae; genus Dipteronia; species Dipteronia sinensis. Next base: position 23,012,445 of record CM065638.1, on the reverse strand, counting down.
ATTTGATCTCACTCAAATGCTAGTAAAAGAATTCTACAACTTTATCAAGATAGAGGTGCCCAACCTTTAACTTAAGTTGTGAACGTTATTCAAGACTAACTAAAGAATTGTGTCTACCTCATACATATCCGGATGTACAAACAATTCTTCATATCTCATAGTCTTTTGACCTTATGATTATTTACCTTGACAATTATAATTATAAATGTTATAAGATTTTGCAGAATCAGAAATCACTTTATTTATATGAAAAGATTGTCAATTACAATATTACACTCTTGCTATTGAGCATAATCCTAACAATCTCCCACTTGCGCTATAGCAAATGTGTCATATCTCTCATTCCCATGTTCTCTAGGTGCCCATCAAAACTCTTCTGAGGTAGAGCCTTTGTGAAGGGATCTGCTAGATTTTCACTGGAGGTAGGGTATTTAAAGATTTTTAAGCCACTTACTTACATATCAAAGTGAAAGGGAGGGGGAGGGCCCATCCGACTTTTTTTTGAATTCAAACTCTTGTGATCTAGTTTGCCATCTTACTTGGATCACAAAAGGATTCTGTTTTATTTTCGTATTATTTGAACTCGATTCAATTTATTCTGCCGACGTGATTTTGGTAATCGTCACGTCTCCCCTATGAACAATCTCCCTTAAAAGATGATAGTTTCTTTCAATATGTTTTCCTCTCTTATGACTTCTTGGTTCTTTCGAATTAGTCACTGCTCCATTGTTGTCACAGTAGATAGTGATCTGCTTATTCGTACTAGGAACTACTTCTAAGTCAATCAAGAATTGGCGAAGCCAAACAGCCTCCTTGGCAGCTTCGCATGCAGCTACATACTCTGCTTCCATGGTAGAGTCAGCAATACAAGATTGCTTGATACTCCTCCAAATGACTGCTCCTCCTCCAAGAGTAAACACAGATCCTGATGTGGATTTTCTAGAGTCAGAATCCGATTGGAAATCAGAATTTGTATACCCAACGGGGATTAAATCCCCTCCAGAGTATACAAGCATATTATCTTTCGTTCTCCTAAGATACTTGAAAATATGCTTGACTGCCGTCCAGTGATCAGGACCAAATTTCGATTGAAACCTGCTAACTATGCCAACAGCAAAACAAATATCTGGTCTAGTACAGAGCATTGCATACATGAGACTTCCAACTGCCAAGGCATATGGAATTCTACTCATGAATTGCTCTTCATGCTCATTCTTAGGAACTTGTTCCTTAGAAAGTTTGATTCCATGCCTAAAAGGTAACATACCTTTCCTGGAATCTTGCATGGAAAACCTAGACAAGATTTTGTCTATGTATGAAGCTTGGGATAGTGCAATCGTTTTATTCTTTGTATCCCTTATTACTTGGATACCTAGAATAAAACTTGCTTCTCCTAAGTCCTTCATATCAAATTGTTTTGCTAACAATCCTTTTACTGATGTCAATACTCCCACATCGTTTCCAATGAGTAATATATCATCTATGTAAAGAATAAGGAAAACCAACTTGTCACCTTTGATCCTTTTGTATACATAAGGTTCTTCACGGTTCTGTAAAAATCCAAAACCTTTTACAGCTTGGTCGAACCTTATGTTCCAGGATCTGGATGCTTGCTTTAATCCATAAATTGATTTCTGCAACTTGCATACCTTTTCCATTTGGCCCTTTTTAATGAATCCTTCTGGTTGCATCATATAGATGCTTTCGTCAAGACTTCCATTAAGGAAAGCTGTCTTGACGTCCATTTGCCAAATCTCTAAATCTAAAGATGCTGCAATGGATAAGAGTATCCTAATGGATTTAAGCATGGCCACAGGAGAGAAGGTTTCCTCGTAATCGATACCTTCTTTCTGTGTGTAACCTTTAGCTACCAATCTAGCTTTAAAAGTTTCCACCTTTCCATCCATACCTCTTTTCCTCTTGTATACCCACTTGCACCCAATGGGTTTTATCCCTTTAGGCAAGTCTACAAGGGACCAGACTTTGTTATCGAACATGGATTCAATCTCAGATTGCATTGCCTTTTGCCAATGGTGACAATCAACATCCTCCATTGCTTCCTTGTACGTGTAGGGATCATCGTCGTCAGGGAGATTCTCAACAGATTCTCCTAGACCGATGTATCTTTCAGGTTGGGTTCTAACCCTCCCACTACGACGAGGAATGGTAGGTTGTTGATTTTGTGTTGGAGTGGAAATTACCATTGGGTTAGGTTGTGAAACCTCTTGTGGAATTGTATCTCCTGACATATCATTCAGGACAATTCTACTTTTGGGCACAAAATTATTCATATAGTCCTTTTCTAGAAATGAAGCATTTGTTGAAACAAATACTTTTAGATCATTAGGACTATAGAAATAATATCCTTTAGTTCCTTTTGGATACCCCACAAATATGCATGTTTCCGAACGGGACTCCATCTTTTTTGTCTTTCCTTTTAACACATGTGCAGGACAACCAAATATCCTTATGTGTTGTAAACTAGGCTTTCGCCCAGTCCACAACTCATATGGTGTTCCAGGAACCAACTTCGATGGTACCACGTTTGGAATATATATTGCAGTTTGTAGAGCATATCCCCAAAAAGAAATAGGAAGTGTTGAATAACTCAACATAGACCTAACCATGTTCAAAAGAGTTCTATTTCTCCTTTCTGCTACCCCATTTTGTTGAGGTGTACCTGGTGCAGAAAACTGAGAAACTCTCCCATTATCAATAAGATATTGCTGAAACTCACCAGATAGATATTCTCCACCACGATCAGATCTCAAGATTTTTATGCGTTTATCAAGCTGATTTTCTACTTTAGCTTTGAATGCTTTGAACATGTCAAAAGCATCCGACTTATGTCTCATGAGATACACATAACCAAATCTTAAGTAATCATCTGTGAAGGTGATGAAGTACTCATATCCACCTTTAGCTTGAATGCTCATAGGACCACATATATCAGTGTCTATTAGTCCTAAACATTCAGTGGCTCTTGCACCTTTGGTATTGAATGGCCTTTTGGTCATTTTACCTTCCAAACAAGATTCACGAGTTGGTAGATCATCAACCTTTAAGTCACTTAAAGGTTCCGTCACATACCAATCTTTTAATCCTATTAAGGTTAATGTGACCTAGGCGTAAATGCCAAAGGTAGGTTTCATCTTTTGATAATTTTACTCTTTTATGATTAGGTTCCGTTATTTCTGTGTCTAACGAGTGAGAGATATTTCTATGCAAAAAGAATAGACCGTTTTCCAATGTACCTTTGCAAACAATTTTGTCATTCTTACTAATAATAAAAGCTTTATTAAAAGTAATCGAATATCCAAATTTATTTAAACAAGAAACTGAAATTAAATTCCTCTTGAATTGAGGTACATAATAAACGTCTATTAAATCTAAATGCCTACTAGAATCTAAAATAACTCTAATATCTCCCACTGTACTTGCAGACATTAACGTTCCGTTGCCCAAGCGCAAATTGACTTCATCTTCATTCAGCCTTCTCCTTTCTTGGAACCCCTGCAAGGAATAACAAACATGATTAATGGCTCCAGAGTCTATGATCCAAGAATCAGTAGAATCTGCCAGAAAACATGTTTCAAGATAATTAATATTACCTTCTTCCTTCTTATTCTGGGACTTTGGGCAATCTCTTTTCCAATGTCCTTTTTCACCACAAAGGAATCATTTCCCTTTGATCTTGGTTACTTTCTTGTTTTCCCTCTTGGTAGGCCCAAGTTGCTTTTTCTTCTGTTGTTTCTTGACCTTCTTACGGGTCTTAACAGTAGCAACTTTACCAACCAAATGAATCTCTTGACCTTTACTTTTCACAAGGATCTTTTCAACGCTTTGAACATCTTGCATCAGGCCCTGCAAGGTGTATTCCTTTTTGTTCAAGGTGTAGTCCAACTTGAACTGATCAAAGGAATCTGATAGTGAGTTGACAACCATGTCAATTTTGGTCTCACCATATATCTCAACGCCATTTGATTCTGCAATATTTAGATGTGCTATGACTTTCATCATGTGATCTTTCACAGCCTGTCCAGGTTTCATCCTAAGATTCATAAAAGCAGTCACTCCCTCTCTCTTAGTCGTCCTAGACCTCATAGCAAACATCTCTTCTAGAGACATCATAATATCAGCAGCAGGACCCCATTCCTTCATGCTGCTGTTGCAACACGTCGGAGATAGTAGCCATAATGTAACATTTGGCCATATCATCTGAGGTCTTCCACTGCTCATACTCATCTCTTTACAAAATACTTGATTCATTATTAGGAGCAGGTGGTTTAGGAGTAGTTAAAACAAACTTATGTTTTTCACTTTGCAGCAACAACCCAATTTTCCTTTTCCATGTGACATAATTATCTCCAGTTAAAGTGTTATCTTTCAGGATGTTCATAAGTGATGGGGTCATGATTTCTGAATAAAACAAAAAGCATATATAAGTAAATAATCATGATAAAGCACTTTCGAATATTTATCTTGAATTAATTAAATAACTCAATCTTGAAAAATTCAACGGTGATCCAACACCCATAAATGTTATGCCTCCTTCGAGAGTTCGCACCATTTACTAGTTGGACTAGGTCCCACCTAATTGTTAACATAACAACCAGCATTTTCAATTTTAGCCTTGCAATTTTATTAACAAGCACTCTCGGGAGGATATTAATAAAATTACATTGAACGTGTTACCAAGATATCGACCCTCAATTTTCTCTCACGAAAATCCCTCCTCCGGGAGTAGATCTCGTTTGAGTCAATTGTCTAGTCTATCCTTGTAAGGAAGTATTTTGCTAAATTCCATTTATGGATGCCCCTCGGCGGGATTACCAATAAATAATAAATCTCAACTAACCTTGGAGGCCATAGGTTTTCTAACACACCTTCTCCCACTCAATTATTTAAGGCGTGTGATTAAATTCCAAAGAATGATTTTACCAAGTTATCTAGATGCCAATTAGATACCTAAATCATTCAATGCATGTTCATACCAAAAGAGATATATGAGTGGCACTCATATTCTATATGACATGTTATCATACAATAACAAATATTATAATATTTATACATAAAAATAAATAGCCACAATTTTGGTCCGTCCTAGAAAAGCATGTAAATTACAATTGTACGGAATACAAAAAACTCCTTTCTTGGCGAACAAGACTTCAAGCGACCATCTCGCGCACGTAACTCGCGCGCCCGAAGATCACCAAGCAGCCCATGCGCACGCCTAGCCCATGCAAGGGCATGAGCTGCCGCATGGCCAGCCCATGCATGGGTTGCGCGCGCTGCTGCACCGCAACAAGCGCAGCTGCACGCTTGGTTGCGTGCGCGCTTGTTGTCTCGGTGCACACGGGTGCCAAACTCGGTTCCGGATGCTCCAATTTCTTCAAATCTTCGAGTCTTCGAATCTTGTATATATTACAACTTATTTTATACAATAAAATACTGCAGAAATAATTTTTTTTTTAATTTACAAATAAAAAACTGCACTAAAAAAACTGCAGTATTTTTAATACATTAAAAAAAACTGCACTATTATATATAACAAAAAAAAATTAAGCAACTATCAAGAAGGAACTTGTGACGATAATAGGCCACCCTTCTTGTTACAATTCCGAAACAAAAATTACATGGAAAATCTAGGACCAAAATTGAGCAATAACAATTCACTTTATAACAACATATATGAATCCATACATTCGACATGTAATTATATATGCGAATACCTAGAGTGCCATATCTTTCTAAAACATGCATAATCACAATAAAAAGATATAGATTCACGTATATATACGTTAATTAGTTAAAGGGTACAACCAAGGCTTTGATACCAATTGTAGGGAAAAATTGCTTAAAACCGCAGCGGAAGGCGAAAAAATAATTTTCGTATAGTTTAAAATTTTTCTAAAGATTTGAACCTTAACCCTTTAATTAATTAAACTCAAATATACGGTTAGAGTTAAATACCTCTTATCACGTGATCCAATTGACTTACGTCGATTGTAATCCGCAAGATCTTCAATCCTAGCACGTACGTGAATCACCTAGGAGCGTGGTCTCCCTTTTTCTTTGAATTGCTTACCTTAGAATGGATGTATGGAATTTCTGATCTTGATCTTCAATAGTAAAACACCAAGAGCCTAAAAAAATAGTCCCGGTCACTTTTGAATTCACAATCAATATGATTGAAACTCGCGTAACCCTAAATCAAAAGTGTGCACAAAACCTTTTGATGTTAAAGGCTTGTAAGTGCACTATCGAATGAGAACTTATTTTCTTTTTCTCTCTTGGCCGAAAATCTATGTGTATAGAGTAGGATTTTTTATTTTCAAAACAAACAAAATCTCTCTCTATTTTGCTTCTTAGTGGCCGAAAATTCATAACCTTATATTTATAGGTTGGCCGAATTTTCTCCTTCACCAAGTAGGGTTGGCCGAATTCATTGAATAGGAAATCTAGGGTTGGTTAATTTCCTTACTTGAAAAGGAATTATCCTTTTCCCTAATTCCTATCAATTCAAGAATCCTAACCCTTGTAGGACTAGTGGTGGCCGAATTCTTTGTATAATAAGGAGTGTATGTGGACTTAATCCTTACCACATTAGGACTCCTATCACTTAAAAGAATTTCAACCCTAATCCAACACATAGTATTTAATTTACTGATCAGGAAAAGATTTTGATTTAAACTATTAATTAATTAAATAATTAATTAAGTCCCATTTAATCAAAACAATAAAATAAAATAATATCTTTGGCTATTTTATTTAGCCTTGCCGCCCACACCATATATATATGGGCCCAATATTATTTTTCTTATTTTATATTATCCATTAGACTTTAAATAAAAGCCCACATGTGAACCAGACTTATTCTTACTAAAAGAAACAAGCCTACATGTCTCCTTTTAATATATTAATATAATAGTGCAGCCCATTAAATAAATAATAGACATATTATATTCTTAATATATTAAATGCAATTCTAGATGGACCTATAAATTGGTCCGGTAGAATATATCAAGTGATCCATGCAAGTATGTGTGGATTGTGGATCTTGGCGGGCTATCTAAATTTAAGCTTCACTAGACATAACCTAATCACAATCAACAAATGATTCACTTAGGTCCGATCTATTAATTTTAACTCATTCCACTAAAGGGCTAAAATTGAACTCTTAAATAAAGATAGAATAAGGAGATGTTTCTCATTCATACCCTAGACAATCTTATAGGAGATGGTGTGAAAATACACAAAGTGTGTGTTATACAACCTAGAGGGGGGGTGAATAGGTTTTAGTTGATTTATTACCAACTTTTTGACTTAATCAATTTTAATAATCCTACTCCATATTAGCAATCAATCAATCCAATATAAATATGCAGAAAACAATAAAAACACAAGGATTGATTTACGTGAGAAACCCTCCAACTGGGCAAAACTCACGGGCTATCCTTCTAGCCACATACGGTCCTCAAATCCACTATTTGAACGAAAGTTTACAACCTAGGTTGACCTCAAGTCACACCTACTTGGTCACTAACCCTTTCACTCTACCCAACGGGCCTTTAATAGTGATTCTTGACCACAAGCTTGTGCACTAACTCACTTAGTCACAAAGCTTAACAATCAATGAAGAGGTTAAACAACCTATGTGAATATGTAAAAGATATTCAAACATGCAATTAATGCTAGGCAACAATAAATGCTTATCTAAGGATTTAAAGATGTCAATAAATGCAAATCCTAGATATCAATATCTAAATGCAAATGCATGAAGATTTAGCTAGAAGGGTAAAATCGTCCTAAATGCTAGCTATTAATGAACAAAGCTCTCAACCAACAAACAACAACTCAATCATGTTATAAATGCCAATAAACATAAAGATATGCAATAAAATCACATAAAAGAGCTAACCCTAGTCAAACAAGAACATAAATAAACACAATGAGATTTAGAGCATGTTCAAGTTACCTAGTCAATGAAAGCAAGAAGAATCCATGATGAGATGATGCTTGAAGATGTTAGATGCACATGGATTTGTGCTTGGTTGAGTAAATATGAGTTCTTGGGAGTTTCTCTCTCTAAGGGAAGCTTGGCCTCTCAATAATGGCTTCTTGAACTCATAAAAACGAGCAAGGAAGAAGAGAGAGTATATATATGGGTGCCCTAGTTAAACCAGCGTCGTTTTGAACTTAGGGCACAAAATCCCGTCAATACCGCTAGATGGACCGCGTCGCAGGCAAGTGTCCAGACCGCGGTACATACAGCAGTGCACCGTCTGGACAACAACGTGGTGCAGGGTGCTGTGCATGCAGGTGCACAGGCCGCGGTATGGGCAACAGAGGCCTACTGGACAACACCGCGACTTGGGTCGCTTTACGTGCAAGTGTACAGGAAGCGGTACAGGAAGCATGACTCTGCTGAGGTATACCGCTCTGTATGCCGCGGTGCAAGCATGTCTTGCCAAGCGGTCTAGGCCGCACTAAGAGAAGAAATTCTCTTTTCTGGGCAAACTCAACACACTAAGTGATGTGCAAAATGTGCAAGTGTGGAGTGTGAAAAGAGGCATACAATACATCATTCAATTACATGAAGATAGGAACATAATGCATGCAAGTGAGTGTGTGCAACTAGATCTCTTCAAAGAAAGTTAAACTAGTGAGATACCTTTGAAGTGCTCTTTGAGAGAGATGATGTCCTTGAAGCTTGATCACACTCAAGAGGCCTAAATTACCCTTACAAAGAATAATCCCCAATGTGGTTTGTCAACGAAATAAGCCAATCAAAATATGAGGAACTTACAATCTCCCCCTTTGGCTATTTCGTGACAAAACCACCACTCACAAATCATCCTCACAAAAAAGTAAAAACTAAAGGTCAACAAAGAGATATTCTACATTACAAAAAGATACCTAGATACTAGGTCTTCAAAATTTCAAGCTCTTGTAGAATAGCCACCTTCCCTACAAAGCAATGAGACTACACTTTCCAAGACAAGTGCATGTGAGGTGATCAAGAGAGATAAATAAATAAGAGCAATTTGCATAATAAAAGAAAACTACAACATGCAACATGCAAATGCTCCCCCTATATAGGTTACTCCCCCTCAACGGGACAATCTCTCCAAATATGCAATCCCCTTAAATAAAACCATTACTCCCCCTTTTTGTCATGAGATAGGCAAAGGAGTATTCCCCAACCGGGTCACTTTAGCAAAGAGAGCTATTTGCAAGATAAGTGCATAATCATATACAACAACTTTATGCAACTTAATTAATTGAGAGAGAATCATTAAGGGTTTTATTGTGTAGAAGAAAATGTGTGACATAGTTGCTCTGGATGTAAGACATGTAACATAATGGTTCAAGCAAATGGTATTTGGCAAGGAGAACATCAAAAAGGGTTCCAAAGGAATTCAAACCAATTTGCACCCTTTTGCCATAAAGAAACATGATATAGTATTTTGAAAAGAAATTTCAACGCACACAAAACTATATCAAACCTTAAAAGCAAATCAAGACATTGGATCAAGAGATCCTTTTAGATTTTTCCGGATAATTTGTCCGTATGATAGTAGTCATGATTAACAATTAAGAAGAGAAGACTAGTTTGGATATAAAATCCTTATTGATTACGTGGATACAAGATCCTTATTGATTAGTCTTCTCATTTGCATACACACACATTTGCATACAAGCAATCAAAAATATTTCATGCATATCATTTTGAGCATGTCAAAATCAAGTTCACATGTCATGGAGATAAATTTTAGGTCATTCAAATGTACTTCCCAATCAATTCTCCTAATCCAAAAATGCATGTTTGAACATAGAGGTGACTTGGATTACAAACCAAGCAAGGCACACTTATTAAAAAAAAACCATATAAGATTATATATAAGCACAACCAAGAATACTCAGGCAATTAATAAAGAAGCATAAAGTTGATCAAGTTTTTGCTTATTCCAACATGCAAGGTTGCTCTCTTTGCTTGAGTTCCCCATAAAGGGTCAATCACCAAAACACATCAAGGCATATGACAAATTCCAATAGACCTACTAAGTGACTTGAACCTAGTTGAGTCTAAGGGCTTTGTAAATAAATCCGCTAGTTGATCATTTGTGCCCACATGCTCAAGTGCAATGCATTTGTTTTCAACTAGTTCTCTAATGAAATGATGCCTAATGTCTATATGCTTTGTCCTAGAGTGCTGAACAGGATTCTTTGAAATGTTAATTGCACTCATGTTATCACAATAAAGGGTAAGAATACCTTGATCAAAGCCGTAATCCACAAGCATTTGTTTCATCCAAAGGAGTTGTGTGCAAGCTCTCCCGGCGGCTATGTATCCCGCTTCAGCTGTGGATAGAGAGATGGAATTTTGCTTCTTGCAAAACCATGAGACCAAGTTGTTGCCTAGGAAGAAGCAACCGTCCGATGTACTCTTCCTATCATCACAATTTCCTGCCCAATCTGCATCACTAAAGCCAACTAAGCTAGCATTAGTGTCAAAAGAGTACCATATCCCATAGTTGGATGTCCCATTCACATATCGAATGATTCTCTTCACGGAGGAGAGATGGGATTCCTTGGGATCCGCTTGGTACCTGGCACATACACCCACACTGAAGGCTATATCGGGCCTACTTGCGGTCAAGTAAAGCAAGCTACCAATCATGCCACGATAAAGACTTTGTTCCACACTCTTGCCACTAGCATCCTTGCTTAGTTTTAAGGTGGTACTCATGGGTGTGTCACAATGTTTGGCATTCTCAAGGCCAAACTTCTTCACTAGGTTCTTAGCATACTTAGCTTGGGATATGAAAATCCCATCATGCAATTGCTTGATTTGCAAACCTAGGAAGTAATTGAGCTCCCCAACAAGACTCATCTCAAACTCATGAGACATGACATCAACAAATTTTTGGACTTTGGATTTGTTGGTGGAGCCAAAAACAATATCATCAACATAAATTTGAGCTATGAAAAGCTCATCTTTGTTCCTCTTGATGAATAAGGTTTTGTCAACACTACCCCTAGTGTAGTCATTGTCAACAAGAAATTGAGTGACGCGCTCATACCAAGCCCTAAGTGCTTGTTTCAACCCATATAAAGCCTTCTTGAGGCTATAGACATGATTGGGGTGGTGTGGATCCACAAACCCTTTGGGTTGCTCAACAAACACTTCCTCATGCAAGAAACCATTGAGAAAGGCACTCTTAACATCCATTTGATGCAATTTGAACTTGTGCACACATGATATGGATAAAAGAAGCCTTATGGACTCAAGACGGGCAACCGGAGCAAAAGTCTCCTCAAAGTCAATACTCTCAATTTGAGAGTATCCTTGTGCTACAAGTCTAGCCTTGTTGCGCACAATGTTGCCATTCTCATCCGACTTATTCCTATATACCCATTTGGTGCCTATAACATTAGTATCCTTGGGTCTAGGAACAAGAGTCCAAACCTCATTTCTTTCAAATTGGTTTAGCTCTTCTTGCATGGCAAGAACCCAAAACTCATCATTCAAGGCTTCATCAACCTTTTTGGGTTCAATTTGAGAGGTGTAACAAGTATAGCTAATTTGAATAGCTATTTGACGCCTAGTCCTAACACCCTCATTCATATCTCCAAGAATGTCATTCTTATTGTGGAGATGTCTAACCCATGGAGCGGGTTCTTTAGAGTCCAAAAATGGATCTCTATCAAGAGGTTGGATGACCTCTTCATCAAGACTTGACTTCACATCAATTGAAGTCTCACCATTCTTCTCCAAGAAAGGATCATCAAGCACAATGACCTCCTCTTCATGGTCTCTAGTCTTAGGCCTACAATCATCTATGACGACATTAGATGATTCCATGACACTCTGAGTTTTTAAATTGAAAACTCTATAGGCCTTACTATTAAGGGCATAGCCAATAAAAATCCCCTCATCACTCTTGGCATCAAACTTGCCAAGTTGATCTCGGTTATTTAGAATGTAGCATTTGCTCCCAAATGAGTGGAAGTAGCTAACATTTGACTTCCTACCCTTCCATAATTCATAGAAGGTTTGCCTAGTACCAGGCCTTAGGAAGACTCTATTTTCTATGTAGCAAGCCGTATTGACGGCCTCGGCCCAAAGGTTCCTAGGGATATTGTTGCTAAGCAACATCACACGGCCCATCTCTTGAAGGACCCTATTCTTCCTCTCAACAACCCCATTTTGTTGAGGAGTTCTAGGAGCCGAAAACTCATGGGAAATGCCTAAGCTATTGCAATAGCTTTCAAAACAAGCATTTTCAAATTCCCTCCCATGGTCACTCCTAATTCTTTTAATGCTTTTAATGTGTGAGTTCTTTTCATTTTGAATTTTAGTGCAAAGCATTTTAAATTTTTCAAATGTTTCAGATTTTTCTCTAAGAAAATATGTCCATGTAAATCTAGAAAAATCATCAACACAAACAAAAATGTATCTCTTGCCACCGAGACTCTCGGTTTGCATGGGACCCATAAGGTCCATATGTAGAAGCTCTAATGGCTCCTTGGTTGCGAGATACTTGCCTTTCTTGTGCATACTTTTGGTTTGTTTCCCTTGTTGGCAAGGTCCACAAATGCCATCGACTTTCTTCCCAAGTTTAGGGAGACCACGCACAACCTTGAACTTATCTAAGATCCTCAAATCTCGATAGTTCATGTGGCCAAGTCTTTGATGCCATAACTCAACTTCCTCACATTTGGACATATTGCAAGAGATAGCACTAGCTTCAAGACAATAGCAATTGTCACTAGATCTCTTTCCTTTTAGCAAGGTTTGTCCATTTGGCATTAAAATAGAGCAATCATTTTTGTTAAACAAGACAGAGAGTCCATCATCATTAAGATGAGAAATGCTTATAAGATTGGCCTGCAAGCCATCAACAAGTAAAGCATTGGACAAAGAGGGTAAGTCAGGAATGGAAATGGTTCCTTTCCCTATGACTTTCTTTCTAGATCCATCACCAAAGGTGACAAATCCTCCATCCTCCAAGACAAGGGATTTAAAGAAGGTCTTGTTCCCCGTCATATGCCTAGAACACCCACTATCCAAATACCAAGTGTTAGAGGCATTTGCCTTCAAGGCAATTTGAGCCACATAGCAAGAATAGTTATCCCTTCTAATCCACCTAGGTGAAATGTTCTCATTCCTAGTGGTATTAGTCACATTGGCTCTAGATTTCCTAGGATCATGCAAATTGGCTCTAGATTTCCTAGGAACATGCATTTTAGCTCTAGCTCTATTTCTTTCAATCATGCTCTTGATTCTACACATTTCAATGTATTTGAAGCAATTTGGTCTAATGTGACCATCAACACCACAAAAGTGACAAGTGGGAATAAAATAAGAAGACATACCATGCCCTTGTGAGTACAAAGGGGCTTTCCCACGCATTTGAGCTTGTCTTTGGTGTTGGATTGGTTCTCTCCTTCTTTGTTGTTGAGTTGGAATGAATTACTTCCTTGATTGACCTTGCATGAATTGCTTCTTGGCTTGATGGTATTTGGGTTGAGGGAAACTTGCTTGATGCACCCTTGTTGATTGAGCTTGAGCTTTTTTCCCTTATGCTACCTTGACTTGAGAATCTTTAGAGCACTCTCCTAGTTCGATCTTCTTCCTAGGATGTTGTGAGGGTGGGGGCTCTTTGTTATTCAAACTCTTGACAAACACAATCTTGCTTGAGGATGAGGTCTCCTTGTCATCTTTATAGCCAAGACCTTTCTTATCACTTGGCCTCTTGCCAACTCCCAACATGTGGTCAAGTTTATTCGTGCTTGAAGTCATCTTAGCAATGATCTCTCTAGCTTCTTCAAGCTCATTTTCCATCAATTCCTCATTCCTTTTGGCTATCTTCACTTCTTTATTTAAGTGAGTAGCTTCGGTGGATAGCTTGAGATTCTCTCCTTTTAGCCTTTGAATCTCTTTCTTCATCTTCAATCTTGAGCTTTGAAAATGCTCAATGAAGCCTTCAAGATCCATTCCTCCTACATCCATATTTGTTGAATGGGATGAAGAGTCACCATCTCTAGAGTCATCTTCACTTTGTTTCTCTACCTCTTCATCATCTATTGCTTCCTTACTCTTGAGAGAAGATGGGAAGGAAATAAAGTTTGCCACATGATCCTCATCATCTGAGGATTCTCCTTCTTCTTCCAAGTCATCACCATCGCTCCACGTGGCGGCCATGGCCTTTCCTTTCTTCTTATTTTTCAAATTTCCATAATCCGTGGAGATGTGTCCGAAACCTCCACATTCGAAGCATTGAATCCCTTTTCTTGTGGGCTTGTCTTCACTTGACTCAAACTTCTTGAAAGGAGTCTTCTTATTTATTTCCTTTCCTTTGGATCCAAATCCCCTCTTCTCAAAATTGATGAACTTCTTGAATCTTTTCACCATGAGGGCCATTTCTTCATCTGAGTCTTTTTCCTCCTTCTCAACCTTAGAAGTCTTCAGAGCAATACTCTTTTGCTTCTTTTGAGGTGTAGGTGTGGGAGTCCATCTAGACTCATATGCTAGAAGCCTTCCAATAACTTCACTTGGCTTCATATTCTTGTAGTCACTATTCTCCTCAAGAGCCGTCACTTTTGACTCAAATCTTGCTGGAAGTGACCTCATAATTTTTTGCTTGATCCTCCTATCAGAATAGGGATCACCAAGTTGATGGCTCTGATTGACTATGTCCATCAACTTCACTTGCAAGTCGTTGAAGCACTCATCCTCCTCCATCCTAATTTGCTCGAATTATGTTTGGAGGACTTGAAGCTTGGAGTCCTTGACCACCTCGGTTCCCTCATGGGCCGTCTCTAGAATCTCCCATGCCACTTTTGCAATTCTTGTTGTTTGGATCAATTTGTACTGATTGTCATCCATTGCACAAAGAATAGCATGCATAGCCTTGTTGTTCCACTTGGATGCTTCAAACTCTTGAGTTGACCATTCCGACTTTGGCTTGGGAACTACACTTTCGTCTTCAAGAGTCTTTTCCGGAACAGTGTAGCCATCTTCAATTGCCATCCATGCTCGGTCATTTATTTGGCAAATGTAAGACTCCATCTTGCCTTTCCAAGAGGCATAGTTTATTCCGGTGAGCAAAGGAGGTCTTGTGCTAGAGGCTCCCTCATTACCACTTTTGTTCCCACTCATAGTGTTTGGGTATGAATGAGATGAATGTTTATGATGCAACAAACACAAACAAAATGCAAGACACACAACGAGCAAGGATCACTTAAGTGTATCTAGGAACCCGCTCTGATACCAATTGAAAATACACAAAGTGTGTCTAATACAACCTAGAGGGGGGGTGAATAGGTTTTAGTTGATTTATTACCAACTTTTTGACTTAATCAATTTTAATAATCCTACTCCATATTAGCAATCAATCAATCCAATATAAATATGCGGAAAACAATAAAAACACAAGGATTGATTTACGTGAGAAACCCTCCAACTGGGCAAAACTCACGGGCTATCCTTCTAGCCAGATACAATCCTCAAATCCACGATTTGAACGAAAGTTTACAACCTAGGTTGACCTCAAGTCACACCTACTTGGTCACTAACCCTTTCACTCTACCCAACGGGCCTTTAATAGTGATTCTTGACCACAAGCTTGTGCACTAACTCACTTAGTCACAAAGCTTAACAATCAATGAAGAGGTTAAACAACCTATGTGAATATGTAAAAGATATTCAAACATGCAATTAATGCTAGGCAACAATAAATGCTTATCTAAGGATTTAAAGATGTCAATAAATGCAAATCCTAGATATCAATATCTAAATGCAAATGCATGAAGATTTAGCTAGAAGGGTAAAATCGTCCTAAATGCTAGCTATTAATGAACAAAGCTCTCAACCAACAAACAACAACTCAATCATGTTATAAATGCCAATAAACATAAAGATATGCAATAAAATCACATAAAAGAGCTAACCCTAGTCAAACAAGAACATAAATAAACACAATGAGATTTAGAGCATGTTCAAGTTACCTAGTCAATGAAAGCAAGAAGAATCCATGATGAGATGATGCTTGAAGATGTTAGATGCACATGGATTTGTGCTTGGTTGAGTAAAGATGAGTTCTTGGGAGTTTCTCTCTCTAAGGGAAGCTTGGCCTCTCAATAATGGCTTCTTGAACTCATAAAAACGAGCAAGGAAGAAGAGAGAGTATATATATGGGTGCCCTAGTTAAAACAGCGTCGTTTTGAACTAGGGCATAAAATCCCGTCAATACCGCTAGATGGACCGCGTCACAGGCAAGTGTCCAGACCGCGGTACACACAGCAGTGCACCGTCTGGACAACAACGCGGTGCAGGGCGCTGTGCATGCAGGTGCACAGGCCGCGGTATGAGCAACAGAGGCCTACTGGACAACACCGCGACTTGGGTTGCTTTGCGTGCAAGTGTACAGGAAGCGGTACAGGAAGCATGACTCTGCTGAGGTATACCGCTCTGTATGCCGCGGTGCAAGCATGTCTTGCCAAGCGGTCTAGGCCGCGCTAAGAGAAGAAATTCTCTTTTCTGGGCAAACTCAACACACCAAGTGATGTGCAAAATGTGCAAGTGTGGAGTGTGAAAAGAGGCATACAATACATCATTCAATTACATGAAGATAGGAACATAATGCAAGTAAGTGAGTGTGTGCAACTAGATCTCTTCAAAGAAAGTTAAACTAGTGAGATACCTTTGAAGTTCTCTTTGAGAGAGATGATGTCCTTGAAGCTTGATCACACTCAAGAGGCCTAAATTACCCTTACAAAGAATAATCCCCAATGTGGTTTGTCAACGAAATAAGCCAATCAAAATATGAGGAACTTACATGGTGTATCCTAGTGAATAATATCAGTAATCGCCAAGAGCTCATAGACCGCCTATAGCTCTCCAAGTTACCATATTTCCTCATATGACCACATTCTTTGAACTTGGATATTTTGACTTGTCCAGAAGCCATGTCTTCAATAATCATTATTGAAAACTCAACGTTGAGATTTAAAATTCAATACCTCAAAACATCCAAATGATGATATTATACTCTCATTTAATAAATGGAGCCACGATGTCCATATGTATAAATGAAGTCCTCTATCGATTAACAAATGAATACCACCAAACTATCGAGGATAGACTATGCTATATAATCGTACTCATTGATAGCTCAAATGATAACACTTGCAACCATAAGTCCATCATTTATCTCAGGATTTAGATAGACTCTCTGATTGTCATGATAATGAAAAGACTTATATCTAGTGACGGTTCTAGATAAAGTATTTCATTGTGATCCAGTTCAATGCACCCAGTGCACCAGATTCTTTTACTCGAAAACCTTTCGATGATTTTAGACTCATCATAACTCATTTGATCCCACTCAAATGCTAGTAAAAGAATTCTACAACTTTATCAAGATAGAGGTGCCCAACCTTTAACTTAAGTTGTGAACGTTATTCAAGACTAACTAAAGAATTGTGTCTACCTCATACATATCCGGATGTACAAACAATTCTTCATATCTCATAGTCTTTTGACCTTATGATTATTTACCTTGACAATTATAATTATAAATGCTATAAGATTTTGCAGAATCAGAAATCACTTTATTTATATGAAAAGATTATCAATTACAATATTACACTCTTGCTATTGAGCATAATCCTAACAATCTCCCACTTGCGCTATAGCAAATGTGTCATATCTCTCATTCCCATGTTCTCTAGGTGCCCATCAAAACTCTTCTGAGGTAGAGCCTTTGTGAAGGGATCTGCTAGATTTTCTGCCGACGCGATTTTGGTAATTGTCACGTCTCCCCTATGAACAATCTCCCTTAAAAGATGATACTTTCTTTCAATGTGTTTTCCTCTCTTATGACTTCTTGGTTCTTTCGAATTAGCCACTGCTCCACTGTTGTCACAGTAGATAGTGATCTGCTTATTCGTACTAGGAACTACTTCTAAGTCAATCAAGAATTGGCGAAGCCAAACAGCCTCCTTGGCAGCTTCGCATGCAGCTACATACTCTGCTTCCATGGTGGAGTCAGCAAAACAAGATTGCTTGATACTCCTCCAAATGACTGCTCCTCCTCCAAGAGTAAACACAGATCTTGATGTGGATTTTCTAGAGTCAGAATTCGATTGGAAATCAGAATTTGTATACCCAACGGGGATTAAATCCCCTCCAGAGTATACAAGCATATTATCTTTCGTTCTCCTAAGATACTTGAAAATATGCTTGACTGCCTTCCAGTGATCAGGACCAGGTTTCGATTGAAACCTGCTAACTATGCCAATAGAAAAACAAATATCTGGTTTAATACAGAGTATTGCATACATGAGACTTCCAACTGCAGAGGCATATGGAATTCTACTCATGAATTGCTCTTCATGCTCATTCTTAGGAACTTGTTCCTTAGAAAGTTTGATTCCATGCCTAAAAGGTAAAATACCTTTCTTGGAATCTTGCATGGAAAACCTAGACAAGATTTTGTCTATGTATAAAGCTTGGGATAGTGCAATTGTTTTATTCTTTCTATCCCTTATTACTTGGATACCTAGAATAAAACTTGCTTCTCCTAAGTACTTTATATCAAATTGTTTTGCTAACCATTCTTTTACTGATGTCAATACTCCCACATCGTTTCCAATGAGTAATATATCATCTACGTAAATAATAAGGAAAACCAACTTGTCACCTTTGATCCTTTTGTATACACATGGTTCTTCAAGGTTCTGTAAAAATCCAAAACCTTTTACAGCTTAGTCGAACCTTATATTCCAGGATCTGGATGCTTGCTTTAATCCATAAATTGATTTCTGCAACTTGCATACCTTTTCCATTTGGCCCTTTTCAATGAATCCTTCTGGTTGCATCATATAGATGTTTTTGTCAAGACTTCCATTAAGGAAAGTTGTCTTGACATCCATTTGCCAAATCTCTAAATCTAAAGATGCTGCAATGGATAAGAGTATCCTAATGGATTTAAGCATGGCCATAGGAAAGAAGGTTTCCTCATAATCGATACCTTCTTTCTGTGTGTAACCTTTAGCTACCAATCTAGCTTTAAAAGTTTCCACATTTCCATCCATACCTCTTTTCCTCTTGTATACCCACTTGCACCCAATGGGTTTTATCCCTTTAGGCAAGTCTACAAGGGACCAGACTTTGTTATCGAACATGGATTCAATCTCAGATTGCATTGCCTTTTGCCAATGGTGACAATCAACATCCTCCATTGCTTCCTTGTACGTGTAGGGATCATCGTCGTCAGGGAGATTCTCAACAGATTCTCCTAGACCGATGTATCTTTCAGGTTGGGTTCTAACCCTCCCACTACGACGAGGAATGGTAGGTTGTTGATTTTGTGTTGGAGTGGAAATTACCATTGGGTTAGGTTGTGAAACCTCTTGTGGAATTGTATCTCCTGACATATCATTCAGGACAATTCTACTTTTGGGCACAAAATTATTCATATAGTCCTTTTCTAGAAATGAAGCATTTGTTGAAACAAATACTTTTAGATCATTAGAACTATAGAAATAATATCCTTTAGTTCCTTTTCGATACCCCACAAATATGCATGTTTCCGAACGGGACTCCATCTTTTCTGTCTTTCCTTTTAACACATGTGCAGGACAACCAAATATCCCTATGTGTTGTAAACTAGGCTTTCGCCCAGTCCACAACTCATATGGTGTTCCAGGAACCAACTTCGATGGTACCACGTTTAGAATATATATTGCAGTTTGTAGAGCATATCCCCAAAAAGAAATAGGAAGTGTTGAATAACTCAACATAGGCCTAACCATGTTCAAAAGAGTTCTATTTCTCCTTTCTGCTACCCCATTTTGTTGAGGTGTACCTGGTGCAGAAAACTGAGAAACTATCCCATTATCAATAAGATATTGCTGAAACTCACCAGATAGATATTCTCCACCACGATCAGATCTCAAGATTTTTATGCGTTTATCAAGCTGATTTTCTACTTTAGCTTTGAATGCTTTGAACATGTCAAAAGCATTCGACTTATGTCTCATGAGATACACATAACCAAATCTTGAGTAATCATCTGTGAAGGTGATGAAGTACTCATATCCACCTTTAGCTTGAATGCTCATAGGACCACATATATCAATGTGTATTAGTCCTAAACATTCAGTGGCTCTTGCACCTTTGGTATTGAATGGCCTTTTGGTCATTTTACCTTCCAAACAAGATTCATAAGTTGGTAAATCATCAACCTTTAAGTCACTTAAAGGTCCGTCACATACCAATCTTTTAATCCTATTAAGGTTAATGTGACCTTGGCGTAAATGCCAAAGGTAGGTTTCATCTTTTGATAATTTTACTCTTTTATGATTAGGTTCTGTTATTTCTGTGTCTAACGAGTGAGAGATATTTCTATGCAAAAAGAATAGACCGTTTTCCAATGTACCTTTGCAAACAATTTTGTCATTCTTACTAATAATAAAAGCTTTATTAAAAGTAACCGAATATCCAAATTTATTTAAACAAGAAACTGAAATTAAATTACTCTTGAATTGAGGTACATAATAAACGTCTATTAAATCTAAATGCCTACTAGAATCTATAATAACTCTAATATCTCCCACTGCACTTGCAGACACTAACGATTCGTTGCCCAAGCGCAAATTGATTTCGTTCTTATTCAGCCTTCTCCTTTCTTGGAACCCCTGTAAGGAATAACAAACATGATTAGTGGCTCCAGAGTCTATGATCCAAGAATCTGTAGAATCTGCCAAAAAACATGTTTCAAGATAATTAATATTACCTTCTTCCTTCTTGTTCTGGGACTTTGGGCAATTTCTTTTCCAATGTCCCTTTTCACCACAAAGGAAGCATTTCCCTTTGATCTTGGTTACTTTCTTGGTCTCCTTCTTGGTAGGCCCAAGTTGCTTTTTCTTCTGTTGTTTCTTGACCTTCTTACGGGTCTTAACAGTAGAAACTTTACCAACCATATGAATCTCTTGACCTTTGCTTTTCACAAGGATCTTTTCAACGCTTTGAACATCTTGCATCAGGCCCTGCAAGGTGTATTCCTTTTTGTTCAAGGTGTAGTCCAACTTGAACTGATCAAAGGAATCTGATAATGAGTTGACAACCATGTCAATTTTGGTCTCACCATCTATCTCAGCGCCATTTAATTCTGCAATATTTAGATGTGCTATGACTTTCATCATGTAATCTTTCACAGCCTATCCAGGTTTCATCCTGAGATTCATAAAAGCAGTCACTGCCTCTCTCTTAGTCGTTCTAGACCTTATAGCAAACATCTCTTCCAGAGACATCATAATATCAGCAGCAGACCCCATTCCTTCATGCTGCTGTTGCAACACGTCGGAGATAGTAGCCATAATATAACATTTGGCCATATCATCTGAGGTCTTGCACTGCTCATACTCATCTCTTTGCAAAATACTTGATTCATTATTAGGAGCAGGTGGTTTAGGAGTAGTTAAAACAAACTTATGTTTTTCACTTTGCAGCAACAACCCAATTTTCCTTTTCCATGTGACATAATTATCTCCAGTTAAAGTGTTATCTTTCAGGATGTTCATAAGTGATGGGGTCATGATTTCTGAATAAAATAAAAAGCATATATAAGTAAACAATCATGATAAAGCACTTTCGAATATTTATCTTGAATTAATTAAATAACTCAATCGTGAAAAATTCAACGGTGATCCAACACCCATAAATGTTACGCCTCCTTCGAGAGTTCGCACCATTTACTAGTTGGACTAGGTCCCACCTAATTGTTAACATAACAACCAGCGTTTTCAATTTTAGCCTTGCAATTTTATTAACAAGAACTCTCGGGAGTATATTAATAAAATTACATTTAGTGTGTTACCAAGATATCGACGCTCAATTTTCTCTCACGAAAATCCCTCCTCTGGGAGTAGATCTCGTTTGAGTTAATTGTCTAGTCTATCCTTATAAGGAAGTATTTTGCTAAATTCCATTTATGGACGCCCCTTGGGGGGATTACCAATAAATAATAAAGCTCAACTAACCTTGGAGGCCATAGGTGTTCTAACACACCTTCTCCCACTCAATTATTTAAGGCGTGTGATTAAATTCCAAAGAATGATTTTACCAAGTTATCTAGATGCCAATTAGATACCTAAATCATTCAATGCATGTTCATACCAAAAGAGATATATGAGTGGCACTCCTATTCTATATGACATGTTATCATACAATAACAAATATTATAATATTTATACATAAAAATAAATAGCCACAATTTTGGTCCGTCCTAGAAAAGCATGTAAATTACAATTGTACGGAATACAAAAAACTCCTTTCTTGGCGAACAAGACTTCAAGCGACCATCTCGCGCACGTAACTCGAGCGCCCGAAGATCACCAAGCAGCCCATGCGCACGCCTAGCCCATGCAAGGGCATGAGCTGCCGCATGGCCAGCCCATGCATGGGTTGCGCGTGCTGCTGCACCGCAACAAGCGCAGCTGAACGCTTGGTTGCGTGCGCGCTTGTTGTCTCGGTGCACACGGGTGCCAAACTCGGTTCCGGATGCTCCAATTTCTTCAAATCTTTGAGTCTTCGAATCTTGAATATTTACAACTTATTTTATACAATAAAATACTGCAGACATAATTTTTTTTATTCTTTTTTATTTACAAATAAAAAACTGCACTAAAACAAACTGCAGTATTTTTAATACATTAGAAAAAACTGCACTATTATGTATAACAAAAAAAAAATTACGCAACTATCAAGAAGGAACTTGTGACGATAATAGGCCACCCTTCTTGTTACAATTCCGAAACAATAATTACATGGAAAATCTAGGACCAAAATTGAGCAATAACAATTCACTTTATAACAACATATATGAATCCATACATTCGACATGTAATTATATATGCGAATACCTAGAGTGTCATCTCTTTCTAAAACATGCATAATCACAATAAAAAGAAATAGATTCACGTATATATACGTTAATTAATTAAAGGGTACAACCAAGGCTTTGATACCAATTGTAGGGAAAAATTGCTTAAAACCGCAGCGGAAGGCGAAAAAATAATTTTCGTATAGTTTAAAATTTTTCTAAAGATTTGAACCTTAACCCTTTAATTAATTAAACTCAAATATACGGTTAGAGTTAAACACCTCTTTTCGCGTGATCCGATTGACTTACGTCGATGGTAATCCGCAAGATCTTCAATCCTAGCACGTACGTGAATCACCTAGGAGCGTGGTCTCCCTTTTTCTTTGAATTGCTTACCTTAGAATGGATGTATGGAATTTCTGATCTTGATCTTCAATAGTAAAACACCAAGAGCCTAAAAAAATAGTTCCGGTCACTTTTGAATTCACAATCAATATGATTGAAACTCGCGTAACCCTAAATCGAAAGTGTGCACAAAACCTTTTGATGTTAAAGGCTTGTAAGTGCACTATCGAATGAGAACTTATTTTCCTTTTCTCTCTTGGCCGAAAATCTATGTGTATAGAGTAGGATTTTTTATTTTCAAAACAAACAAAATCTCTCTCTATTTTGCTTCTTAGTGGCCGAAAATTCATAACCTTATATTTATAGGTTGGCCGAACTTTCTCCTTCACCAAGTAGGGTTGGCCGAATTCATTGAATAGGAAATCTAGGGTTGGTTAATTTCCTTACTTGAAAAGGAATTATCCTTTTCCCTAATTCCTATCAATTCAAGAATCCTAACCCTTGTAGGACTAGTGGTGGCCGAATTCTTTGTATAATAAGGAGTGTATGTGGACTTAATCCTTACCACATTAGGACTCCTATCACTTAAAAGAATTCCAACCCTAATCCAACACATAGTATTTAATTTACTGATTAGGAAAAGATTTTGATTTAAACTATTAATTAATTAAATAATTAATTAATTCCCATTTAATCAAAACAATAAAATAAAATAATATCTTTGGCTATTTTATTTAGCCTTGCCGACCACACCATATATATATGGGCCCAATATTATTTTTCTTATTTTATTTAATCCATTAGACATTAAATAAAAGCCCACATGTAAATATATCAAGTATGGGCCCAATATTATATTCTTAATATATTAAATGCAATTCTAGATGGACCCATAAATTGGTCCGGTAGAATATATCAAGTGATCCATGCAAGTATGTGTGGATTGTGGATCTTGGCGGGCTATCTAAATTTAAGCTTCAGTAGACATAACCTAATCACAATCAACAAATGATTCACTTAGGTCCGATCTATTAATTTTAACTCATTCCACTAAAGGGCTAAAATTGAACTCTTAAATAAAGATAGAATAAGGAGATGTTACTCATTCATACCCTAGACAATCTTATAGGAGATGGTGTATCCTCGTGAATAATATCAGTAATCGCCAAGAGCTCATAGACCGCCTATAGCTCTCCAAGTTACCATATTTCCTCATATGACCACATTTTGAACTTGGATAATTTGACTTGTCCAGAAGCCATGTCTTCAATAATCATTATTGAAAACTCAACGTTGAGATTTAATATCCAATACCTCAAAACATCCATATGATGATATTATACTCTCATTTAATAAATGGAGCCACGATGTCCATATCTATAAATAAAGTCCTCTATCGATTAACAAATGAATACCACCAAACTATCGAGGATAGACTATGCTATATAATCGTACTCATTGATAGCTCAAATGATAACACTTGCAACCATAAGTCCATCATTTATCTCAGGATTTAGATAGACTCTCCGATTGTCCTGATAATGAAAAGACTTATATCTAGTGACGGTTCTAGATAAAGTATTTCATTGTGATCCAGTAAAATGCAACCAGTGCACTAGATTCTTTTACTCAAAAACCTTTTGATGATTTTAGACTCATCATAACTCATTTGATCCCACTCAAATGCTAGTAAAAGAATTTTACAACTTTATCAAGATAGTGGTGCCCAACATTTAACTTAAGTTGTGAACGTTATTCAAGACTAACTAAAGAATTGTGTCTGCCTCATACATATCCAGATGTACAAACGATTCTTCATATCTCATAGTCTTTTGACCTTAAGATTATTTACCTTGACAATTATAATTATAAATGCTATAAGATTTTGCGGAATCAGAAATCACTTTATTTATATGAAAAGATTGTCAATTACAATGTTACACTCTTGCTACTGAGCATAATCCTAAAAATCTCCCACTTGCGCTATAGCAAATGTGTCATATCTCTCATTCCCATGTTCTCTAGGTGCCCATCAAAACTCTTCTGAGGTAGAGCCTTTGTGAAGGGATCTATATGAGGTAGACACAATTCTTTAGTTAGTCTTGAATAACGTTCACAACTTAAGTTAAAGGTTGGGCACCTCTATCTTGTTAAAGTTGTAGAATTCTTTTACTAGCATTTGAGTGGGATGAAATGAATATGATGAGTCTAAAATCATCGAAAGGTTTTCGAGTAAAAGAATCTAGTGCACTAGGTGCATTGAACTGGATCACAATGAAATACTTTATCTAGAACCGTCACTAGATATAAGTCTTTTCATTAAAAAGGACAATCGGAGAATCTATCTTAATCCTGAGATAAATGATGGACTTATGGTTGCAAGTGTTATCATTAGAGCTATCAATGAGTACGATTATATAGAATAGTCTATCCTCGATAGTTTGGTGGTGGTGGTATACATTTGTTAATCGATACAGGACTTCATTTATAGATATGGACATTGTGGCTCCATTTATTAAATGAGAGTATAATATCATCATATGGATGTTTTGAGGTATTGGATATTAAATCTCAACGTTGAGTTTTCAATAATGATTATTGAAAACATGGCTTCTGGACAAGTCAAAGTATCAAAGTTCGAAATGTGGTCATATAAGGAAATATGGTAACTTGGAGAGCTATAGGCGGTCTATGAGCTCTTGGCGATTACTGATATTATTCACGAGGATACACCATCTCCTATAAGATTGTCTAGGGTATGAATGAGAAACATCTCCTTCTTCTATCTTTATTTAAGAGTTCAATTTTAGCTCTTTAGTGGAATGAGTTAAAATTAATAGATTGGACCTAAGTGAATCATTTGTTGATTGTGATTAGGTTGTGTCTATTGAAGCTTAAATTTAGATAGCCCGCCAAGATCCTCAATCCACACATATTTGCATGGATCACTTGATATATTCTACTGGGCCGATTTAAGGGTCCATCTAGAATTGTTTTTAATATATCAAGAATATAATATGTCTATTATTTAATTAATGAGCTGCACTATTATATTAATATATTAAAAGGAGACATGTGGGCTTGTTTCTTTTAGTAAGAATGGGTCTGGTTCACATGTGGGCTTTTATGTAAAGTCCAATGGATTAAATGAAATAAGAAAATAATATATGGCCCATTTATATAAGTGGGGCGGCAAGGTGTATATATTAACCTAATATATTATTTTGTTTCATTGTTTTAATTAAATAAGAATTAGTTAATTTATTAATTAATTGTTTAATTAAGAAACAAATCTTTTTCTGATCAGGAAATATATTTCCTAAAGTTATACTATTGGTAGTAGTATATTAAAAGTAAAAGACTTGTTTGATAAGAAAATAAATAATTAATTTTATTTATTTAATCAAATAAGAAGTCTTTTTATTTAGTCAATAAAAGAATAAAAATATCTATGAGTTGGATTAGGTTTTGAAGTCTAAAGGTTGATGGAAATTAGGGTGCAACACAAACTCTTTTTGGTATGTGATTTGCGGCAACCCTAGTCCATTTAGAGGAAGATTTCGGCAATCCTAAATAGAAAAGGAAGCAAAATTCCGGCCACCTATATAATACCACATATAGAATTCGGCCACGTTAGTTGATTGAATGATTCAATTTTTCTTCTTCTTCTCAATTCATAGAAAAGGATAATTTTTATTCTACTAAACATAAAAGAGAGAAGAGATTATTCTTTGATAGTACACTGATTGCTTGTTTATCAATAAGCTTGTGTGTACAACATCGAATTAGGTTCACGCGAGTTTCGATCATTAGATTGAGAACTCAAAAGTGACCGGAATAATTTTTGTCTTCTTTTGATTGTTTTGTGACTAACAAAAGAAAAAGAAAACTTTGTTCATCCATTCTCAGGTTTGCAATTCAAATAAAAAGGGAGACCACACTCCTAGGTGATTCACGTACGTGTTCAGATTGGAAGATCTCGCGGTACTTTTCACGATCACTGTTCACGAGGGTACTGTTCACAATCACTGTTCACGCGGGTACTGTTCACGGGCATCGGAAAAGATTTTACGGATTACCAATCGACTTAAGTCAATCGGATCACGCATCAAGAGGTATTTAACTCTAACAGTATATATTTGAGTTTAATTAATTAAAAGGTTAAGGTTCAACTTTGAGAAAAAAAAAATTTTAAACCATACGAAATCTATTTTTCGTTTCTTCCGCTGCGTTTTATATCGATTTTTCCCTACACTAAATGTGTCAGGTAATAAAGTACCGGTAAAGTGCGGGTCAGTCACCCGCACTCCACCCGCACTTTGGTCGCGCTGTATATATATCACCTGTCATTTTTAGGGCTCCACCACTTTCATAAAGGAAGAAAACCAAGCCAAACCTTCTGTTATCCCTCGTTTCAACTGAAAGGTATTCCGTGTGTGCCATGTTTCCAATTTTCAACAACTAAGGTATGATATCTTCCTCTAATTTCGTTACCTATTACTCTAATCTAAATTCTCAACCGTTTACCATCAATTTTTTCCCTCTTTTGCATGGATTTTATTGTTCAAAGATGGGCCACGATTTTGTGTCCTTTCTCCTTGTGATTTTGAACTTGTTATTGAATATCTAGGATGATTGAATGATGGGTTGTTGTCCAATTATACATGTGAAGTGTTTATGGTTTTGACTATCTAGTGCAATTGGATGTTTACATTTCGAATTTAGGGTTTATATTATTGAATGGAATTTCTATACTTGGGTTAGAGTCACATTGTTGTGAGTTGGGTCTATGATTGTTGTGGGTGTGAATTGTGTTCACTAATTGTGATTCTGCATGCGCTGGTATCTGGGAACAAGTTAAAGTGCGGGTACAGTGCGGGTCAGTCACCCACACTTCACCCGCACTTTATCATCCTGGCAGAATATTCATTTTTTCAATTCTTTCATCATAACCTCATGGTTCCTTGATATGAATATTCCCTTAAAACTGTTGTTTCTTGTGCAGATGTCAGGAAGAACCAGGCAATCAACTAGGCAAGGCAGTCAGGGTTCTGAACGAAGACCGATGAGGGGACCTCAAGTCCCACCACCATATGTCAGGCACCCAGAGTTCGAGGACCGCTTGGAATATTTTAGGGAACGAGATGTCGTGGTGGAAAGGGGGATAGCAGTAGAAGAGCTAGAGGGCACCTTAATACCTCATGTAGTTGAAGCGAGGGGATGGGAAACTTTCGTTAGCGCCCCTCCTATGTATTGCAGACGTGTGGTAGAGGAATTCTTCGCAGGAATGGTACCAGAGACTTTTCAGTGAACATCCTCCATTTTGGTCCGAGGGGTGGAGGTTCAAATAACTATCACAGACATTAATAAATACTATCGGACAGAGCTCCCAGTTAATCCAGAGGCTGTCGGGAGATTAAGACAGGGTGTGACTTGGAATGAATTCTTTGTGACACAAAATGTGGAGTTTGCCAACCAGTTGGTGATCCGTCCAATGGACTTCTGGGTGGCACCAGATCACCGCATGAAGCACACCAACTTGAAAAGTGAGTTGGGTTTTTGGCATGTGATCATCTCTCATTCCTTGATTCCCAAGACGCACGGGACTTCAGTCAATTTCAATGCAGCCATGATCCTTTATTGTATACTTCATAACCAATTGGTCGACATTGGCTTTCTGGTCAAAAGAGATATACGTGAACTGGGAGGTGTCAAAGTAGATAAGCAGCCACTCATCTTCCCTAGTCTGATCACCGCATTCTACAGAGAGGCAGGGGTGGATTTTGGGTCCAATCCATTTGAATGTGGTTTGGGGCCTGTTGGGCGGTCCACATGGAATGACCAAGTGAGAGAGCGAGACCCCTCCGGTGTCAGAGTCAGAACGGGGAGAAAGAAATCTTCTCGAGGGGGAAGCACAAGCAGACAGGCTGAGGACGTTCCGGAACCACCAGAGTTAGAACCGGTTTATTTAGAATACGGTGAGTACAGTCAGATGCCCTCACCACCACAAGAGACTTCTTGAGAGATCCCTTGGCAGACCTTGCTCACGGGTTTAGAGAACCTTAG
Organism: Dipteronia sinensis; assembly: GCA_033220585.1. Lineage (NCBI taxonomy): Eukaryota > Viridiplantae > Streptophyta > Magnoliopsida > Sapindales > Sapindaceae > Dipteronia > Dipteronia sinensis. Next base: position 22,983,136 of record CM065638.1, on the reverse strand, counting down.
GACTGAGGTCGTTGAAAATAAGAAGCAGATTGTTGAGAGCAGAGCAGAAGCCAGTGAGTATTATGCTGACATTTGGGGCAATCTCACCAACATAAGGGAGGCGCTCAATCTCCCAGCTTATCCAAAGAAAGAGAAGAGGCCAGCTGCTTTCTCACCACCTTCAAGAGGCCCAACCATTGACCCATATGGGGCCGAGCTCCGAGCTACAATGGAGATATCCAGAAGAGAACATGAAGAGAGGATCAATTAAGAACTTGACCCCAAGGGCAAGGGAATTTCCAATGCACCGGAGAAGGAGTTTTCAGACGAGGATTAGCCATCCGTTTCCTTTATGTTTATTGCTATAGGACTATTTAGTTTTTGTTCTTTTATTGTATTTTCCTTTGACGGCATGGACTTATTTTTATTTCCTTTTCGCATTTGATTTTCGTTTGGTAGAGTTGTTGTGTGTGTTTTAAGCTAGGTTGTGCATCTTTTGGGAAGCACACGACAACACTCATGGACAACGAACTAGCTTCCTTCTAAAGGGAGTTTTCTACCTTCAATTTTGTACTTCAGTGCATTAAGTTTTTAATGAATGCGATTTAGATTTTGTTAATATGAATGAGCATGGTTAAGCGTATATCTAGATCCGGTTTGGGGGTGATGAACCCTCATTCCGCATATTCTTATGATTATGCTTGTTCTTGGTTGCGCTTTATGCATGTTCAGAATTTTCGAAGCGTCTATGGTGTTTTCCCTTCTTTAGAACCACCTCGTGGATTCCAACAATGGGGACATTGTTGAGTTTTGGTTTGGGGGTGTATTACACCTTGTACAGTCCTCCTTAGAGTATTATAGTGTCTAATTTTTCAATTTTTTCGCTTGTCCAATTTTCAAACTGTAAGCAGTATGGGTATGATGCCTCTAGCGTGTACTTTTGGCGAGTTCTGTGTATGTGCTTTGACCTTGTGACATAGTTTGGTGCTACTTGAGGGTTTTCTTGCACCGCCATGGGGTCGTCCCACCCGTTGATGTTAAGTATTGGGGACTCAATGTTCCCATGTCTTATTCTAATAGTGGAGATACCCGTGAGACCACAAACACAAGCGTTAAAATGCGTATTTTGAGTGTATTATTGATTATTCTTAAACACGCCTCTCGTCATTTATGTCATGTGCCATAGGACTCGTATATTATTTTATGAAGTGCGTGATGGATGCTTTCATTCCCTTTTTAAATGGTTGTGGAAGTGATATTAGGAAATGTATGTGTATTGAATTACCTCTTTAGCCTAAACACCACATACCATATTGTGTGCTCCAAAGCCAAGTTTGAGGCCAAACACTTACTCTTTCATTTGGTACCACATTCAACCATATTCCTAATAGCCTAAACTCATGCCTACCCTTGTACTAATCATGTTAGGATGTGAAATGGTGGTGATGAAAGGAGTTAAACTCTAAATGATCAAAGAGCGGGGAAAATGAATTAATGGTTGAAATTGTTCAAAAAAAAAAATTTGTCCTTGTGTGCCTTAAGTGCCCAAGAAAAAGAATTGTAATAACTAAAAACAGAGTACAAAATGGTAATTGTATTATGCTAAATACGCTCAAACAGAATGCAACATTGAAGGCACGAATGTGGGTTAAATGATTTCCTAGAGGTGTGCGTTTAAGTGATAAAAGAACATGGTGTGGGTGTAGGGATATATTCTAGCATGATTGGTGAGTTTGAACTCCAAATGTCCATATTCTTTGTGTAACCTCAATCAACCCCACAACCACACTATACTCGGTGGAAAAGCCCTATTTGATCCATATAAGTCTAGTTTAGGAATGTCGGTTGAAGCACGATCTTTCACGTCCATGGCATGGTGACTCATTCCTAGGATAGTTCATTGCTTAAATTTTTTGCAGAATCATCTTTTCCTTCTCTGATGCTACTTCAAAAGCTCTTACTATGTCACAAACTTTGTTTTTCTTCTTGCGGCTCTTTGGCACCTCCAAAACAAAGCATCCTTCAAAAAATCTTTCATCGGTCCGGTCAACATCAAATTCAACTCTGCTCCCACCACAACCGAAAGATAAATGCCTAGAAACTACATTCACCTCCATCCCAGCTGTGGCTATAAATGACCTTCCCAGAAGCAACTTCCAATCCCTCTCATGAGATTTATCATCCTTTATTTCCAACACAACAAAATCCACTGGAACCTTTAGTCCATGGATATCCAGCTGCACATCCTCAACTACTCCACAAGGAGTCTTTGGAGAGTTATCTGCCATTTTGAGTTCAATAGGAATGTCCTTCATGGACTGCAGCTTCAATTGCGTGTATACCTTCAAAGGCATCATGTTGACACTAGATCCTATATAGAGCACTGCTCCCACTTTTTTTGACTCTCCTATGGTGACTGGAATGATGAAATTGCATGGATCTCCCAGCTTCAATAGACTAGCTTCCTTTGACTCATCAAACTCCTCCTTAGCAAATTCTTCAATAAAAGCTTGGATGTCATGTGTTGTCTCATTTTGTGTTAACTTCTCACTCTTCTTTTGAATCACCTTCATCACCATAATGTGCTCATTGTTACTCTGAGATTTCCTTTGTCTTGCCTGTGCAGAGCATCTACAATCTGAGTGACTTGGGTCTCCAATCTTCTAATAGACGCATCCATGTTGTTTGCCCTTTAGTTATTAGATTGGATGCGGTTCTTCGACATCTGCTCATTTGCACTCTAAGAGTTTCTGATGGCTATTGAAGCCTTATCAGTGGCCTTGATAAAGTCTCTCAATTCTTCCCTAAGTGACCTGACCTTTGGTTGATAAGCATTTGCCTGAATGTTGAAGTTTCTTTGTGGGTTGTTGTTTGAGTTTCCCCACTAATTGTTGTTACTTGATCCTCCTTGATTGTTGTACCTGTTGTATCCCTGGTTCTAATAGCCTTGGTTGTTTCTTGCATTGTTGTTGTTATTGCTCCAAGAGAAATTAGGGCAATTTCTCCACCTAGGATTGTACTGGTTGGAGTAGGGATCATCCATCTGCCTTTGGAATCCTCCTAACATCTGAGCTTCTTCATGCTCCAACTACCCCTCAACTCCATTCAACGTATCCTCTGAGATCTGACAAACTTGGGCTGTTGGCTTGAACTATATTCTTCTTTAATTCCTTCACTAACTGCATTTCCTTGGCCATTCTAGACATTTCTATTGCTATTCATGTGTTCCCATCAATCTCTAGCCTTCCACCCCTTCTAATGTTTGAGGACTTTTGTTACGAATTTTGGGCCAACTTCTCTATGATCTCGTACGCCTATTGAGCTCTCTTGTCAGTAATTATACCTCCACAAGCATTGTCCACCATCATCTGAGTGATAGTGGAGAGACCTTGGTAGAAAGAAGTGACCTTCAATTCCTCAGGATATGTATGTGGTGGAACCTGTGTAAACAAGAGGTGAAATCTTTCCCATGCTTCATGAAATGGTTCCCCCTACTCCTCGCTAAAGGTGGAAATCTTGATGTTCAATTCTCTTGCCTTTGCAGTTGGGAAAAACTTGTTGTAGAACACCTTACAAACTTGAGGCCATGATGTGAGTGTCCCCGGCCTCAATGCCATGTACCATTGCTTGGCACAGTCTTTCAAACAGTATTGAAAACAACACATCTGCAGTTGTGCCCTAGTCAATACTCTGTCCCAGACTACTATAGAGAATGTCTCTAACACTGCGATGTACTCCTTCATGAATTAAAGACAATCTTCAGTTGGAAGCCAATGAAAGGATGGCAACAAGTTCACATGCATTCCCTTCAACTCATATAGTCTAGCAGTGTCGTCCAAGACAATAGTTGTTGGATGCTCATCTCCCACTAACGGAAGAGTATACTCCCCAATAGTAAACACCAAATCTTCCTCATTTATTCATGGTTCCTCAACTGGAATATTTGGTGGATTTTCTTCAGCCATTTCTTCTTCAAAACTGTTGTTCTCATCAATCTACCAATCCGGTGGATGTTGTCTTGAGCAAGAAAAAGTGTTCCTCTAGGTGAACGCCTACAGTGCATAAACCTAATCACGTGCAAATTCCACAAACAACCACCAACGAGGTAAAAGAAACAAAACCAATAAACAATAACTAACTACTAACTAACTAAGCAAAAATCTAAACACAACTATGTACGCCGATCCCCGGCAGCGGCGCCATTTTGAACTCGGATTTTGCCGTGTATGCAACATTCAAACAAATTTAAAATCCCAAGATGCATTATACACAAATAAATCTAGTATATGGCAAATATGGGTATCGTTCCACAGAGATCGAACTATAGCTCTGATTAAGCTAATGCTCTAGTAAAAATGCTAGAAAAGTAAATTGATATGGCTTTGAGGTGAAATTAAACTAAAATTCAACTAAGTTTAACTAAATGAAAAATGCAACTAAATTGGTAGAGGAAAATGGATGATATGTAGATTAAGGAATTGATGGATTCAATTAGCAAACAATGGGTAAAGAATGAACTCACATTAATAATCAATAACTAATGTAACCACCCTAGGATGTATAGGGTTGGTTATCTACCTCTTATGAGTGTCCAATCCATCATGTATAGTATTGGCCACCCATCAATGGTTGTGCCATGAATGAACATCTACCCAATAAGGGACTAACCTCTTGTTAAATTCACCAACCTAGGATGTATAGCGTTGATGTTTAATCCATCACAAGCAACCAATCCTAGGATGTATAGTTTTGGTTACTCATTAAAGACTAGATATAAATGAGATTAATGAGTCCGGATTTTACTTGAGTCATGTACTCTTGTAGAATCCTTCTATTCAAGTGAGCTTAGAGAGCCAAGCAACATGTATACTCAATTATCTACACATATAATTCCTAAAACAACTTGTAAAGAGAGTCATGTACAATCAATCACAAATTGCTCTTGAAATCAATTAAACCAATGAATAGAACAAATTAGATAAAATTACTAAAAGAAATTGAGTTCATTACAAATACCCATATTTACATGTGAATCACATCAATCCCTTAATGGGATTTAGCTACTCATGACAAATGAGATACAAAGATAAAAATGAGGAAAATAGAAAGGACCCATGTAGAACCTTCTTTCTTCAAGCTCAAATCCACCTCCAATGTCCTTGTTGAGTAGCAATTTGATGAAAATGATGATGTGTTTGGATGATTTTAGGAGAGAAAGGTTTTTAGATTTAGAGAGAGAAAGATAATCTATGAATGGGTGTATGGTTGTCTTTTGAAAAATCAAATATGATGCCTTATATAGCTCCTCCAAAATAGCTCAGAATGCTGATGTAAACGTAACTGATGCCCGTATAGCAAGGGTAAGGTACCAGTGAAATCTTCAATTTTCTTTAAGATTTGTGCAATGTGTATGGGTTGTGCACGGGTAGGAGACCTGTGCAGTACCCGTGCAGTTGGCTCTTGTCCGAGGGTCTACTCCCTGGTCTAGTGGGTTGCACGGGTTATGCACAGGTAATACCCGTGTACTTTGGTTTCCTTAGCATTCCTCTTTCGGTGCACGGGTAGTGTACGGGTATGCTACCCGTGCACTATGGCCTTCTTCACCAATTTTTTTGCACCAATTGTCCTTTTTGCCCCTGTTCTTGATTTTTTACCTAAGGCCTTCAATGTAAAAAAAAAGAGCCATAAATACACATAAAAAACACCCTAGAACAAGACAAAGAGAAAGGAAATGTGGGCTAAAATGTATGACATTTTTGGCTCGATCATGAAGTCAAAGTTAGCTTAACAGAAAAATGTTCTATACAAGGCAAAGGTACTTGGCCACACTCGCAACAAAAAGACTCTTTCCGGGTAATAAAAAAAAGTGTTGAGACGTGGCGAGCACAAAAACAATGAAGCTTAAACGACCGAGTGAAGTATCAAAAAGTTGGGACCTTCTTGGAATAAAGAGACTTAAAAGTATCCGAGCTCCAAATCTTAGGTGTCAACTTATTCAACTCGCTATGGCAATTCAACTCGCCATATATATTCACATCGGCGAAATAACTTAACTCGCTGTAGCGATTCAACTCAGCGTGTCTGTTCAGCTCGTTGGCTCTTCAGCACTTCAATAAAAAAATCTCAAAAATCAAGGCTCAATGAGACGAGGCGATTCGTCGAACACGATCAGAATCAAATGCAAGTAAGTAAGAAGTTAAAATTATATTTATACATATAAAGTAATTTCTTTTTGCAGGAATGTCAGCTAGAATGCCTAAAAAAGAATAACAAAAGAAGAGTTAAAGAAGTATCTAAATCTTCCGCCTCAACATTCCTTTTGTCATCCCTCTCTTAAGAGAGACATTCATAGAAAAAAGAAAGAAATCAGAAGTTGATCGCTTAAAAATATAACTAGGATCATTTGGCGATTGGCCATGGTCCGACTAGGCCAAGTGCAAATTCATCTCACCACAAAGTATCCAAAGGCATCTTAGCGACCTGATCTGTGTCCCGAAGACACTTGCAGATATAAACCCAAAAGTGTATCTCATTGATCGAGCCAAAAATGTTATACATTTTTGCCCTCATATCCTTTCTCTTTGTTTTGTTCTTGAGCATTTTTTTGTGTAGTTATGGCTCGTTTGGTTTTTATTGCAGGCATTAGGTAAAAAGGCATGAAGGGGGGCAAAATGGACCAATGCACAAATGAAGTGAAGAAAGCAAAAGTGCACGGGTATGCTACCCGTGCACTCACCCATGCACCGGAAGGTGGATTTTGAGAAGACCAAACTGCACAGGTAATTGTACGGGTCACACCCGTGCAGTTCACTGGACCAGGGAGCAAGGCCACAGGCGAAGAAAACTGCACGCGTATTGCACGGGTCATCCACCCGTGCACATACCCGTGCACATTGTGAAAATCTGAAGGGAAATGAATACTGCACGGGTAACTGCATGGGTAACCTACCCGTGCTATACCTATGCTATACGAGAAACCCAGCTCTCCATATCAGCATTTTGAACTAGTTTTTGAAGGAAGTATAAATAGTTTTCAATTCTGATTTTCAAAGAGAGAGACCCACGACCATACACCATTGATTCATTCATTTCTCTCTATAAATCTCAAAAACCTTTATCAATAAAAACCCATCATCATCTTCATCAATTGCTACTCATAAGGACATAGGAGGTGGATTGAAGCTTGAAGAAAAAAGGTTCTACATGGTTCCTCTCTACTTCCCTCCTTTTTTTATTCTTGTATTTCATTTGTCATGAGTAGCTAAATCCCATTAAGGGATTGATGTGATTCACTTGTAAATTGGGGTATTTGTAATGAACTCAATTTCTTTTATTAAAATCTATCTCATTTGTTCTATTCAATGTTTTACTTGATTTCAAAAGCAATTTGTGTTTGATTGTACATGACTCTCTTCATAAGTTGTTTGAGAAATTTTATGTGTATAGAATTAAGTATACATGATGATTGTCTCTCTAAGCTCAATTGAATAGGAGGATTGAACAAGGGTACATGACCCAAGTAATATCCGGACTTAGTAATCTCACCTAATTCTAATCTTTCATGGGTAATCAAGACTTTACATCCTAGGATTGTTTGCATGTGATAGGTTAAGCATCAACCTATACATGATGGATTGGTGATTTTTAACAAAGACAAGTGTCCCTTATGTGATAGATGTTCTTTCATTGTATAACCAATTGTGGGTGGCCAATGCTATACATGATGGTTTGGGCATTCACAAGAGGTAAATAATCACTCCTATACATCCTAGGGTGGTTACATTAGTTAATGACAATCATTGTGAGTTCATTCTTTACCCACTGTTTGTTAGTTGAATTCATCAATTCCTTAATCCACATATCACATATCCATACCTTTTTAGAATAGTACATTTCAGTGCATTTTAGCTTATTTTACATTTTAGTTTTACTTCTTCTCCAAAACCATATCAATTTACTTTTCTAGTTTTTTTAACTAAAGCATTAATTTACTCATAACTAACTCTCGATCTCTGAGGAACGATACCCATACTTGCCACATACTAGTTTTATACTTGTTTGAGTGCATCTTGGGTTCTTATAAATTTGTTTGAATAGTGCATATCACGGCATATAAAATATTGCGCGTTCACTCATCAACATAACATGTCTTGAAGATTAACAGTTTGCAAGAGAATAATGACGTGGTCAGAGCGTTAAAAAAAATCAATTAAATGAGAACTATTCAAATCCTCTTCGTCGAGTCGCTAAGAACTCATCTCACGGATTTGAAAGGATATTATTATAGGAATTTTTCGATAGCATGACAAGCCAGCAAAGATAGCAGATAATGCGGAAATATAGTAGTCCACGTCACTAAAAGTCAACCAATCAATGAAAGGGACGCTGACCGAGGACACATCACTAGGTCTGGACACGTCATCAAGAAAACTGATATGGAAGTCAGAAGCGCCGCCAAGTAAAGTCGTCAAGTTAAAGAAGTCTTAGTGAGCGAGGATCCTGCTCGCCGAAGATCTCTACTCAGCAAGATCTACTCGGCCAAAACAGGAAATATAATCCTATCAATATACGCCTTATCAAGTAGAGATTCACTTAGATACGAAATCTAAGAATCACACTCCAATTAAGGAAATATCTGTATTTCCTCTCCAGTATCAGAGAATTCTAATCAGGAAAGAACTCAAAGCTTTCAGAAGGATAAACACCAAACGGGAAACGAGTCCTAATCGATCTACTCTACCAGAATCTCAGCAAGATTCTAATTAAAGAATCTACTACTTGTACGACAAGAACTAGGGCAACCCTAGATCAAACCATATAAATACTACTGCAATATCACTGTAAAAAGGGATCAAAAATAAGAAAGGAGTGGCAGTGTGAGAGAACAGAGTTTGTAATCAGTATTTTTCACAGTGAAACACCTTTTTCAGCTCGACAACACCCGTGGATGTTTCTCCGTCATCGGAGTTTTACCACGTAAAATCTCTCTTGTTATTTGTCTGTTATTATTGCTTTTATTCACATATAATTACATTGAATCGTTGACTGGTTGACTTTTTAAAAATCACCGTCAACAAATGTCATCAAAGTAAAACACGTCACCGCCACCATAATTAAGACAATATTAATTGAGATGGTTTACACTCCAATATAAACTCTACTATGAGGTTGACTTGGTAGTAGTCTCTTTACACATATATCTAAAAAAAAATTAGCTTTAAGTGGTTCCCAATACTTCAATCTTGAAATATTGTTAATAGTTTACAAAAATATTTACTCAAATTATAATTTTGTATTAATCGATCACATTTTAAAGAAATATTTTCATTTACGCTTCAGAAATAAAATACAAACTCAAATTTTAAACATTTTTCAAACAAGTTGACTTTAGATTATAAAAAAGTTGGACAAAATCTCTTTATTATTGTGAATCATGAATGCCCCGATGACTTGTATAGTTGTATGGATAATAATTGGAGGGAGTATTTTAATACAACTACAGTACTACAAAAAGAGAGTACCATTAAATGAAAACTCTTGCTGTTACATGGAAGACCTGAGTGGGCCGTAATAAAGAACCACAAACATTATGCCACGTGGCAATTTCTATTAAAAATATATGTAAATTACACTGAACCCCTTGAGGTTTGGATAAGTTACACTTAGATAGATAAGTTTCTTTATTATACACTAACACCCCCAATATTTAAATTTGACTTTAAAAATACCTAAAATACCCCTAGTTATATTATTTTACACTTTATTTTTTTTACCTTTTAATCAAACACTTTATAAACTTTAATAAAATAAAAAAATTAAATAAAAGATATGATTCATTAAATAAATAAATAGTTTTAAAAAAATAATTAGTTTTAAAAATTAAATAAATAAATAGTTTGAAAAAATTAAATATATAAATATTTTTAAAAAAATTAAGTAAATAAATAATTTAAAACATTAAATAAAAAAATTTTAAAAAATCAAATAAATAAATAGTTTTAAAAATGAGTGAAAAAATTAAAAAAATTAATTTTTTTTAGAATATCTATTAATAGAGACAATATAAGCTCTAAATATCTAAGGAGTGTTGGGAACTTTGAAGCTTGTCTCACCATCATCTTTACAGTAAAAGTTTAGATATTTAGAGTTTTTTTTGTCCCTATTAATGAATATCCTTAAAAAAAATCAATGTTTTTAAGTTTTTCACTTATTTATTTATATTTTAAAAAAAAAATTTAAACTAATTATTTATTTTATTTTTTAAAACTATTCATTTATTTATTTATTTTAAAATTATTTATTTATTTAATTAAAAAAACTATTTATTTATTTAAACTATTCATTTATTTAATGAATCATATCTTTTATTTAATTTTTTTATTTTATTAAAGTTTATAAAGTGTTTGATTAAAAGGTAAAAAAACTAAAGTGTAAAATAATATAACTAAGGGCATTTTAGGTATTTTTAAAGTCAAATTTAAATTTTGGGGGTGTTAGTGTATAATAAAGAAACTTATCCATCTAAGTGTAATTTGTCCAAACCTCAAGGAGTTCAGTGTAATTTGCCCTAAAAATATTCCATTATAAATTTTGTTTTAGTGGTCTTTTTTTTCGCTTTAAAAACCCCCCAAAGCAGAAAACAAGGTAAGAGAAAACGTATGAAGAAACTTGGCATAGAGAAAATGATCATATCCTTTTCGGGTGTTTTGGTTACCAATAATCTAATTGCTGAGAGAGTTCTTGGGGTTTCTGTTTATTTATTTATTTAATTACTTTTAATGTTTGTATATTTTTCTATTTATTACGAGTAGGCAATCTAATGTTTTATCACTTTGATGTTTGTGAGTTTTTACTCCTATCTTCTTGGAAATATGAGAATTACAAACCCCAACAATTTAAATAGGATAAATGATTGGAAACTATTAAAAAAGAAAAGAAATTTTTTCAATAATTACAGACAAAACACACAAAGCACAACTATTTATCTAATTTTGATAAATATGAAGGTATTGATAAATGGATAATGCTTGGGTGTTGACACGTGATCTTTTTTATTTTACTTTTTATATTTATCTCTTTGGATTCTTCACAAAATGGGTCATGGAAACACCCAATTGATAGGTTTGGTATCTTGAGTGCTGACCGATCAGTATCCAAATATTATCCTTTGTAAATTATTAATTTTGTGTTGTTGAAGGCTTTCTTCACATGCACATTTAAGGATTTTGTTATACATTGGTATTAAGTGTTTAGTATTTATTTTGCTTTTCATCCATTGGTTTATTTATTTTTTTTGACATCTCATGTAACAATCATCCATTGCTCACAAGTTTTCAAAAAATAAAATAAAATGAGTTCGCATCTCCCCCTTCCCACCGTAATTGTGATAGGAGTTCATCTCAAGGAGAGGATTCTTTTCCTTCATCTATACACAACTTATTACTCGATCGAATCCAACCCACTTACATATTCTTTTTGAAAAGTAATCAATCGAATCCAACCCACTTACATATTCTTTTGGACGGAATATGCATGTCCCATTGAACCAATTATGCATTAATGAATCAATGAAAGATTTTAAAATTGATTCAAAATAGTATTATCGAAATCAATAACCTTCTAAAGTTATAGGTAATTGAACATTTAATTTCAAGCTTAATATAAATAGAACTAAACTAATATGACCTTCTATAGGAACAAAATCCTATCTGTCTCACAAAAAAGCTACTGATAGCGATCCGGTTATATATGATTAGTGAGTGTTTTCTCTGATCTAGGATGAAAAGATTTACTAGATCTATGAACTCAGAAGACAAGACACAAATCATGGTATAATATTTTTATCAATTTACAAACTATGGAGGTTCAGAAAAATACCAAATCTCAACCCAGGTTGGACAGCGAAAGCATTTCATTGTTCGAACAACACATTCTAGTTAAGAATATAAATAACAAAAATTTACAAAACCAAGTATGTGTATGCCATCAGATTAGTATCATATTATATATACAATTGATTGCACATTTTCACTGCATAATTAATTCAATTGTGCTATCTGTTTTCTCGAATCATGTTCAAACTAGATAGCAGGCTGTTAGCTGTTGAAAGAATAACAAAATTATACCTCAACTATCACTTACAAGGTGTACGCAAGTTATTTTTTCCGTGCTGTTCATCCCGCTTCCACCTAAATCATGGAATTACAATTGCTTTCCTTATTTGTTGAACATCAATGAATGAACTGTATTAATAATGAATACAAATGCTGAACATTGACAAAAAATTTCCCATCTTTAGAGAAACAGTGGGAATGTGGGATTACATCTATTGATTTTTGAACAAGCTTGATGGAACCTGAAAGAAGAAGGAATGTTTTGTCAGAAAAGCTAATGATGGGAAGATCCCTGATATAAAATTTGACATTAGTTGACCGTCTTAATCACTCAAAAGATATAGAACACTATATAGGATTTATTATTTAGAAAAGGAAAAAAAAATACTTTTTTCAAGAATAAACTCTGGCATACCTTCACATGATGTGGCATGATCTTGATATCAAATGGAACATGAAGCCATGCTTCTGGAGGATAGAGCAAAAAGTTTTCTGGCTTACTGGTGTACACATCTGCATACTGATGAATATGATAGGCAAAAGCGGATTCCTGGCCTGTGTCTGTAAGGAAAGTGGCTCCAAAAGATTTGTTGAACATTCTCTTCATCCTGTGGCGTGCCTTCTGCCTCTCATCGTTAAGTTCCTCCAAAAGTGACTGGCATGCAACGTTTCTCCAACCATTAGTTAAAGTTGCATGCAACTTTCCTAGCAGCTCTTGTATTATATGAAATTTTGCCTGCAATCAACAAGGATATAAAATATTTTTGAAAAAACACGAATAAAAATGAAAATGAAGAGTCCAAGAACATTTTCGACAAAGAGAGGTTGTTATCAGAGTATCAGACAATTGTAAACAATTATTTTAGTTCCAGATGCAAGCCATCAGGCAAATAAACTTTTCATGGAACTTTTTTTTTTTTAATTATGCATTAGGAAGGGTGCCAGCTAAAACCAATTCCAATTTCTGATTGCAGATCATAAACACATAAACAAGCCAAGAGACCAAGCAGATTGTTAAACAATAATTTTGAAAGAGAACGCAAGAACATCATGAACGACAATGAAAAAGAAGTTCAATCTGAATAAGAACTAAACATTTTAGGACGATGCGAAAAAAAACAAACAAACATGCAAATCAACAAGCCAACAAAGCTTTCACAGCCTTAAAATGAGAAATCCAACGATCTAGATAGGGATAAGTATTATTCACAGTCACGGGCCAACAAGAAAACCTTTTTTAAAAGAAAAATTGGAAAATTGTTTATCAGTATTAGCACTGTGTGAGGAACTCCACTTGAACTCACTAAAGCTTTAATGCAAATTACCTATGGTAGTCTACATAAAGTGCTTGTTGCAAACATCAACAACAAATAAATATAAGCCAATGCCAACAAAAATCACAAGAAAGATGAATAAAAGGCTGACTAGTACCTGCTCGAAACGATAACTATCCTCATTTTGTATATTTATTTCATTCTGCATCAAGAGAGAACCAAAAAAGATCACAATAAAAAACAAACAAAAACCAGTATATGTACAGTCACCATGCAGAGTAACTTCAACGATTTGGCTAAATTTAGCTTTTCCCATTAAAACAACAATCAATTAAATAACCATCCTAAACTCACTTCACCTTTTTTTTTTCTATTCTTCTAACATCAATTCACCCGACCAGTGAGTCAACAATTAGTCATTGCATAGAGAATTAAAAAGACAATCTCCACCAATAAAGACTGTCAATTTTCTACTCTTTCATTGCCAAACTAATACTGTAAAATATTACAGATCGTCATCATATTAGACATCTCACAATTATTGCAGACACCAATACCAATAAAAAGCAGTAGCAATCAATAATTAAAATAGACCAAAAAACTTAATAACTTCAGAATAGCCTAACCCTGATTGTAGAAAGTCAAAAAGTTCCATCCACTTGAAAAAGGTCCACTAACCATAAATAAAAAAGTTTATAGGTCATGCAGCGCTGTATCAATTTTTAATACAACCATTTACTTGTTATTCTGTTCCGAAAGTGTTAATTAGGAGGTAAATTATTTCTGAGCTCTTGATATTTGTTCAGTCCTGGATACCTGAAAGAATTGAAGCTACTTCAACTACCTATTTTCCCTTCTCCTATATCTCCACATTACATCCATGCAAATAAAGAATATTCAAAACAGATGTCTGAATTGGGAAGTGCAGATCCAAACAGTCAAAAGGAAAAATAGAAGTCCAATTGCAACGAAAACTACCAGGACAATCTCAGAGATAAATAATCAAATTTTAAGTTGATAAAGATTCCCATAGATGCATATACTCAAAATATATCTGGATAGAACATTGAAGTCTTGAGGAATGAACTAGCAATAACACACACTTAGTACACATGAAGTCGGAATTTTTTTTAAAGACTTAAGCCAATTCAATGCGAAGCTCAAACTCAATATAAGTGTTCAATCTTGCTAACCATTAATAATATTCATTTCATAATTTATCAACTTTCAGATTATAATAAAAGTTACAAACATTTTAGAAACAAGTTGAAATAATGTGGGAAGAGACATACTTCCAGTTCATGGATGATGGCAGCAGTACGCCAACCAGCCTTTGAAGGCCCTCTTAGGTCACTAAATAAATGATCACCAAAGTATATCACCTAACAAAAAGATTAATAAATAAATGAATAACTTGTTCTAAAAGTGCAATACAAAAGCATAGTAATTGCCAAGGAAAAGAGTCCTCAGAGGGATAAAATCCATTCAATTTTCAAATTATTCAACATGCATGTAAAACAAATCTCATTAAATTTGTTAGTGGAAAGTAATATGTGATGAACCTCTGGGCCATTCCACTTGGTAATTTGGAGAAATGATTTAAGGCATCCATGGTAATAAATTTTATTTGGATGAAACACATCCACCTTTGTAAAAGCTAAATTGTCCTTCTCTGTGTCATAACAGCTACATAGAAGTTCCAGAAAACAGATCACCAAACAAGATATTAGTATAGCATGATGTAGTTAATACTCAGGGATGAAACAGAGAAAAATTGAATGATATGAAAAGTATGAATCCAAAGTTTTATCAAGTAAAAAAAAGAAATAAAAAATAAAACATAAAGTGATAGAGATTTAATTTTCACAATTTTGAACAAATGATCAATTTTGGAAGACATTTAACTTACCCTCTTCACCAGCAAGAAGAAATCAAGGCCTATCACCTGTTAGGTAATAGGTATTAGGTACTAAAGTCTATTATGTTTCTGAAAGGGAGTTCTTTGTTGTTTTCTTCGAATGTGCACTACTCTCCTCCATTGGATAATTGAAAAAATAAAAATAAAAAAAATAAAAATAAAAATAAAAAACCCAACCTTAAAAGATTCAGTAAAAGACTTCAACCTCAATTATGTTTGTTTTTTTGAACTAGAAAGCATATCCAGGAATTTTTCATTTCAATCATTCTACCTCCCATGTATCCTGAATATATCATAGGAACATATCAAAGAAGAAAATGGTATAATATAATCACGAAGGTTCTAAAGATTGGGAAATAAAACATATCCATCGGATTTGAATTCTACCTTATAAGTAAAATTGTACAAAACAGATAAAAATTAATAATTTGAAATACGAACCGAAATGGATGCTCAGATGTGTAAAAATCTGGCTTATTGGCTTTAGCAATCACAACATCAAAAAGCTCCCTCCATGAGTCTCTGTAACCCAGAGAATCCTAATTAACAGGTCAATATTAGCTCAGGAAACAATAATACTAACAAATAAATGTCCAAGCCAAGGAAACTCCTTAGTATAAATGATAATATAAAATTTGCACCTTAGATAATACTAAGCAAAGTTTCTGACATTGATTATATAAAGAGGTGAGAAACATTTCTCTGGCCTATATCCTCAAAGAAACACACAATGTCTTCAAAATATATTATATAAAAATTATCTAGCATGGAGATACAATCAAAACCTAAGTCTTATAAAGGAAAAATGCAAAACTATAAATGTTATTCAACAATCAAAATAAAGAATATAAAGGTAATTTGAAAACTAACTTGCAACAATGCATACAATTCTAGGAACCAATTTGCATGCATGCATGCACATGCATGCACATACAAACAGACCCTTTATCTCTGATTTATGTAAATTGGTAAAAATAAATAAATAAATAAAGAGGCAATTATGCATTTGAAATGATTAAAACAGCTGACCTATTAAACCAATACATACTGAAAATTTTGCCCGGTCCTCAAAAGAATGGCTTACTTATGATGTTAAGAAAACAACAAACATCAACGAAGAAATGTTCTGAGATTTGAAATGGCATAATAAATAATACAAATGACTACTCAAAACAGTTTAGAGTTTGAAAGATTAAATTATGATTCTAATGACCATATTGACATTACTTGAAACCTCTCATCCTCATATAAGAAAATTAAGGGAAAAGATCTGATAGAAAGAAAGAGAGAAAGAGATTTGATAGAAATGACTACTCAAAACAGTTTAGAGTTTGAAAGATTAAATTATGATTCTAATGACCATATTGACATTACTTGAAACCTCTCATCCTCATATAAGAAAATTAAGGGAAAAGATCTGATTAGACATGAATAAAAACTAACATGGATAAGCAATCAATACCAGTAATTCAACTGGAACACTGCAAGTTCTATATGTGATTAGTCAGATCAAAATAAATTAAAAGTCATAGGTTAGGAATTATTATGTGGTTTCTAGCTATGTAAGGTACCTCCAACATAAAATGCATCCCTCCATCCACAAAATAGTAAGGAGAGTTGGTCAGCAAGAAAAGTTTCTTCCCCTTCTCCCTTAGCATCCTGAGAAAACGTAGAACCTGGCCCTGAAACATGGACCACATAAGAATCAAAATGAAGTCCTGAGTAGAAAATATAACATTCAACTTTATGGTGTGAATGAATTCCATAATCGTGATTCCTTCGAATGATAAAGCTGCCAACCTTAACATAATTTGAAATTATATTGCCAACAATAAAAAAAATAATTATAACTTACATTTTTTAGTAGATATCTTCGAGGGTCGGAAAGAATTCCTCTATGGACCAAACCACTTCGGTGGACATACTGAATTGCACGATTTACATCTTGATAGATGTATGATGCATCAAATTCCAACTTAGCATCTACAAAGTGTTGCACCATATCTGCAATAAGGCATGCCTACACAATAATAATAAAACAAAGTACTCAGAGGATACAGTCTAAAAGGAATTCCTTCTGCCACAATGTATTTATCTTACATTCAGAGTGTAAGCTTATGCTACAGCTAACATTTGCCACCAACACTTTCCATCCCCTTTCCTATTTGATAGCTTACACTCATGGACCATGTGAAACATGATTAAGCTGTATGTGAGTAAATTACTGCCACTGTGCCACAACAGCTTTATGTGGCAGATCCCGATGTTGATAGCATAGTAAAGGCCAAGAAATAAAAAACAAAAAAGGAGCAATTATAATGGAACTAACCTCACTAAAGCAGAAGAGATCCATCAAACCAACAAGCCCTCGAGCTTGATCACGGCCAATATGTCTTGTGCCATATATCTCTTCTATTTCCTCCCTACTAAGCTGTAAAGAATAATAAATGATAATAAATAGTACTTTTAAATTACAATCACAATAAATGTATCAACGACAAGCGACACTATCTCAATGTTAAAGAACAGCACATAGTTTCAAAATTTTGCATTGGTTTTAGAAAAAATGACTAAAGATACACTAAGTTTGGTTCTCTCTCTCTCTCTCTCTCTCTCTCTCTCTCTCTCTCTCTCTCCCTCTCTTTCTCTCTTTCGTGATCCCTTCTCTCCCTCTCCTTCCTCTTTTTCTCTCTTTACCCTTTACACTTCTTTTTTAAACATATTGGTTTCTTCTCCTTATCTCTTCCTTTTTATTTTACTAGAAATAAAGCTAGAAGAAAGAATTACAAGGGAAACAAATGCAAGGACAAGACATACTTAAGGAAAACAAAAAGGAAGAAATAAGGGGTACTCTTCTGCTTATCTCCTCCTCTTTAGTCATATTTATTATGTCTGTATTATTTTCTCATTTCATCACCTTCCTTATCACATCTGATGAAAAAGTATTTGGTCCAAAGTTAGCACATCTCAAATTCTTAATGAAATGATACAAAACTTTGTTGTATCCAAGTTACATAAAAATTATTCTTCAGATTGTGGTGGGGATTAGGATAATGAGGGCTTAATAGGAATTGGATTACAAAAAAAGAAGGTTAAGTTCTTTGGAAAGAGTTGATTCTTGTAAAATTCGATGGTGATGCAGATCTTGGACTAGCAGTAGGCTGTAACAAGTTAATTCCCTTCCTTTAGATTTTGTTTACAAGAATAATAAACACTTAACCCATAGAAATATAGCTTATATCTCTTCTAAGGAATTCTCAAATCGCCACAGTTTAATACTTGTAATGTTTCCAAGTTCAATGTACTACCTGGTCATGGGAAGTTGGGAATAGATTCTGGCAAGTTTTGGTGAAGAGAGAATTACTGGTGTACAAAAAGTTCGAAATTCTAGAAAGTTTGATTAATTAGTAAATCTGATTGCTTACACCAAGCTAAAGGTAAATGGGCATAAAAATTCTCAAATCTTCAAAGAATCTGACACATTGTATCACTGGGGAATATCAATTATGATTTACAATTGGAAGGGTTGATTCCAAATTTCCAACCATTCTAGTAAAGCGAATCATAGATACCAATGCAAGTTCTCTCATGATGATGTGTTAGGATTTTGTGTTATGTTGGCATTATTCTATATCAAAACGACATTTCTTTTATATTGTTTAGTTGTCTAGGATTCACAGTTTATCAAGCTTCAAGGAAGTTGGACAACTCTTCAAGCAAAGTGAAGCATTTAAGAGGAGAAAGCGTTATTGTCTACAAAAGTATTTTAAGACCTCTATCCTCTTGCAAGGCGTTAAGGCACACACACATTGCATCCATATGTGTATCTGCATCGTTGTGCTCATTTGGTATAACACATTCACACACTTGATATTGAATGTTCAATTTAAATTGACAAATTTTGTAAATTGCATGTTATAGGACTATATCTGGGAAATGGCATTCTTGTGTGTTCATATGTTTGTTTGTTTATGTTTTACAGACTTCGGACTTGAATTTGATCTTATATTATTTCTCATTGAGTTCCGATCGTTTCGGTTACTCATTCATTTAATTTCAAGTTCCGAGTAAGAAGTTACGAAACTTTCCGGTCACGTACCATGCATTGTCTTCGTCTTCGTGTATCGACTCAAATTCTTATTTTCTGGTAAAAGCTTCATAGTCGTCCATGTGCATGAGAGTCCTGGTTCGTAATCCGTAAACGGATTCGAATTCGGAGTTCGGAGGCCGGAAAACTGTCGAACAAAGCGAAGGAGTGCGAGGGAGCTCAGGGAGGAAGCAAACGGCCAAAGGCCATTTGCTACCCATCCCCGAGGAGACACGTGGCCATCTCGGGGAGAGAGGATTCCTACCCCCGAGATGGCCACGCGCCTCCTCGGGGAGCTGAGGTGGCGCGTGCCCATTAGCTGCCCCATTCCCTCTCTTTTAAATATCTCCTTCCCTCTCATTTTCAAATTTGAAAAAGATGTAGTGTAGAAAAATTTCTAGATTTTTCTCTTAACTTTGAATCACCATATCTCTCTCATTTCTTATCCGATTTGAGTTATTCAAGTTGGAGAAGTTTCGTCTTGAAGTCCTCTATCATCTCCAAGCAACCTTGAAGTCTTTTGTTCAAATATTTTGGTGGTTCTACACCAGTTTCGTGACTACACGCGAATTAACAAGGTAGTTGATTATCTTTTGTGATTTGCACTTTTAAATGTTCAATTACCTTATGTCTTCTTCCTATTTTCGTGTTTGTGACTTGAACAAGTACTGATGAGTGATAAAACTTCAATTATAAGCTAGATTTGTCTACTTAGAGACTTGATTGTGATCTAGGTTTTCTTAAATCTAGTTTTTCACATGTTTGTGAGTTGTATTGTGACTAGCTTATTATCTAGGGCTATTGTGCTTTGATTAACTTTATTTTCACGATCAATAGCCTTTTCATGTGCTAGGACTCTTTAGTTAAATATATCTAGGATTAGCACATTTGATTTTATATTTAAAGGCCTATTAGGATTTAATTGATTATTTTGTGAATATATGCTCTAAACGATTGCTAGAGATTTGATTGATCATATCTTGTGCTTCTAGCATATTTGCTTTAGTTCTAAAGTCTTTGATATGTGCGTCATGAACATGTTTATTTCAAGCTTTAATGACATGAATAAAATATAGGATTAAAGTGTGTTTTTCGAAGATTTGGCATGCTCTAGGTTTTTGTTCATGTATAAGATCTAGACAATCTTGTTTTGTGAACTTTGTTGCCTTTATCTAGATCTTCATGGAGTATACCTAATCCATACATTTCATATGCCCATGCATCATTTTGTGTGGTGTCATTTTTTGGATTATAAACTAGAAAAATATACTTTGTTTGCTCATTGATTAATACTAGTTTCCATAGGATGTATTGATCATATATTCTATGTTGCCTCATTTGCATTACACTTAGATCATTTGCCTTACAAAAGGTAGAAGTCTTGGCTAGGAGTGTTAGGCTCCAGCCTCCGGATAGTCAAGCAATGAAGTCTTGACTAGGACAAGTGGTCAGGATAGCCAAACAAGAAGTCTTGACTAGGATCGGGAAGATCTGGATAGTTAAGCAAGAAGTCATGGCTAGGCCGGGGAGATCCGGATAGCTATGCAAGGGAGACTTTCTAAAGGTAAGAGTGCGTTGGATAGAAAGTAGACTATATTATTGGTAGACCCGAGATATTGAGAAGACATGGAGTCCAATAGAAAGTGTTTTAATGGGTTGATCACTCTTGAGGAATTTCCAATCTCTCAATGGTGTTGTGTAGAAGTGGAGTCCAATAAAGGGTGTGTCATTTGTTGATCACTCTTGAGGAATATCCAATCTACCAATAGGGATTGGGTAGACGTAGAGTCCGATATGAAGTGTGTCATTTGTTGGTCACTCTTGAAGAATTTCTTATCTACTTTCCAATAATAAAAGTACCTGATGGTTATATTCAACCCGCGGATATTTCCTCTTCGGAGGTTTTACCACGTAAAAATGATATGTCAAATGTCTATCTCTATCTCTTTATATTTATATGTATGATCAATATATCTTGTTTAAGATCTTCATTTCTTCACATCTTTGTAAATAAGATTTTTGTAGAGAAAGAGATACACATTATTTGTTGAATCAACATTTGCCTCTTGTAAGTGTTTGAACATTGTATCTTGAGATATTCTATATCAAGTTGTAAAATTCCACTTAGTGAATTTACATTATAATATTCAAAGTACGTGTGGAATTTGCTCTGCATTGAACATATTTGTTTATACGATACATTGTCTCTTGTTATGTGTTTTGTAGACTACGGGTGGTGAATTGAGCATACATGTGTTAATTGTTGTCTCATAACAATCAGTTTAAAAGTTAATTTGTATGCTCACCAAGGTTTTGACAAAAGTCTCCAAAGAGTTTTAAAAATAGAGTGTCAACCTATTCACCCCCTCTAGGTTGTTTAGTATAACCTTGTAGGCATTTTTATGATGTCGTCCCCTAAGATAAAATCCAAGAAATTTTGGCTTTATATCTAGTAAAGGGAAATCAACTTTTTACTATTCAGACATTTTCTCATTGTTACCAATACATGGCTATTTTTTCCTTTATTTATTTATATTATGAGAAGTTTCTCAACCATTAGCCCAAATGATTCTATTAAGAAATACTTAAATTCAAACACAAATTCGAGCATATAGGCAAACACCTATTTCATATAATTGTCAATAACCAGAGCAAAATACCATAAACCAGCACCATTATTAAAAATATCAATTCTAAGCATTAAAAGTTATCAGAAATCTACAACAAAACTGTTAACTGTGGAGTACCTTGCGACGACCAAAATAGCAGCCATCTGGCTCAATTGACCCAAAAAAATCCAACTTCAATAGACATCCTTTTTGCCTATCATAGTAGAGGCCTCTAATGGGAAAAGTTGGATCGTACTTGAAACTCATGCAAAAGTCAGGATACCTGAACTGCAAGAACCCCACCACAACACCATTAAACAAACACTTCTTCATACACTAGTTCCTGAAAAAAGAACCAAGAATTGCATTACATTAGTTGGCGGAACTGACCTCATTAACCATATGTTCCTTTGCAAGATCATATATCAAACTCTGTAAATTGGAAGAGTAATGCGCCAGAGTGTAGTCATAGTCGAACCCATAAACTTGTACATTATCCAACCTCAGGTTCTTATTAACATATATACCTATCTTGACACACAACACTCAGTAGCAAAATTCAAGAACAAAATCCAACAATATTATATATTGAGCTCAAACACAAAATCACATTATCAAACCTTTAGGATTCATCTTTGGCATTTCCTTTAACGCCTCAGGAATTTTAATAAAACCCAGTTTGGCCACATCAAATTCACTTCGAATCTTGGCTATTTCATCATCCATAACCGAATTATCATCCTCATACGAGACAACAACTTCCTTCTCAATCTTCAATACTGTTTGTGCAGGAGATGCAATCACATTGTCTCTCCGAAAGCCTTCACTGAAACCTAAAAAAAAATATTGAAGTAAAAAAAAAAACGAACAATTCACAGCATTTTGATGATATGTATACAAAAACGAATGAACACATATACATACAAGCGCTTTTTTTTAGCAGCTATAAGAATTTCTACTGGTAGCAGTAAAAATTAGAACAAAATAAAGGATCAATTAAAACACTTGTATTGTCAACTGTAAAGCATTTCTTTATCAGTTCATTTCTTCTCAATACGCACAAAAGTTTTTAAATCAGTACCATAAATACTAAATTGTTCGCTACAAGACAAAAATCTGCGGACTTGTGTCATTAGAACAAACAAATTCGTTGATTTTTTATCATGTAGTGAATTTGTATCAATATAAACATATTTACAGTACAAATTTTCTCAATGTGCATTGAATTTTTTAAATCAGTACCACAATTTGCAAATCAATCACTACAAGATAAAAAAAAATTCTGCAGACTTGCCTTGTTGGTACAAACGAATTCGTTAAGTTTTTGTCTTATATTTGTAACGATACAAACAAATTTACAGTAAAAAATTTCTTAATGCGCACTGATTTTAATAAATCAGTACTACAATTCGTAAATAATTCATTACAGGACAAAAATCTGCAGACTTGCATCATTATTACAAACAAAATCATTGAATTTCCGTAAGTGGAAATAGAGCAAATTTGTATACAAGTTTGCAGTACTAATCTTAACAAAACCAGTGTAATAGGAAAATTTATGTATGTACGAAAAGCAGCAAAAACGTGAAAGGAGAGCACAAAACCTGCTCTAGCTCCAGGAAAAAAGCTCCTTCTCTGCAAAAACAAAAAATGTAGAAGTTATGCGAGTAGAAATTACACAATCGTTTAAAAAAAAATACACACATGACATGCATAGAAAAAGAGACACGGAGAGAGAGGAGACAGGTACGAGTAGCGTCGAGCGGAGATGGAGGAGGCTGCGATGGAGCACCATGAATGAGAGGATTTCAAGTCTGCATTCGAGGCTTTATTTTATAAGGCTCAATTGGTTGAGTTTTGTCGAGGAAAATCGTTCGGGGAAGGAATATCGTTTATTTGTTAGGGTTTCAAATGATGAAAAATTGAAAACCAGAAATGTTTATACAGTAGCCGCCATTTGTGATAGGGATGGCTTTTCTAGCATAGCTGCTGGCTTTTCAAGCAGAGCGGCTAGAGTTGGCTTTTCAAATAGAGCTTCTCGAGTTGGGTTAAATTCAGTTCGGTTCGATTTTGATTAAAACCGTATTGAACCATTATATTTCGGTTCTTGAAAACTTGAATTGGTTTGAACCATATTGAACTACAAAACCGAATTGAACTGAACACATTTATCTCGGTTCGGTTTAGTTCAATTCGGTTTTGGGTCTATTAGGCTTTGATGTTTATATATATATATATATATATATATATATATATATATATATATATATGTATCCTTTAATAGTCCTATTTTTGTATTTAGACCTTTGGCCTTTGGGCAATTGATTTTTGGCTATTTCTTTTTAACAATCTCTTACATTCAAAACACATCTAAATAGACCATATTACTGTTTAACTAATCAAATTTAGTTCAATTCAATCATAAGTATCTGCTCAATAGTTACCATTCTACCAAATTCAGTCCATACATTACATAAAATGATAGAAGTCCAAAATAAAATAAGATCATACATAAATAATTCAACATACAATCCATAATAAAATTTGTATTTTTTTGTATTTATAGTTCGGTTCGTCGGTTCGGTTCGGTTTTGGAATGTCCAAAACAGAAACCGAACCATATTTTATGTGGTTCATTGGGTTCAAACCGAATTGAACCGAACTCAACCTTAAAACCGAACCAAACACAATATTTCGGTTCGGTTCAATGAACCGTGCCCACCCCTAGCTGGAGTAGATCTTTAACATATAGAGTTTCTACTGAGTAGAGCGTTTAATAAGAAACCCTATATTGTTTGGAATTCACTTAAAAAAAACACTTTTAAGTTAATAAATTGTTTATCAACATATCTCTAAAAGAGTATTTGTAATACAAAGGTATATGGTGAAATATTTAAAATTTTGAGACTATTTACATCTTTTAAAAAACCTCAAAAAGAGCTTTTGGGAAGAAGCCCAAATTTTGGGTTTCTCCCAAAAGACATAAAATAATGTTTTTAATATTAAAAAAACACTTCTTCAATTTTACCAAACAACCAAACCCTAATAAAATTTGTATTTTTTTGTATTTATAGTTCGGTTCGACAGTTCGGTTCGGTTTTGGAAGGTCCAAAACCGAAACCGAACCATATTCTATGTGGTTCATTGGGTTTGAACCGAATTGAACCGAACTCAACCTTAAAACCGAACCAAACACCATATTTCGGTTCGATTCAATGAATTGTGCCTACCCCTAGCTGGAGTAGATCTTTAACATATAGAGTTTCTATTGAGTAGAGCGTTTAATAAGAAACCCTATATTGTTTGGATTTCACTTAAAAAACACTTTTAAGTTAATAAATTGTTTATCAACATATCTCTAAAAGAGTATTTGTAATACAAAGGTATATGGTAAAATATTTAAAATTTGAGACTATTTACATCTTTTAAGAAACCTCAAAAAGAGCTTTTGGGAAGAAGCCCAAATTTTGGGTTTCTCCCAAAAGACATAAAATAATGTTTTTAATATTAAAAAAACACTTCTTCAATTTTACCAAACAACCAAACCCTCCCCCCCCCCCCCCCCCCCCCCCCCCCCCTTTAAAATAGTTTTTAACATTAAAAAAGCGATATTAGTCCCTACAAAAGCCATATCAAACATACACTTAGTGGAAATTGAAGGAAATGGCATTTCCTATGTTTGAAAGAGCAAAAATTTTCCTTATTGAATTAACTTGCATTTATGTCCCTTATTAGAGATGAATTTCCTAGATTACCCTTTAAAATCTTTTAAATACCAAGACATTTGAAGTAAGATGACCAAATTGCCCTACTTAACACCAAAACCCTAAATTAAACCAATTGAACAAAACCCCAAATTGAATGGTCGTCTTCTGAATTGCAAAATAAACCAGCGAAGAAGAGTAGAAGAAAAGAGAAAAGTATAAGAAGAGTCGCGTTGCAAAGGAGACAAGATAGAGAACAGCGACGAGATAGAGAAGAAGAGGGTGTTGTTTGAGAAGCAGGGAGACGAGTCGTGTCGCTGTGTAGAACAACTAAGGCTCAGTTTGGCCTTGTTGTGCTGTGGGGGAATTGCTTTTGGATCTGCTATGGGGGAATTGCTTTTGGATTTACTATGGGGAGAATCAGTGGAGTGTTTGGTAAACTGATTTTTAAAAGTGTTGTGAGAACCATAAGCAGTTTCAATGTGTTTGGTAAACTGGAAGTAAAAAGTGCTCTAACTGTGCAAAATTACTAGAAATGATACAAATGAATATTGAAGATGTTTTGAAAATAAAAAATTTGCTTTATTTTTGTGTGACCATAAACATGTTATAAAATATCAAATAATATTTTTGTGTGACCATAAACATGTTAGAAAATAAATATCAACTAATATTTTTGTGTGACCATAAACATGTTATAAAATAAATATCAATTAATATTTTTATGTGACCATAAACATGTTATAAAATAAATAAATAATTTATTTTATTTTTGTATGACCATAACACATTAATAATTTATTTTTTATCTATTGCCACATATATCTCGAATATATTAAGAAAATTCTCTTAAACTCCTTTCATAATTTTTTAAATAGTAAAATATGTTTCAAGAAGTCATGAGATTACAGAATTGAAAGGGACAACAAAAGATCCCAAAACACAAAATATGTTACGGAGTCGAGAGTAAATTGCAAATAATTGCTAAGTGCCCGCACTCATTAAACTTTGCGCAATTAAATTTCATAAGTTTTCCATTTCGTCTTTCCAGACCATCTTCTTCATGTGCATTGACTTTCATTTCTTCATTAATCTCTTCACTTGAGTAATTTGCACTTTCATCAAAATATCTATCTCGTTGTACTTATTTTCTAATGTAGTTATAAAGAGCCATTGTAGCAATACCAATTTTCACTTGTTTTTCATAAGAATAACTTGGCATATCACGTAGAATACTCCATTTTTTCCATACCCCAAAAGTGCGCTCAATGATGCTCTTAAATGAAGAATGTGCATGATTAAATATTTCTTTGTGACCTGTTGGTTCTTCACCCGTACAAAAATGTGGAAGGTGGTACCTTTCACCTTTATAAGGTCCTAAAAAACCTTTCATTTGAGGGTATCCGACATCCACCAAGTAATATTTTCCTGAAAATATAAACTATGAATGATTATGATATAATATACAATTATTATTTGCGCAATGTAGATAAAAAAATTACCACTTGAAGGTTTTGGAAAATTTGATTGAGGATCACGTAAGAGATGATAAGAATACTCTAGTATCATGAGCAGTGTCTTCCTACCATGCACATGCAAATGTAAATTGCATGTCAAAGTTACATATAGCCATTACATTTTTTGTGGGTATTCCTTTTTTCCTAATATATGGTACTTGATCGCAAGGAGAAATCGAAGCTTGAACATGAACACCATCTATAGCTCCAATGCAATCAAACAAATTAATTTAAAATAGGTATAAAATAAGGCATTTATATGGATATACCAAATTTAAAAGCATTGAAAATTATACATACCTTAAAATGAGGCATATATTTAGAGTCGCTCAATATTTCTTATGGTGTGCTTCTAAATTCGAGATCCAAGGGCTTTATCATCACTTTAGCCATTTCATATAAAATATCTAGCATAACATCAAAATATCTACTCATCGAAACGTTAAAAACGTTTTTGTGCATACATTGTCCTAAAATATAAAGAAAGATTCCTAAAATTTCAGCACTACTTATGTTTTTTAAACCTTTCAACTTAT
Source organism: Dipteronia sinensis (assembly GCA_033220585.1). Lineage (NCBI taxonomy): Eukaryota > Viridiplantae > Streptophyta > Magnoliopsida > Sapindales > Sapindaceae > Dipteronia > Dipteronia sinensis. The sequence continues at coordinate 22,955,399 of CM065638.1, read as the reverse complement.
AAATATTTTCCAAATCATTCAACAATATTATGAAGACATGTTTGTCCATTCTAAACATGTTATAACAACGACTTTCATTTCCCTGCAACACTTCCATCAACCAAACAAAACTTGTTTGAGAGCTTATCATGCATGGAGTTTTAAGAACATATTTTTCAAGATAAACTTGAATAAGACAACCACATACACATATAAGTTGATCTATTTCCTCTTCATCTCCTGAATTGTCAAAACTATATTTTAATAACCTGCAATATTTATGATCTCATCAAACATCACATATAAATAGAGGTCCAAAGTAAGTAAAACATGATCCAACAAGCACAAAGAAAATAAAACATAATATCATCAACTAGGCTCAACTAGCACAAATTTCCAATACATAATCCAACAACGATAGGGATAATAAAACATAATGTCATCAACTAGGTCCAACAAGCAAAAATTTAACATATGTCATCAAGTAGGATCATCACATCTAATTTCCAGCCTTTTCTGATTAAGAATAAGAAATTGGAGCTTGAGATCAGGATCTGTCATAATAAAAAACATCTCCCTCTTGTCTTGAGAACAAAACATCTCTGTCACAAACCACCAAAGCTGACTACCTTTTTCTGCCCCTGGTAAAGTTGCCACAACTTCCATCACTTCAGCAATACTAGTTCCTTGTGAACTTATATGCACTGACGACGTTGTACTTCTACTCTTAACTACCTTAATAAGACGATCAATTTGTTTAAACAACTTTGCTGCACCTCAACTTTCCCTTCTTTCCCTTAGACCCTCCCACAACTCCTTTATTTGTTTCACTCTCATCATTTGTTCTCTTTTCCCCCCTATCTTGATCACCTTATGAAGCCTCCTCATTCTCCCTATCGACAATCTGCTTGTCATACTTTGAATCTCCCACAGTTTCTTCAAAAAGTATGGTAGATGATGTAATCATGACACAATTACTAACCCCTGTACTACTCTTGAACATCTTGTCATACATATCTATCATGTCAGGACTAATTCCAACATCATGAAATTTTTGATACTCAACATTCATCTACAAAAAAAATAGATGGTTAGAAAACATGCATCTACATGACATAAATAAATAAATAAATGAGATTTTTCACACCTCAATTTTACTTTGCCACCATTCTGGAGATGCATCAATCGTTTTCTTAACGGGGTCCCATTCGATAACAGTTTCTTTATGCAATAGTGAACTCCACAATTTTCAATCGATTTTAAGTGAATCCCACTTGTTTTTCAATTGCTTTTTATCATAACCCCTTCCGGTTATTTCCTTAAAAACATTGACAACATTTACCTATCCTATCTTTTCAAAATAAGCGCTAAGACTATTTCCTTTTGCTACTTCCTTAACACATATTCCATAAAATATAGCTACAAGATCATCGTTCCATATAGCTTTTGGTTTTCCACTTCCCTCATTTTTAGTAATGCTATTTGTATTCTTCTTTCCCATCTGTTTGTCACAAAATTCTCATCGTAAATATATATCAAACCTAATCTTTGGAACCGATGAAGGACAGACAGCCATACCCACTTGGCTGTTGTCTTTAGTGGAGGATGAAAATGCATTTAAAAGTTTTTCATGGGGATCCTACATATTCGATGTTACATTGTTTTGGCTTAAGAATGCAGTCGGGAAACACCTTAAGAAGTGAGAGGTGAAGACCAAAGGAAAGATGGAGAGACGAAGGAATAGAAGAAGGAGAAGAATAAGAATAAGAATAAGAATAAGAAGAAAACAGAAGTAGAAGATGGAGAAGAAGTTGCAAAAGAGGCAGAAAATGTCAATCCGAAGCCATTGGAGGATGGTCAACAGAAGAATGATTCCAACTACTTTACATTCCACATTTATTGATTTCCTCTTGCAATTCTGAGAGACGTTCGGATGAACGACATAAGGACAACGTAGAGTTCAATGTAATCACGACTCAAATACGCACTAAGAAGAATCTTATTCAAATAAGGTGTCACGAAGCATACTCTGATAAGGAAACAGGTTTCCTTAGAGATATCAAAGTCCAGATTAAGCAAAAGATCTAATGCATTCAAAACACAAGCAATGTGAAACAGGAAAGAAGAAAAAAATGACTCCAACAAGTCAGAGTCTCATTAAGTCACTACCACCTTTCGTTTACTTGTACACCAAGAATTATGGTTCTAAACATGTATAAATAGACCTTAAAAACACCCCTGAAAGGGTTAATACAAACTAAGTATACGAGAGTAAAAGAGAGGTTGAGCTTGTAATTAGAAGTATTCACAGTGAAGTTTCTCCCTCGCCGTCTCCAGCAACCGTGGTTCTTTCCTTTCCTGGGTTTTTCACTTAAAACCTCGTGTTTTGCATGCTTAATTTCTTTACCTTTTTTATAGTTTGATTATTGATTCGCATTAACTTGTTAGACACGTGGTTAATTTTACGTAATCCAAAAACCACTGTTAACAATTGACGCTAGAATGAGGGAGTGCTGATTACAAAACCTAAGGGAATTTACGTGACAGTAACATGGCGAACAGTAGAGACGGAAGTCAATCTCCACATGAAGCGGGCACCCCGTGCGGTGTCAGCGACCCCGGTTTAGCAAATGCCAGTGTTGCAGGAGGAGATTTACCCTATAGGACCCCGACTTCCATCGGACAAGATGTGATAACTTCTACAAATGTCATTCCCGGTATTTCCCCAGATGCGTTCCGGCAAGTTCAAGAGTCTCTACGAAGAGTCATTGAAGACGCTGCTAGATAGGGAATCAATATAACTGCTACCACCAACTTGACCTCACTGTAGTCAGCTATCTACGCCAGTGGTAACTAGGGACCCCAGGATACGTTCTGAAATAGTGGTTAGGACCCCATGCGCGCCGTAGAAATCTAGAAGAGATAGGGTGGATAGTCACGAAAGAAGAGAACACTTCCAAAGAGAGATGATCGCGAGGACTGGGAAACCCAAGAAACAAGAGAACATAGGGAGTCCAGTTTGTAGGAGGATGCATGAAGATACCATAGAGGAGGAATGAGTTACGATAGGAAAGACATGTATGGCAGTCATAGGAGGAGGTCCCGATCAGCTTCAACTGATGAGGAAGCTCTACCTAGAAGGCGTAGGCAAACAACCCCAGCACCTAAGTACAACTTCCATAATGCCCAGGTCATGGGGTGAGTTTCAAGGGACCCTTATGGCCTCACCATTTGCCAAAAGTTTGACTATCATGGCAAACCAAAAGGCGAACGGGAAGTTCTAAAAAGAAAGACAGAAGCACTTGAGCGTAGACTGTTAGGATTATGCTCAATAGCAAGAGTGTAATATTGTAATTGACAATCTTTTCATATAAATAAAGCAATTTCTGATTCTGCAAAATCTTATAGCATTTATAATTATAATTGTCAAGGTAAATAATCATAAGGTCAAAAGACTATGAGATATGAAGAATTGTTTGTACATCCGGATATGTATGAGGTAAACATAATTCTTTAGTTAGTCTTGAGTAACGTTCACAACTTAAGTTAAAGGTTGGGCACCTCTATCTTGATAAAGTTGTAGAATTCTTTTACTAGCATTTGAGTGGGATCAAATGAGTTATGATGAGTCTAAAATCATCGAAAGGTTTTAGAGTAAAAGAATCTAGTGCACTGGGTGCATTGAACTGGATCACAATGAAATACTTTATCTAGAACCGTCACTAGGTATAAGTCTTTTCATTATCAGGACAATTGGAGAGTCTATCTAAATCCTGAGATAAATGATAGACTTATGGTTGCAAGTGTTATCATTTGAGCTATCAATGAGTACGATTATATAGCATAGTCTATCCTCGATAGTTTGGTGGTATTCATTTGTTAATCGATAGAGGACTTCATTTATAGATATGGACATCGTGGCTCCATTTATTAAATGAGAGTATAATATCATCATATGGATGTTTTGAGGTATTGGATATTAAATCTCAACGTTGAGTTTTCAATAATGATTATTGAAGACATGGCTTCTGGACAAGTCAAAATATCCAAGTTCAAAATGTGGTCATATGAGGAAATATGGTAACTTGGCTCTTGGCGATTACTGATATTATTCACGAGGATACACCATCTCCTATAAGATTGTCTAGGGTATGAATGAGAAACATCTCTTTATTCTATCTTTATTTAAGAGTTCAATTTTAGCTCTTTAGTGGAATGAGTTAAAATTGATAGATCGGACCTAAGTGAATCATTTGTTGATTGTGATTAGGTTATGTCTATTGAAGCTTAAATTTAGATAGCCCACCAAGATCCACAATCCACACGTACTTGCATGAATCACTTGATATATTCTACCGGACTAATTTATGGGTCCATCTAGAATTGCATTTAATATATTAAGAATATAATATGTCTATTATTTATTTAATGGGCTGCACTATTATATTAATATATTAAAAGGAGACATGTAGGCTTGTTTCTTTTAGTAAGAATAAGTTTGGTTCACATGTGGGCTTTTATTTAAAGTCTAATGGATTAAATAAAATAAGAAAAATAATATTGGACCCATATATATATGGTGTGGGCGGCAAGGCTAAATAAAATAGCCCAAGATATTATTTTATTTTATTGTTTTGATTAAATGGGAATTAATTAATTATTTAATTAATTAATAGTTTAAATCAAAATCTGTTCCTGATCAGTAAATTAAATAATATGTGTTGGATTAGGGTTGGAATTCTTTTAAATGATAGGAGTTCTAATGTGGTAAGGATTAAGTCCACATACACTCCTTGTTATACAAAGAATTCGGCCACCACTAGTCCTACAAGGGTTAGGATTCTTGAATTGATAGGAATTAGGGAAAAGGATAATTCGTTTTCAAGTAAGGAAATTAACCAACCCTAGATTTCCTATTCAATGAATTCGGCCAACCCTACTTGGTGAAGGAGAAAATTCGGCCAACCTATAAATATAAGGTTATGAATTTTCGGCCACCAAGGAAGAAAAATAGAGAGAGATTTTTGTTTGTTTTGAAAATAAAAATCCTACTCTATACACAGATTTTCGGCCAAGAGAGAAAAAGAAAATAAGTTCTCATTTGATAGTGCACTTACAAGCCTTTAACATCAAAAGGTTTTGTGCACACTTTCGATTTAGGGTTACGCGAGTTTCAATCATATTGATTGTGAATTCAAAAGTGACCGGAACTATTTTTTTAGGCTCTTGGTGTTTTACTATTGAAGATCAAGATCAGAAATTTCATACATCCATTCTAAGGTAAGCAATTCAAAGAAAAATGGAGACCACGCTCCTAGGTGATTCACGTATGTGCTAGGATTGAAGAGCTTGCGGATTACCATCGACGTAAGTCAATCGGATCACGCGACAAGAGGTATTTAACTCTAACCGTATATTTGAGTTTAATTAATTAAAGGGTTAAGGTTCAAATCTTTAGAAAAATTTTAAACTATACGAAAATTATTTTTTTCGCCTTCCGCTGCGGTTTTAAGCAATTTTTCCCTACAATTGGTATCAGACCCTGGTTGTACCCTTTAATTTATTAATGTATATATACGTGAATCTATTTCTTTTTATTGTGATTATACATCTTTTAGAAAGAGATGGCACTCTAGGTATTCGCATATATAATTACATGTCGAATGTATGGATTTATATATGTTGTTATAAAGTGAATTGTTATTGCTCAATTTTGGTCCTAGATTTTCCATGTAATTTTTGTTTCGGAATTGTAACAAGAAGGGTGGCCTATTATCGCCATAATTCCTTCTTGGTAGTTGCTAAGTTCTTATTAATTTTATTGTAAAAATACTGCAGTTTTTTATTGTACTAAAAAATAAGTGCAGTTTTTTATTTGTAAAAAATACTGCAGTAGTTTAAATAAAAAAATATTTCTGCAGTATTTTATTGTATAAAATAAGTTGTAATATATTCAAGATTCGAAGACTCGAAGATTTGAAGAAATTGGAGCATCTCGAACCGAGCTTGGCACCCGCGCGCACCGAGACAACAAGCGCGCACGCAACCAAGCGTGCAGCTGCGCTTGTTGCAGTGCAGCAGCGCGCGCGACCCTTGCATGGGCTGGCCATGCGGCAGCTCATGCCCTTGCATTGGCTAGGCGTGCGCATGGGCTGCTTGGTGATCTTCGGGGGCGCGAGTTATGTGCGCGAGATGGTCGCTTGAAGTCTTGTTCGCCAAGAAAGGAGTTTTTTGTATTTCGTACAATTGTAATTTACATGCTTTTCTAGGATGGACCAAAATTGTGGCTATTTATTTTTATGTATAAATATTACAATATTTGTTATTGTATGATAACATGTCATATAGAATAGGAGTGCCACTCATATATCTCTTTTGGTATGAACATGCATTGAATGATTTAGGTATCTAATTGGCATCTAGATAACTTGGTAAAATCATTCTTTGGAATTTAATCATACGCCTTAAATAATTGAGTGGGAGAAGGTGTGTTAGAGCACCTATGGCCTCCAAGGTTAGTTGAGATTTATTATTTATTGGTAATCCCCCCGAGGGGCGTCCATAAATGGAATTTAGCAAAATACTTCCTTACAAGGATAGACTAAACAATTGACTCAAACGAGATCTACTCCCAGAGGAGGGATTTTCGTGAGAGAAAATTGAGGGTTGATATCTTGGTAACACACTCCATGTAATTTTATTAATATCCTCCCGAGAGTTCTTGTTAATAAAATTGCAAGGCTAAAATTGAAAACGCTGGTTGTTATGTTAACAATTAGGTGGGACCTAGTCCAACTAGTAAATGGTACTGAACTCCCGAAGGAGGCGTAACATTTATATGTGTTGGATCACCGTTGAATTTTTCACGATTGAGTTTTTTAATTAATTCAAGATAAATATTCGAAAGTGCTTTATCATGATTATTTACTTATATATGCTTTTTGTTTTATTCAGAAATCATGACCCCATCACTTATGAACATCCTGAAAGATAACACTTTAACTGGAGATAATTATGTCACATGGAAAAGGAAAATTGGGTTGTTGCTGTAAAGTGAAAAACATAAGTTTGTTCTAACTACTCCTAAACCACCTGCTCCTAATAATGAATCAAGTATTTTGTAAAGAGATGAGTATGAGCAGTGGAAGACCTCAGATGATATGGCCAAATGTTACATTATGGCTACTATCTCCGACGTGTTGCAACAGCAGCATGAAGGAATGGGGTCTGCTGCTGATATTATGATGTCTTTGGAAGAGATGTTTGCTATGAGGTCTAGGACAACTAAGAGAGAGGCATTGACTGCTTTTATGAATCTTAGGATGAAACCTGGACAGGCTGTGAAAGATCACATGATGAAAGTCATAGCACATCTAAATATTGCAGAATTAAATGGCGCTGAGATAGATGGTGAGACCAAAATTGACATGGTTATCAACTCACTATCAGATTCCTTTGATCAGTTCAAGTTGGACTACACCTTGAACAAAAAGGAATACACCTTGCAGGGCCTGATGCAAGATGTTCAAAGTGTTGAAAAGATCCTTGTGAAAAGCAAAGGTCAGGAGATTCATATGGTTGGTAAAGTTGCTACTGTTAAGACCCGTTAGAAGGTCAAGAAACAACAGAAGAAAAAGCAACTTGGGCCTACCAAGAAGGAGACCAAGAAAGTAACCAAGATCAAAGGGAAATGCTTCATTTGTGGTAAAAAGGGACATTGGAAAAGAAATTGCCCAAAGTCCCAGAACAAGAAGGAAGAAGGTAATATTAATTATCTTGAAACATGTTTTCTAGCAGATTCTACAGATTCTTGGATCATAGACTCTGGAGCCACTAATCATGTTTGTTATTCCTTACAGGGGTTCCAAGAAAGGAGAAGGCTGAATAAGAACGAAATCAATTTGCGCTTGGGCAACGGATCGTTAGTGTCTGCAAGTGCAGTGGGAGATATTAGAGTTATAATAGATTCTAGTAGGCATTTAGATTTAATAGACGTTTATTATGTACCTCAATTCAAGAGGAATTTAATTTCAGTTTCTTGTTTAAATAAATTTGGATATTCGGTTACTTTTAATAAAGCTTTTATTATTAGTAAGAATGACAAAATTATTTGCAAAGGTACATTGGAAAACGGTCTATTCTTTTTGCATAGAAATATCTCTCACTCGTTAGACACAGAAATAACGGAACATAATCATAAAAGAGTAAAATTATCAAAAGATGAAACCTACCTTTGGCATTTACGCCTAGGTCACATTAACCTTAATAGGATTAAAAGATTGGTATGTGACAGACCTTTAAGTGACTTAAAGGTTGATGATCTACCAACTTGTGAATCTTGTTTGGAAGGTAAAATGACCAAAAGGCCATTCAATACCAAAGGTGCAAGAGCCACTGAATGTTTAGGACTAATACACACTGATGTATGTGGTCCCATGAGCATTCAAGCTAAAGGTGGATATGAGTACTTCATCACCTTCACAGATGATTACTCAAGATTTGGTTATGTGTATCTCATGAGACATAAGTCGGATGCTTTTGACATGTTCAAAGCATTCAAAGCTGAAGTAGAAAATCAGCTTGAGAAACGCATAAAAATCTTGAGATTTGATCGTGGTGGAGAATATCTATCCGGTGAGTTTCAGCAATATCTTATTGATAATGGGATAGTTTCTCAGTTTTCTGCACCAGGTACACCTCAACAAAATGGGGTAGCAGAAAGGAGAAATAGAACTCTTTTGAACATGGTTAGGTCTATGTTGAGTTATTCAACACTTCCTATTTCTTTTGGGGGATATGCTCTACAAACTGCAATATATATTCTAAACATGGTACCATCGAAGTTGGTTCCTGGAACACCATATGAGTTGTGGACTGGGCGAAAGCCTAGTTTACAACACATAAGGATATTTGGTTGTCCTGCACATGTGTTAAAAGGAAAGACAGAAAAGATGGAGTCCCGTTCGGAAACATGCATATTTGTGGGGTATCCAAAAGGAACTAAAGGATATTATTTCTATAGTCCTTCAGATCTAAAAGTGTTTGTTTCAACAAATGCTACATTTCTAGAAAAGGACTATATGAATGATTTTGTTCCCAAAAGTAGAATTGTCCTGAATGATATGTCAGGAGATACAATTCCACAAGAGGTTTCACAACCTAACCCAATTGTAATTTCCACTCCAACACAAAATCAACAACCTACCATTCCTCGTCGTAGTGGGAGGGTTAGAACCCAACCTGAAAGATACATCGGTCTAGGAGAATCTGTTGAGAATCTCCCTGACGACGATGATCCCTACACGTACAAGGAAGCAATGGAGGATGTTGATTGTCACCATTGGCAAAAGGCAATGCAATCTGAGATTGAATCCATGTTCGATAACAAAGTCTGGTCCCTTGTAGACTTGCCTAAAGGGATAAAACCCATTGGGTGCAAGTGGGTATACAAGAGGAAAAGAGGTATGGATGGAAAGGTGGAAACTTTTAAAGTTAGATTGGTAGCTAAAAGTTACACACAGAAAGAAGGTATCGATTACGAGGAAACCTTCTCTCATATGGCCATGCTTAAATCCATTAGGATACTCTTATCCATTGCAGCATCTTTAGATTTAGAGATTTGGTAAATGGACGTCAAGACAGCTTTTCTTAATGGAAGTCTTGACGAAAGCATCTATATGATGCAATCAGAAGGATTCATTGAAAAGGGCCAAATGGAAAAGGTATGCAAGTTGCAGAAATCAATTTATGGATTAAAGCAAGCATCCAGATCCTAGAACATAAGGTTCGACCAAGCTGTAAAAGGTTTTGGATTTTTACAGAACCTTGAAGAACCTTGTGTATACAAAAGGATCAAATGTGACAAGTTGATTTTCCTTATTCTTTACGTAGATGATATATTACTCATTGGAAACAATGTGGGAGTATTGACATCAGTAAAAGAATGGTTAGCAAAATAATTTGATATGAAGGACTTAGGAGAAGCAAGTTTTATTCTAGGTATCCAAGTAATAAGGGATAGAAAGAATAAAACGATTGCACTATCCCAAGCTTCATACATAGACAAAATCTTGTCTAGGTTTTCCATGCAAGATTCCAAGAAAGGTATGTTACCTTTTAGGCATGGAATCAAACTTTCTAAGGAACAAGTTCCTAAGAATGAGCATGAAGAGCAATTCATGAGTAGAATTCCATATGCCTCGGTAGTTGGAAGTCTCATGTATGCAATGCTCAATACTAGACCAGATATTTGTTTTGCTGTTGGCATAGTTAGCAGGTTTCAATCGAAACCTAGTCCTGATCACTGGACGGCAGTCAAGCAAATTTTCAAGTATCTTAGGAGAACGAAAGATAATATGCTTGTATACTCTGAGGGGATTTATTCCCCGTTGGGTATACAGATTCTGATTTCCAATCAGATTCTGACTCTAGAAAATCTACATCAGGATCTATGTTTACTCTTGGAGGAGGAGCAGTCATTTGGAGGAGTATTAAGCAATCTTGTATTGCTGACTCCACCATGGAAGCAGAGTATATAGCTGCATGCGAAGCTGCCAAGGAGGCTGTTTGGCTTCGCCAATTCTTGATTGACTTAGAAGTAGTTCCTAGTGCGAATAAGCAGATCACTATCTACTGTGACAACAGTGGATCAGTGGCTAATTCGAAAGAACCAAGAAGTCATAAGAGAGGAAAACACATTGAAAGAAAGTATCATCTTTTAAGGGAGATTGTTCATCGGGGAGACGTGACGATTACCAAAATCGCGTCGGCAGAAAATCTAGCAGATCCCTTCACAAAGGCTCTACCTCAGAAGAGTTTTGATGGGCACCTAGAGAACATGGGAATGAGAGATTTGACACATTTGCTATAGCGCAAGTGGGAGATTGTTAGGATTATGCTCAACAGCAAGAGTGTAATATTGTAATTGACAATCTTTTCATATAAATAAAGTGATTTCTGATTCTGCAAAATCTTATAGCATTTATAATTATAATTGTCAAGGTAAATAATCATAAGGTCAAAAGACTATGAGATATGAAGAATTGTTTGTACATCCGGATATGTATGAGGTAGACACAATTCTTTAGTTAGTCTTGAATAACGTTCACAACTTAAGTTAAAGGTTGGGCACATCTATCTTGATAAAGTTGTAGAATTCTTTTACTCGCATTTGAGTGGGATCAAATGAGTTATGATGAGTCTCAAATCATCGAAAGGTTTTTGAGTAAAAGAATCTAGTGCACTGGGTGCATTGAACTGGATCACAATGAAATACTTTATCTAGAACCGTCACTAGATATATGTCTTTTCATTATCAGGACAATCGGAGAGTCTATCTAAATCCTGAGATAAATGATGGACTTATGGTTGCAAGTGTTATCATTTGAGCTATCATTGAGTACGATTATATAGCATAGTCTATCCTCGATAGTTTGGTGATATTCATTTGTTAATTGATAGAGGACTTCATTTATAGATATGGACATCGTGGCTCCATTTATTAAATGAGAGTATAATATCATCATATGGATGTTTTGAGGTATTGGATATTAAATCTCAACGTTGAGTTTTCAATAATGATTATTGAAGACATGGCTTCTGGACAAGTCAAAATATCCAAGTTCAAAATGTGGTCATATGAGGAAATATGGTAACTTGGCTCTTGGCGATTACTGATATTATTCACGAGGATACACCATCTCCTATAAGATTTTCTAGGGTATGAATGAGAAACATCTCCTTATTCTATCTTTATTTAAGAGTTCAATTTTAGCTCTTTAGTGGAATGAGTTAAAATTAATAGATTCGACCTAAGTGAATCATTTGTTGATTGTGATTAGGTTATGTCTATTGAAGCTTAAATTTAGATAGCCCGCCAAGACCAACAATCCACACGTACTTGCATGGATCACTTGATATATTCTACCGGACCAATTTATGGGTCCATCTAGAATTGCATTTAATATATTAAGAATATAATATGTCTATTATTTATTTAATGGGCTGCACTATTATATTAATATATTAAAAGGAGACATGTAGGCTTGTTTCTTTTAGTAAGAATAAGTCTGGTTCACATGTGAGCTTTTATTTAAAGTCTAATGGATTAAATAAAATAAGAAAAATAATATTGGGCCCATATATATATGGTGTGGGCGGCAAGGCTAAATAAAATAGCCCAAGATATTATTTTCTTTTATTGTTTTGATTAAATAGAAATTAATTAATTATTTAATTAATTAATAGTTTAAATCAAAATCTTTTCCTGATCAGTAAATTAAATAATATGTGTTGGATTAGGGTTGGAATTCTTTTAAATGATAGGAGTCCTAAAGTGGTAAGGATTAAGTCCACATACACTCCTTATTATACAATGAATTCGGCCACCACTAGTCCTACAAGGGTTAGGATTCTTGAATTCATAGGAATTAGGGAAAAGGATAATTCGTTTTCAAGTAAGGAAATTAACCAACTCTAGATTTCCTATTCAATGAATTCGGCCAACCCTACTTGGTGAAGGAGAAAATTCGGCCAACCTATAAATATAAGGTTATGAATTTTCGGCCACCAAGGAAGAAAAATAGAGAGAGATTTTTGTTTGTTTTGAAAATAAAAATCCTACTCTATACACATAGATTTTCGGCCAAGAGAGAAAAAGAAAATAAGTTCTCATTTGATAGTGCACTTACAAGCCTTTAACATCAAAAGGTTTTGTGCACACTTTCGATTTAGGGTTACGTGAGTTTCAATCATATTGATTGTGAATTCAAAAGTGACCGGAACTATTTTTTTAGGCTCTTGGTGTTTTACTATTGAAGATCAAGATCAGAAATTTCATATATCCATTCTAAGGTAAGCAATTCAAAGAAAAAGGGAGACCACGCTCCTAGGTGATTCACGTATGTACTAGGATTGAAGATCTTGCGGATTACCATCGACGTAAGTCAATCGGATCACGCGACAAGAGGTATTTAACTCTAACTGTATATTTGAGTTTAATTAATTAAAGGGTTAAGGTTCAAATCTTTAGAAAAATTTTAAACTATACGAAAATTATTTTTTTCGCCTTCCGCTGCGGTTTTAAGCAATTTTTCCCTACATAGACAAGGTCGTGGGAACTTGCTCATTGGTAATTGTGGTAGTCCATTTGCCACCTCCATATGGCAAGCCCGCTTTTTAGAAAAGTTCAGGATGCCACATGGGGAGCAATTTAAGGCCAACACTTACCTCCAAGAGCACGACAGAAGATACCAGAGTGCGATGGCGCAATATGACTATGATAATACACTCCTATGTAGGATGTTCCCTCAAACGTTAGGAGACCAAGGGTTTAGATGGTTTGGTGGCCTCACTGGCAGATCAATCAGGAACTTTGAAGAACTAATACAAGCCTTCACCAAGCAATTCATGAGGAACATTCAGCGGAGAAAATCAATATCCGTCCTTTCAACCTTGAAGAAAAGAAAGGATGAGAAATTGAAAGAATACCTCACCAGATTCTTGCAAGAAGTATCGGAAGTACATGATCCCAACGATGAGGCAATAGTATATGCATTTGTCAACAGTTTGCAGCACAGCCAGTTATCACTCATTCTAAGGCAGAGGGAGTCAACCACCTACGTAAATTTGGTGGATGATGTGGGAGGATATGCAATGGTAGAAGAAGAACAGATAGCCCACGGAGGAGAGCTCATATATGGCGGCCGACAAGGAGAAGTCCAGAAACCCAAAGATAAAAGTTGAAGGGAAACAATAAAGGAGACCAAAAGAACAATTCGGGGAAAGACAAGGAAGGTCGCAAGGACGATGATCAAAAAGGCAATAAAACCTTCAAGAGGCTGTACACTAACTACACCCCACTGGCTCAGAAGCAGGAAGAAATTCTGACCTTGATAGAGGATAAGAATCTGTACAAAAAACCCCCGAAGCAATCCAATTTTGTGAGAAGGGACACCTCTAAGTACTGTTGATTTCACAAAGAAAATGGTCACGAGACTTCCAAATGTTACAAATTAAGAGATTATATTGAGAAGCTGATCAGAGAAGGGCATCTGAAAGATGTGGTTTTGAAAGGCGGTGATGATCGACAGAATGACCCCATAAACAACGACCAAGACAAAAAAGGCAGTCCTAAGGGAAGTTCAGATGGGAGAGCTATCAATACCATTTTTTGGCGGACCATGTACATGAAGAAGTAGCCGTGAGAGAATGACTGAAGTCCATAAGGCAAAAGATGGCCAGAGAAACTTTGAAGTAAACTCAGTAGGTTCCGACCAAAAGAAACTCAAGCAAGGCCGGGACCCGATCATTTTTTCAGAAGCCGATGCACACAGACTTGAAGTTAGACCAAACAATGCGATCATGGTGTCAGTTCGTATTGGTCACAGGGAAGTAAGAAGAGTGTTGATCGACAATGGAAGCTCGGCGGACATCTTAAGCGTTGGGGTATTTGATCAGTTGGGTTTATAAAGAAAAGATCTACAACCACTAATGATTCCACTAAGAGGATTTGGTGGAGCGGAAGTGAGATCATTGGGAACTGTTAAGCTGCTTATGGAAATAGGGAATTACTCGTGTCAGAAGGCAGTACTACTCGATTTTATGGTTTTTGACACTAAGAATTGGCCCTACAATGCCTTGTTAGGAATACCTTTCCTAAACAAATCAAAGGCAAGCACTGCAACCTATGCCCTGACCGTCAAAATCTCAACTGAGGCAGGGGTCGGTATCATGAAGGGTTTCCAGGAATGGGCAAGGAAAGCAAATCTTGCTGTATATAGGGAAAAATCAGAGTTGGGTGTGATGCAAATAGACTTCCACAAAGGGAAACAATGCCTAAAGAAGGATAAAGAAGAAGAAAAAGTTGAGACACCGACCCAGTTCGACCTGGACCCTAGGGAGACATCTCTAGAGGATGGGAAAAACTAGGAGGTGGAATCGACTAATGAAGTTATAATAGATGACAGTAACCCCGAGCAGACAGTAAAGTTGGGGGCTCGGTTGACAGAACAAGTACAAAATAAGCTGGTTAACCTGTTAAAAGAATACAAGAATGTGTTCGCATGGAAGCATGAGAACATACCGGGGATTGATGCCAAAATAATTTCCCATTACTTGGCAGTTGACCTCGAACGAAAACTAGATATCCAAGAAAAGGCGATGTTTCAACCCTGAGAGAAGTCAGGTGATCAAAGAAGAAGTAAATAAGCTATTGGCAGTAGGGTCAATTGAGGAAGTTCAGTACCCCGAGTGGGTCACCAATGTCGTACTAGTAAAAAACAAGAATATGCAATGAAGGATGTGTGTGGATTTCAAGGACCTGAACAAGGCATACCCGAAAGACAGCTTCCCCTTGCCTCGAATAGACTAGCTGGTCGATGCAACAGCAAGGCATGAATTGCTAAGTTTCATGGACACCTATTCGGGTTATAACCAAATCAGAATGTTAGGAGCAGATGAAGAAAAGACTTCCTTCACAACCGACCAGAGGCTTTACTGCTAGAAAGTGATGCCTTTTGGCCTCAAGAATGCCGGGACAACTTACCAAAGGTTGGTAAACAAGATGTTCGCCCGACAGATCGGCAGAAACATAGGGGTGTATATAGATGACATGCAGACGAAGAGCGCCATAGCAGAGAGGCATGCAACCGATCTAGAAGAAATATTCGGTGTGCTGAGAAAGTATGGAATGAAGCTCAATCCGAACAAATGTGTCTTTGGGGTACCGTTGGAAAAATTCCTTGGTTTCCAAGTTCACCAGTGGGGGATCGAAGTAAACCCTGAGAAGATAAAGGCCTTGGAGAAAATGAGATACCCGATTACCTTGAAAGACATTCAAAGGTTAACATGCTGCTTGGTAGCTTGCTTTTCTTCAAGACCATAAGAAAAGGCAAATGAGTGGAATGGAACGAAGAGTGTGAACAAGCCTTCTAGAAAATTAAGAAATATCTAGGCAAGGCCCCAATCATGTCAAAGCTGATGGATGGAGAAGTGTTATACTTGTACCTATCGGTCACAGTAGTGGCAACGGGGTCGATGCTGGTCATGCTAGACGAAGGAATACAAAAACCAGTGTATTATACCAGTAAGGCCTTGCTGCCAACAGAAACAAGGTACTCGAAAGTCGAGCAAATGGCATTAGCGCTGGTGACAGCAGCAAGAAAACTAAGACCTTACTTTCAGGCGCACAAGATAGAGGTTTACACAGATTACCCGTTAAAACAAATCTTGTCCAAACTAGAAGTGTCAGGAAGATTGACAAAATGGGCAATTGAGCTGAGTGAATTTGATATCACTTACTTACCAAGGGTCACGATAAAGGGTCAGGTAGTGGCAGATTTGATCGCTGAGTTCACTGAACCAAACAGTGAAGTGATCAGAATGCTTGAAGACAAATAAATAAGGTTTTTCACTGGAAGTTCCACGTTGATGGGTCGTCAAATATGCATTGCAGCGGGACAGGCATAGTAGTATCCACCCCAGAAAGTGATCAGGTATAATGTGCCCTACGATTTGACTTCAAAGCTACCAACAATATGGCCGAATATGAGGAATTGCTGGTAGGACTCAGGGTTTGCACGGCACTAAGAGCGGATGAGTTAGAAATATTCAATGATTCGCAGGTCTTGGTCAACCAGGTCTTAGATGAGTACCACGCGAAGGACAACAATATGGCGGCCTACTTGGAGATAGCTAAGGCCCTACTCGGGAGATTCAAAACTTACAGAATCGCTTAGATCCCGAGAGAGAAGAATGACAAGGCCGATGCTCTATCAAGATTTGCATCGGCGGCCACTAATATCTGGTCTAAAACAATCCAGTGGTCATCTTAAGAAACCCGGCATCAAAGAAAAAGAAAAGCTGATAGTTGAAGCAATCGAAGAAGGGTAGGTCACCTGGATGACTCCGATTAGAGAGTACCTAGAAGATGGCACGATTTTTGAAGATATGGTTGAAGCAAAATTTATCAGGTATATGGCAGCCACGTATTCGATAGTAGGGGGAGAGCTCTATAGAAGGGGGTTTTCAAAGGTCTTACAGAGATGTGTTGGTCAGGTAGAGGGAGATAAGATTCCTGCAAGTGTACACTAGAGGGGTATGTGGAAACCATACCGAGGGAAAAAATTTGGCTCATAAAACCCTCAGACAAGGATTCTACTGGCCAACCCTATTCTAGGATGCAAAATTGGTGGCTGAGAAGTGTAATACTTGTCAAAGGATTGCAAACGATATCAAGTAGCCACCCGAGCGCTTGAAAAATCTAACTTCGCTCTGGCCATTCGCAATGTATGGGTTAGATTTGATCGGCCCAATGCCAACGGCGACCAAAGGGGGTGCAAAGCATGCCATAGTAGCAGTAGACTATTTTACAAAGTGGGAAGAAGTTAAGGCATTGGGACACATAACCGAGGCAAACACCACCAGCTTCGTGAAGAAAAATATCATCTACCGATTTGGGATCCCGGATACAATCATCACTGAGCAAACTGAAGCTGTAAAAAAATGTATTATCTCATATGGCCTGCTACTGTGGAATCTACCTATATTGCCTCGAATAGGTCCACCTGAGAAATAAGGGAATTCCTTTTGGACAGGAACGGGCTTGGCCGGATCCCCATAGAAGGCCTTAGGATAGTAATGGGTGGGCTTATCCTTTTTTCTCTAACTATATTGAAGGAGCAGGCTTACTCTTCCAATCCAACTATATCAAAGAGAGAAACTACTAAAGCTTACGAAGGCAAGAAGTGACGATGAAACAAAAGAAAGAAACAAAATTGATCTTTTATCGTCAGCCCTCTAAGATCATCAAGCACACTTTGAATGCCAAACTTGATGATAAAAAAAGGAATTAGGTAGACAAGTTGCACGAGGTACTCTAGGCATACCGGACGACTGAAAGAACGTCAACATGAGAAACTCCCTATTCTTTAGCGTTTAGGACTGAGACAATTATCCCGGTCAAAATAATCCACACCTCCCTCAGAGTCCAGCTGTACCAACCTAGTGCAAATGTAAGTACTGTAGAACAAAATCTGGATGAGTTGGAAGAGAAAATGGTCATGGCAAGAATAAGAAATGCTGCCTATCAGCAAAGGGTCGTTAGATATTACAAATCGCATATATGGTAAAGAAAATTCCAGCTCGGAGATTTGGTGCTTAGAAGAGTATCCCTAAACACAAAAGCAAAAGCGGATGGATCCTACGCAGATATGTGGGAAGGACCTTACCAGGTGGTCGAGTTAGCTAGGCATTGAGCATACCGCCTTACTCGACCAGAAGAGGGAGAGTTGCCCCGACCTTGCAATGCGCAGTATTTGATGATATTCTACCCCTAAGGGAGTTTTTCTTTCAGTTTATTTAGTTGCTTTGTTAAGTTTAGAATTAGTGCGAATTTTATTTGTTCCTAATCAATTGTCACTTTTTTCTAGCTATAAAAGCCCCTCGAGGGAAGAATAAATTAAGAAAAGTGTTCCAATTTCGCCTTCGTTTATAAAGGCAATCTCGTAGCACCTGAGATTGTTAACACCGAACGGGTGCTCGGGGGGCCTAGTGATGGGGCCAAAAGCATATGTCGTAAAGACAATGCACACTCACCGAAACTAACTGGGTGTACATAAACATTGTTAGAGCGCCTTCAGGTCATAAGTACCTGATGGGATGCACTGAAGTTAGATGGGGGAGTCAAATTCTCATACTTGAACACCAGTGAGCCAGATACTTTGTTAAGACAAGTTAAGTTAATGAGATGCAAATCACCCCAGTGCAACGAATCTTGAGCGACAGACTACTGAGAGATGTCCGAGTGACTTAGTCGACATATAAAGACAAACGTCTATAAATTAGATACCGTGCAAATGGTTCATAAAAGGAACATTACTTGACAAATATCAAAAGCGACCACGAACAGCCCAGGCAAACAATGTCAAAAAATTGTTCATACAACAAACTAAAGATGGTCAATTAATAACGACACTAGCTAGACCAAAGTTCGGTCAGTAATGAGATATATGATTGGGTTAATCATGATCAATTAATAAAATATCTGATCGGGTCAATGACAGGCCAGTTAATAAGATAATTGATCAAATCGAAGATGGCGGTTAATGACGAAACTGGCCAGACTAAGTTCGGTCGGTTAATAAGACAACTGATCGAGTCAATAACAATCATTTAGTAAGACAATTGATCAAACCAAAAGTGATTATCAGCAAAGATTATCAACCAAGGCGTAGGAACCAACATGAGCAAATGGAGATCTGTATTATTGAGAATAAAATAGCCTCTCATACAATTTTGTAAAAGAAATTTACAAGTTGTGCAACAATGAGGGAAAAGTGATAAAAATAATGCAGTAGGATCAGGCTCCAAGGATGCTCGAGGGACCGCCACGCCCAGAACTGCCAGGGGGGTTGCTTTCATCTTCATAACCCTTAGTCAGGTCCCTAAAGTTTGGCTATCAGATGTCATACTCTGGGTCATCAGTCATGAAAGGGGAATAATCAGTATCAGGTAAGGGTCCAACATCAGTCCCATTGACGGGTACACCACTCTCCTTATCTGCATGGAAAGTTACCAAGGAGGATTTGGAGGGGAGTTTAAGATGCATGATGTTAGGGTCCTTCCCGATCGATCTGCAGTTGGCCCTCCATCTTAACCTTTGGTTCTTTATGGCATTTAAAAACTCAGCTTTATGTTTCTGGATCATCCGATCCCATTTTCGGCAAGCCTCTCTTAATGACCTTTCTTTGGCACCAAAAAACATTCGAGTGGTAACAAGCCCTCGCTAGAGCTCCCTCAACATAACAGCCTCGAACGTAGGAGACCTCTTGTACTGATCAACGTTTTAGGCCTCGAGAGCTAGTCTAACCTCTTAGGAAAGCACCTCCACACTGACCTTCTATTGTTTCAGATCATTAGCCAGCCTCTCGTAACGAAGCTTAGCCTTATCAAATTCATGTTGGGCCATCAACATTGACTGTTGGGCCATCAACATTGACTGTTGGGAAGCAGCTAGAGTTTCTTTAGTAGCGCGAGCCTTCAATTCTTGATTAGTAACTACTTGTTCGGCCAGGATGACCCTCAGTGCTAATTCGGCACACCGCTGCTCAGCTTTGGACAGGTTTGCCTCAAGTTGAGTACCCTTCTTTGGCAAGTTCACTAGATTTTTAGTGGCCGTATTAGCTCGGGTCTCAGCATTGGCCAGAGACCTCCTTAGAGCAGCCTCAGTTACATCGCGCTGCCTCAGCTTTTCTTCGAATGATTCCTTCAGTTTTGACCCACTTGCCGAGGCAGAGCTAAGCACTTTATCCTTTCCTGCCAATTCATTCTTCAAACGGGAAATCTCAGCAGCTTGCCTTTCTTAAGCGATCAAGGCCCAGGTCACCTCTTCTATGGCCTGAAAAGAAAGAAAAAACAGATAATATTAATAAATCCAAAACCGAGTGAATTGTTCAAAGAATGAAGGATACTTACGTATACGCCATTATTAAAAATTGTACGGATCCGTTCTGAACTGTTGGCACCTTAGAGATCCTTCCAATATCCATCCCCAACATAGCCCTTTCCAGCAGACATGGCACACAACATGTCAAGGGGATCAATTGGCACTTCCATAAAACTAGAAGGGCCAGCAATAGCAGGTGGATTCATCGCTTCATGCCCTTGAGGCTACGGACTAACCGGGAGTGCATCAAAAGTGGTCGGGGTGGCCTTAGGAGTTTGTTCCAAGGGTGTAACAACAGCTTGTTCCCGATCGGTGTCACTTGACGGGCCAGCTTTAATATCGCCTACGAAGGGGGCCACTTCAGCATTCGATAAGACCTTGGAAGGTAGGCCCAAGTGTATAGAGATCTTATCAACATAATTTAAACCGCAGTTGGTTATGTTGTCTTCAACCGCAGGTGCGAGGGATACAGCATGCTCCCTATCAAAGATAGGTTGCTCCCTATCAGAGTTAGGATCAATAAAAACTAGCTGACGCTTGACTGCAAATTGCATCGGGGCTTTACCAGCACGTTTTGTAGTAAGTTCATTTGGGGCTTTATTTACAAGGCTCAGTTGAGATGATCCAGCATGAGGTAGTGGTTGTGTCTGTTGAGGAATAACCTGCTCGCCAGTCCCGGCAGGGGCCTGATCATCCGCTCTAAGTTATTCAGATGGAAGAGAGATAGATGTTACAGATATACGATCAGTTCTCTTCTTAGATCGCTGCTCCATTAAGATCAGATCAGTCAACGTTTCCTGATCATCATCTTCTTCTTCAAGGTCTACAAACCTGACTTCGGTGCGATGAGCCTCCGGACCCACTACTACCTGAACCTCCTTCTGTTTGCTAGCAGCCTCTAGGGCGGAGGACCCCTTTGCATTTTTGGTCACCTTTCTGGCAGATGACTTTTTTGAATTTTTGGCCACCTTTCTAGCGGCCGTCTTTTTGGTGAATCTCGTTTTCTTGTTTCTAGGAGAGTTTATCTTCTCGTTCTCCCGGTCAGAGATTCTTTTCTTTTGTTCCCAATCAGTCGGGCCTAAAGATGTGTTGGGGTCGGGCTCGTAGGTATGCTCTACCAAGTCTTGTTATGGAAAAGTGATTCCTTGATCCAGTTGGGTAGCAACTTTTGCTTGGCTAACTCTATCAAGGTTTGTAACCTTTTCAGCTTGCTCTCCAGCAACGACATCCATCTCGTACACTGTGTAATTAACCCAAGAAATATCAGAAAAAGAAAAATATGGTTAGTACAAATGGTAATTGGAAGGGAATTGAACTTACAGTGTTTGCGCCTAGTTCAGATAGCCGGAAATAATCCCAGCTTGATCAGATCCCTTTCAACAAGTAACGCCTGACGATCTCTGGTCTTCCAAGATGTCAGGGTAGCCTTAATCACCGTTTTGGCTTACTCCTCAGTAGCATTGTGGGAGTCTTGTTCCACAGCCCAGGGCTGTAAAAGTGCTTGGGAACGGTATTTCTAGCCAGGTTTTGGCGAGGGTCAACAACGACGATTTCGCCCCAATCACCTTTGATGAAAAACCAACTATTTTTCTAGTACTTGTTAGACGAAGGAAAGCCTCAAATGAAACCTTTGTGATCCTTGCTGGATGCGGGGGTGGGCTTCTCATCATACCCACGGGGATCCAGTGGCTTAGAGAGCTGGATTGAAAGATGAAAAGTGCTCCATATGTCCGATCGGCCCAAGGTATAGAAATTACGAATTTCCTGAGGGGTCGGGGGATTCTTGGCACTAATCTGTTTCCACAAATGCCACGGACTGATGAGGACCCGGTAAGAGTTCGGGGTTAGTTGTGTAGGAGCGATCACAGCTTTGGCTAGGAATCAGGCAATAAAAGGCTGCATGGGCAGCATTACCCCAAATGTAAGCATGGCCCCGTAAATAGCCACGGCACCCCTAGGGGGGGGGGGGTTTCCAGATAGCACATCGACCGCTCAAAAAGAGTTCTGCCAACTGATGGATGTCAAACCTTTCGCTATACTTCAATATCTCATTTTTTGTCACGACAATTATTTCGGAATCAAAGGCATTTGGGAGGTCAGCAGAAAACCTCAATAGGTGTGCCCAACGCCACTTAGGGACGTCTTCCAACTTCAGCAGCTGGGAAGGGATCTTTAATTCGATTAGAGGGGAATCCCTAGCAGTCGTTCTGCTCCCCCGACCGGTCCCTATTGTCCTTGACATATCTGGGCATGTATTAGCAGAAGTAACATTCGGGTTAGAGTAAGAAGGTTGAAATTCAACATTGAATGAAACATATTTGGTAGATTGATATATATAAAATTATAGTTCATTAAAAGTATTAAATGAAAGAAAAGAGGGAAATATAGAAGACCCATATGAGACCTTATATCTTCAAGCTTGATTCCACCTTCAATGTCCTCTTAAGTAGCAAATTGAAGAAGATAATGATGGGTATTGAGATGATTTGAGAGAGAATGGATTTTGAGATTTAGAGAGAAAGAATGAAGTGAATGGGTGTATGGTTGTGGTCTCTCCTCTTGAAAAATAAGATATGAAGTTATTTATAGTTCCTTCAAAAATTAGGCCAAAATGCTGATGTGGCGAGCTGAGAATCACGTATAACACCGGTAAGGTACCCGTGCAGTTACCGGTGCCTTCTTCATTTCCCTTCAAGTTTTGCAATGTGCACGGGTTATTGCATGGGTAGGTGACCCATGCAGTACCTGTGTAGTTGATTCTTGCCCGAGGCTTTGCTCTCTAGTCTGGTGGATTGCACGGGTAGTGCACGGGTAATACCCGTGCTGTTACCCGTGCACTGAGATCTTCCCAAATTCCATCTTCTGGTGAACGGGTGATTGTACGGGTAGTGCACAGGTGCGCTACCCGTGCACTATTGCCTTATTCACCTCATTTGTGCACTAATTTGTCCTTTTTGCCCCACTTCATGTCTTTTTTACCTAATGCCTGCAATATCAACCAAAAGAGCCATAAATACACATAAAAACACTCAAGAACAAAGCAAAGAGAAAGGATATGAGGGCCAGAATGTATGACACTATTGGCTCGATCAATATTGGGAACTACTAACTCTCACACCTTAAGCATAATTCACTTCAACTCTAATCCTCACCTGGATTCACTCTTATTTTTCCGCTTTGAGTCCTAAGTTCACGCTCATTTAAGGTATGCAAAGATGGAATTTAAGCATAGAATTCTAATGCATTGCATAAAATGTATATTTAAAAGACTGATAATGTCTGTGAACTAGCCTAAGAAAGATTCACTATGCCATGAACGTGGAAGATCAAGCATCAACGAACATTCCAAATCGAGACTCATCATGGATCAAATAGGTCTTTCCCTTAGGTTGTAATGGGGCCATGGGGTTAGATGTGGTGAAACAAAGAAAAATTGGAAGAATTTGGAGTTCAAAGATCACCGATCGTGCAATGACTCACACATATTCGCACCCCTTATTTTAAGCTCTACTTTACAAACAAATTAACATTAGCGTCTAGGCATAACTTTTCACACACATTTGTGTTTACAATTTTGTACTCCACCTTGTGAGTACTTTACAATTCATTTCAAGGCTCTTTTCTTTCTTCTCTTTTTTTTTCATTTTTTTGACCCAGAACACTAAAAATATGACTCAAAAAATAAAAAGACGAATAAACAAAGGTGTCTACACCCTTAAACCAAAACCCAACATTGTCCTCATTGTTGAAGACAATAGAGCCCGGCCTAGCGGCGCGCACCTAACTAGACAGAAAATACAACAACCTAGGCACTGATCATGCACAATCAATGCCCATCAAAATAAAAGACTCAAAAACAAAATAGGCTCATCACAAAATAAGGCATTCTAAGTAAATATGGTAATTAAGTTCAAAGTGTAACCACATCAAGCATCCATTCACAAAATTGTCGGAATGGGGACAATGACCCCCAAACCGATTTTTACTATATGCTCATTCATGTACAAGTATATGTATGAATTCAAAAACCCCCAAACCGAGTTGGGCTATATGAAAAGAAAACCTGTAAATTCATTTACATTATCCACAAAAGCCTCCGACTCATCAATTCAAAACATGGAAACCAAAATTTGTCAACAATCACATGTGTTCCCATTCATTCACCACTATTAACACATTCAACCCAAAATTATATGCAATAAGTATATTCACATTCACCAATTATCCACAATTGTCTATAAACAAAAATAAAGACAAATAAAGTTCATGATTTTTAGATGAAGAGATGAAACGGAAGTGTTTGCTTTCTTGTAATCTCAAATTTGATTAGGTTCCCGCCCGTTTTATGAACACTCTTGGCGTGCTTGTCCCTCCGAGACTTGCAATTTGTTGGTGTGTCTAATCCAAGAGATAAAGAACCTATCCTTAAAGCACAAATTCTACCCACAAAAGTTAACAACCACGTAAAAGATATCTCAAACTAAATGTCTCTCAACTCAAATATCATCCACAAATATCCAAAATTAGAAATAAGCATAAGAAAATTGAAATTTTGAAATGGACAAACCTCAATGGGTTGCCTCCTATAAGCGCCTTAGTTATCATCTTGGCAAGAAGTTGTTGGGAGTTTAATCATCACTTATGATCAAGGATCCAACTCCCTCCAATTCGGCCTCAACACCCATGTATTGCTTCAATCTTTGTCCGTCACCTTAAATGTCCGGTCATCCTTCAAGCTATTTAGTTCTACCACTCTGTTCAACAAGACCTCAATTACTCGATGCAGGTCCTGACCATCTAGACTTATGTTTTCCCGAGAAAAGCCTCAAGCGAGATTCATAAAGTAATACAAGCATACCCTGGTGGAAATCTGTCCTCACTAAATTTTTATCATGAATTATCGTAGTTTTTTCTTTGTGGATTCGTGCACTTTCATATGCTTGCAATCAGAACTCCTCAAGTTCATTCAACTGTAGGCTTCTTTCTTCACCTGCTTTGTCATATTCCCAATTTAAACTCTTGAATGCCCACCACAGACGATATTCCAATTCAACGGGGAGGTGACATGCTTTTCCAAACACCAATCTATAAGGGCTCATTCCAATAAAGGTCTTGTAGGATGTCTGATACACCCATAGAGCATCATTCAATCTTGTTGCCCAATCTTTTCATGTGAAGTTGACTGGTTTTTCTAAAATTTACTTGATGTGCCTATTGCTTACTTTAACTTGCCCTGATGTTTGCGGATGGTAAGGAGTGGCTACATTGTGACCGACTCCATATTTTTTCACAAGGTTTCCAAAAGTATTGTTGCAAAAATAGGCTCCCTCCATCACTAATTATCACTCTTGGAGTTCCAAATCTGGCTAGAATGTTTTCTTTCACAAATTGAACCACCAGTTTGCTAACATTTGTCTTTTGACAATACAAACTAAAACGTGTGTCTAATAACCTAGAGGGGGGGGGGGGGTGAATAGGTTTTAATCAAGTTATAATCAAGTTAATTACCAATTTTTCTTGATTAGTTAATATTAAAAATCATCCAACAAGCAAACTTACAAAATCAAGTGTAAAATGCTGAAATTAAATAACACACATGATTTTTACGTGGAAACCCTTCAACAAGGGAAAAACCACATGATATCCTTCTAGCCACACCGATCATCAAATCCACTATTGTAATGATGTTTACAACGTAGGTTGACCTCTAGTCACACCATTCTCGGTCACTAACCCACCACACTACTACCCAATGGGCCTTTATAGTGAATCCTTGATTACTTTGCTTGCCAACCACACCTTGGTTGCAAGACTTCACTTGCTTATGCACTGCACCTTGTAGTCACAAGACTTAACTCTCAAAGAAGAGATTAACAACCTATGTGAATATATGAATATTCAAAATGCACTTAATGCTAGGCAACACTAAATGCTTATCTAGAGATTAAAGATGACACTAAGTACAAATCCTAGATATCAATGTCTATATGAATGCTCATAAAGACCTAACTAGATATAGATATGCAAGTCTAAAATCTAGTCATCAAACAAAGCTATATCAACACAAGTTGTCACACAAAATGGCAAGGACAATTAATGCAATTAACAAATGCAATCAAAGAGTCATAATTAGCTAGAGGGCAAATATGTCATAAATTCAAGCTATCACAATACAAACCCCAAACATATCATAACATCAATTGATATACAATAAATATGAAGATTTGCTAACCTAAGCAATAAATGACATGTCTTGATAAGCTAGAACAATAAATGAGCAAGGATGTTAGTTCTACTTACCAAGTAAAGACATTAATAAAGACCTATGCTTGAATGATGCTATTTATGCAAGATGATGATGAGTTTCAGGGTTTGGAGAGTCACGGAACAAAGCTTGAAGCTTTCCCTCTCTAAGGGTTGTTCTCTCTCTTAAAAATAGGTTCTTGAAGCTCTAGAAACGAATTAGGAGAGAAGAGAATATATATATATATATAAGCCCTAAGTGAAACTACGATGTTTTGAAAAAAAGTTGCCCAGTGCACGGGTAAGGGACCCGTTCACTACCCGTGCAGTTGCACTAACCCAAAGCACTCATCATCAGTGCACGAGTAACTGCACGGGTAAGGACCCATGCACAACCCGTGCAACATAGTAGTGCGAAATACAAGGGGCTCAAAATATAACCAAACGACATCCAAACCTTTCGAATAATATACCGTTGGAAAGGTATGGAAGTCTACTTTCTACTCCAATTAACAAACATGATTTGGATGACTATAGAAAGAGCTATGGTCAAATGAGTGACCAAATGTTAGATTTAGACAACAACAAGAGTGTCCAAACTCATGGAAAAAACCAAGTGACCAAAGACCAAAACAAGAGAAGAATGGGACCTTCTCAAATTTTCACTCAACGCGCTAAAACAAGTACACCATTGTGCATGTGCAAACACAACACAAACCATACTTAAATCTAGAAATGAAGTGCAAGTGTGATTGTGAAAAAAATGCACACAAGAGCAATAAGGAACAAATGCATAATCATCACAAATGCATGTAAGTGTGTGTGTATGTGTGTGTGTGTGTGTGTATGTGTGTGTGTGTGTGTGTGTGTGTGTGTGTGTGTGTGTGTATGTGTGAAAAAACAAATGCATGTCAATACACATGCATGAGATGTGAGTGTATGCAACTAAACCTCTTCAAAGAGAATTAAGCACAAGAGAACTACCTCTTGAAGCTCATGAGATGACCGGAAGCATGTCTTCGAGAAAACCATACTTGGAGAACTTATGCTACCCGTTACACAAACATCCCTAATGTGATTTGTCATGAAATAAGCCAATCATAAAAACAATGTTCTTACATCTTTGTAGCAACTGCTTCAACCCACTTTGAAACATAGTCCACTCCTACCAGGATATATCTCTTTCCATCTGATGGGGGAAAGGGTCCCATGAAATCAAGTCCCCATGTGTCAAATATTTCCACCACTAAGATTCCTAACAGAGGCATCTCATTCCGTTTACCAATATTCCCCGTGCGCTGGCACCTATCACACGCTACTCAGAATTTAAGAGCATCTCTGATCAAGGACTACTAATAGAACCCTGATTGGAGCACCTTAAGTGCGGTCTTCCTTGCACCAAAATGACCCCCGCACTGCAACTTGTGGCAGAATATGAGAATATCCCTATGTTCTGATTCCGGTACACATCTTCAGATTACTTGATCTGGGCCATGTTTAAACAGATATGTTTCGTCCCAAAAAACCCACCTAGCCCTTGCTATAAACCATTTCCTCCCATATGAATCTAACTTTGGTGAGGTCAAGTAGTTAGCCAAATCGGCGTACCATGGCTCCTCACCGTGTACCACCCATAACTGCTCATCTGAGAAATTCTCTCTCAATGGGACCTTCTTCTCTCCTAATGGACATTCACGAACCAGTCTGCTAAGATGGCATTCTACCACATTCTTATTGGGGTTTATGCCCTAAAGCTTGTAATTTGTAAATGAAATGTTAAAAGAATGCTAAAAGAATAGTTTCATTCAATCTTTTTATGTCATATATTGTGTATAACTTGTTCATTTAACATCCAAGATTTTCTGATGTAATCTCGAACTATGTATATGAATGTCATATACGTATAGATACAGTAAGAGACCTTGCAATATAAAGAGTCTGTAGATATCAAATAAAGTTGGGTACTTTATTTATGGTTAATCTATAGCTGCAGTCCATTTCTTAGTGTAAGGTGATCCTATCCTAGAACATTCATATGGAGATATGAGAATGGAAGCACCTTGTATGATGTGATCATATAGGATTAGGCCATGATCTATATAAATCTCTCACTAAAATCTGTTTAACGATGAGATTCATATATAACAACTAATGATGGCTATATATGGGTGATCTTAATCATGAGTGTCTTATCGACTCCCTCGGGTTAGATCGTGGTCTTTGATATACCATGGGTAAGGTCGGAGTTGCATTCCCGGTCAATATGCTCCGTATGTTGGGATCGCGGTTTGGCTTGTAGCTGGGAAGGTTTGTACACAATAGTGGAATCCACTCCTTTTTGCAAGAAGTATATGGTAGTCCCCTTAAGGGTTGATTCGGGGCTTGGAAAATATGAGCGCTCTTCTAATTCTGTGAGGAATGTAGGATTTATTGTTCATTAGAAAATCAATGGTTCTTAATGGAAATATATAATTAGAGGGGTATAATGTACATTATGACCCAGCTCTAATTATGAACTACTTGTGGAGGATTATACCATATGTAATAGTTATATCGATGGACACCGAACATTATTGGTTTGTGTAAAAACATCTACATTTGAGAGCAGCTTCAGGTTTTTAGTGGAATAACATTGAAGTTAATAACCATGAAATATTAATTAAAGAGTTTAATTAATTATTTCTAAGGATTATTGGAGCTCAAAATACTATGGGTCCATTAGGTCCCCTTGCTAGCCCGATCATTTTAGGTAACAAGGGTCACGGTTAATTAATTGGATTGTTCAATTAATTATGTTACAAAATTGACACGTATTTATTCTGGAATTAATTGAATAATGAGATTATTTAATTAATGAATAATGGTGATTGAATAAATTAAATAATAAGATTATTTAATTATGTTATTAATCACTAAATGGAGGGTGTTAATTGATATTTGATTTTGAATAAAATAGGATAATATGATTATTGTATTTTATTAAATTAAATATTTAATTTTGAATTTAAAGAGTTTGAGTTCAAATCAAAAACATAATTAATATCTTTAAAGATATCAGATATCTTAAAAGATTTAATTAATTAGTTTTATAAATATATATATGATATATGTTTTTGGAAACTATAACACAACACTAAAAACATACGATCAAATGAGTTTTGAGCGTTCAGAGAAAATAAAAGAAAAAACCTAGAAGTGTTCTAGGGTTCGGCCAAAAAGAAAAAAAAATGGTTTTTTTTTCTTCTTCTCCTCTCTGTGTTTTTATGTTGTTCCTAAATACCGTGACGCGCCCACCGCCGTTACCAATTCAAGGAGATAGCCAGGAAGATCAAGTGGTTTAAACCAAGAGCATATCGTATTAAAGAGAAGGAGGCTCCTACGTAGGTATGAAGAAAATTCTTTCTTCTCTTCTCTTTTATGTTTTGATTTCGATTCCTTTTGTTTTTTTTTTGTTCCGAAAAATAGATCCTAGGGTTTACTAGTCGCAGTTTCAGTATTTCACTGAAATAATTTTTCTTTTTTAAGAAAAGTTCTTCTATTGCACGGTCGGTAATCCGGGGTCCCTACAATTGGTATCAGAGCCAAGTTTTCGAAACAAAGGAATCGATTTCGATGCTCCTGGAATGTATGAATGTGTAGGCACTATCTTTATGATTGTATGAATGTTTATAATTAAATAGTTTAATTTAAACATGTTTGATAGTAAATTTTTATGGTGTATGGGTTTTAGGGTTCTTATTAAAGGTTGTAATTTTTTTTATGTAATATTAATGCTGGGATGTAATTTAATTTTTTTTCCGCTGTATTTTCTTTGTTGTATTTTTTCCGTTACATATGTTATTGTAAGATATGTATGAAGAAATCAGACAAAGAAGACGAAAGGCGAAAGAGCAAAATCGGAAACACGCACGACGGACACTGTTCACTGTTCACGCGGTAATGTTCACTGACACTGTTCACACGGTACAGTTCACAACACTGTTCACGCGGTACTCTTCATGCGGTACTGGTGTGGGCAGCCTACGTGCACGAATGACGGCTATGCACGAAAGCGTTATGGGCAGAAAGTTCGCGACGTTAGGGTTTTCGAATTTGCAAAAGATTTTGGACTATATATATTGTGTTTTTTTTTTTGCCTTGGGCCTCCAATAAGTGTTAGAGTAACACTTGGTCTTTAGGTTTGATTCATGAGATGGATCACATTAAAAAATAAAAATAAAAAACATATCAAGTTTGACTTGTTTAAAAGCCCAAAATAAAAAGAATCCAAAGACTTGAAGAATATAGGAATTACTTGAAGACCAAGGAATGCCTTGGATAACCTTTGTAATTAGATATATATTTTTTAAAGATAAATAAATCATTGTACTTGGTCAACTCATGTATGCTTTTATTATGAGATAATTAAAGCATTGTCATGCATATGCATATCATTTAGATTAGGTGTGCTTACACACACACACACTAGTCGAGTCCTCAAATAGCTCGCTACTTTGGTGAAGTTTTACTCAAGTTCGAAGAAGAGCTAAGGCTAGAAAATGAGGGAGAGGAAGTAGATTTGGTCAAGGAGAATGCAGAGTTGATAAGTCTTAATGTAGACTACATACTTAAGGTCGATATGCTTGAGAAGGAGATGGATTTTACAACGAAGAAAATGCAAGAACTCTCCAAATTGGTGGAAGAACAAGAACAAGAATTCACTCGAAAAGTGAGAAAGATGGAAATGGAAGTTGAGAAGAAGGACAAGGCATTGGAGGCTATGAAGGATGAACTCAACAAGAAGGACAATGCCTTGAAGGTAGCACAAGTCATGATAAGTGACTACATCGTGGAGTTAGACAAAGCTGCACGACCAATCAACACTTTGAAGAAGGGGGCCAAACAAAGATCAACCAAGAAGCCCCGTACTACCCAAAATGGAGCAAGCCAACCGAAGGTTGCTCACAAAGAGATAGAAGCAAATAAGAATGACAACAAAGGTAGTGTTTCTAACTTTTCTCCTACATGTTATTTTTGCTATATTAATGGTCATAAAAATGCCCAATGTGCAAAATATATTGAGAATTAAAAAAATAGAAAAAGTTTACTTAGGAGGAAAGTGAGAACAATTAGGGAAGTTTGGGTCCGTAAGGACAAACTAGATCAATTAAAACAAACTCCTTTTGTTGCATGAAATGATACACCTAGCAATGAAGTGTGGGTAGTAAGGAACCACGATGAAAATCATGATAAATTAGATATACCTTCGAAATCCCATGAATTGCATGATCATTTATCGAGTGAATTGCGCATTTCATTATGCATATGAACTTTTTAATATGTGCTTGAATGTGTAGGTATCTATAGCTTCTAGAGGAAGCTCATTTTGAGGCGGACGGCGTTTTAGCACGTCTCTAGCTTTATGGCTCATTGGAGCCAAATAATGTGTTTATATATTGTTGCTTTTAATTGTAATTATTTTGAACAATGACTAGTTAGTGCTAAGAGTCTTGAGTCTTTTATTTATCTCTATGTCATGTTGCAATTGTGCTTTATCGTGAACAACGAGATGCATGGAAACAGATAGGTTTGGGGGTTGACACTCTTAGTTGTTTAGATTAGGTTATATGTTGTTTTAATTTACTTGCTAATTTTTGAATACAAGCATGTGCTTGTAGTGTTTTGGTGTGAATTTTTGTATGTGCAGGTTGAAGGCAAGATATCCAAGGACCAAGGCAATTTTGGCCTCAAAGCAACCAATTTCAAGATTTAAGACCTGAATCTGCGAGACGGAAGTCGCAGTACATACTAGAAGGGATTTACGAGATCAAACAGCGAGAAGGAAGTCGCAGACAGAACTAGCATAAGTCACCAACTGTATTCGGTGAGAAGGAAGTCGTAGATACAAGTCGTAGAACATTGTGAAATTGAACCGCAAGACAAAACAGCGAGTAGGAAGTCGCAGAATGAACTCGCAAAAGTTACCGACAGTGATCTGCTAGAAGAAAGTAGCAGAAAGAACTCGCAGAAGTCACTGGAAGGGAACTGCAACCAAGAATTGCAAGGAGAAAGTCACAGAATGAACTCGCATAAGTAACCGATAGTTTTATGAGAGAAAGAAGTCGCAGAACAAACTGGCAGAAGCTACAGACATTGTTCTGCGAGCTTGAAGTTGCAGAAGTAACTCGCAGACGTCACTGGAATGCATCTGATACCAGACACTGCGACATTGAAGTCGCAAAAATCGATTCGAGGTCACAGCGCAGCTTGCAAAGGCAATTTCCCGGGTTAGTGATACGTGATCGAACGAGGTAAAATCATCGTACCCTAAGCTCAATTGATTGATATAAGATGACATGTGGGAAAGAGAGTGCCTATATTTAATTCTTCCAATTGTGAGAAATGTGACTATATGGTTGTGTTGCTATAACTATATACTTTTTGGATTGCTAGAACATGTGCTTAAGGGTGTGGATATTGTTAGTGATTAGTGGTAGATATTAGGATTGTATAAATGTGTTTGTGTTTAATGGATTTTAGGTGTTTATATTTAGTTTTGTAAATCCTTGTGAAAGTGCCATGTTTTGAAATTTTGAGGCAAAACGTTTTTTGAAAACTGTACTAATTGGTGAAAAAATAAATTTTTCCGTCCATGTTGAGTTCATCTTTTTTTCATTACGATTCCAACAGTATAAAGAACGTAAATATTTGGGCTGTGATTTAAAAGTTACGAGTGTTTCTTCGACTGAAGGTCAAAAGCGTGCCCTGTTTTGAAAATTCTGCACGTGACCTGTTTTCGACGTCTGTTTTCACACTTTTCCAATTTGAATTTTGAAATGTTTTCTGAATGAAAAGTGTTCATTTGCATGTCTATATTCTTTTTTCAAAATTTGAGCAAGTTGT
The DNA here is from genome assembly GCA_033220585.1 of Dipteronia sinensis. Taxonomy (NCBI): domain Eukaryota; kingdom Viridiplantae; phylum Streptophyta; class Magnoliopsida; order Sapindales; family Sapindaceae; genus Dipteronia; species Dipteronia sinensis. The sequence continues at coordinate 22,921,852 of CM065638.1, read as the reverse complement.
ATTGAATATATTTTAAATTATGCATTGAAGATCGGACATTGGTCGAATTCAAAAGTTGACAGTTTTTGTGTAATGTTGTCCTCAATGTTTAGATGCTTCTTTAGCAATGTGATTTTTGTTAATTTGTTATTGAAGTTTAGATTGTGTTATATGTATGTGTGTGATTAGTTGTATATAAATGTTAGTATGTTTTGTGCCCGGATTTTCAAACCAATGAACTCTTTGTCCAAGTTCTTAAATTTTTCAACATTGAGGACAATGTCGAGTTTAGGTTTGGGGGTGTGGACACGAGTGTCATTTTTGTGATATACGTTTTGTGAATATTGTGTTTTTGTACAAATTTTAAAATTTTTGCTGATTGAGCTATCTTTGAACAAATTGTTTGAATGAGATGTTTTGAGTAGTGCAGTTAAGGAGTCTTTCGCATGTGTTAATTGCTGAGTCTTGGCTAACGTCTTGTCAGTCAAGGAATTTTTTTTTGCATGATGTGAATTTAGTCCCTTTCTCTTAGTGTCTAAGTGGACGAGACTCCGTACTCGATTGTTAGGATTAATAGTGGAGACTACCCGTGTAAGATATTTGTGCTTTAGCGTTCATTTCTGAGGGTAAATTATGTTTCTATTATTAAACACTCTTCGAATATGTTTTTCATTGTGATATCATTCCATCATTTGTATTGTTTGCCACAAAACATTCATAAAAAGTGGATAACATGTTTGAATTTGTATTTCCATGGTAGATGGACTTCTAGAGATGATATTAGTGCCTTGTTAGTGTTTCACGATCAAATTGCCTAAACACGTCTGTTTCCCTATATGTATGATTCATTGCAAATATGGCCAAAACACTTACCTACACACATAAACCTAGCCACATCACCACCACAAACTACTAACCTAAACACTTAGCCTTACCATAGTTATTGATTTTGTCAAGGTGAACAAATTAGAAGAATTCAATTGTAAAAGCTCTAAAATCTGTAAAAGCATGTACTGAGGCTTATTTTATGATTGTGCTAAAAGAAAGGCTTTCAAAAATTAAGCGTCAAAAATAAAACACTTAAAGCCTTTGTACTTCAATGCATGTTACTCAAACTAGAGTAACCAATTAGCACAAAGGCAAGTTAAAGTTGTAGCCTAGACGCTTGTTTTAAAATGAGTAAATTATTGAGAGCTTAGTGTTGTAAAGTTTAATGTATAAACACCTTGGCTTGATTAGTAGCTTTCCATATCCCATTCCTACCATTCCATCACCAAAAATCGCCTTGGCCCAATTATATTAGGGAAGAGTCCAATTGATCTTTTATGAAGTCTATTTCGGGAATATGAATTTTTAATATGCTCTACCACGTTCATGGTATTCAATTCCTTCATGAGATCAATTCAGCTAAAATGTGCTTTATTTCAAAATACTCATATGCGATATATATTTGATTGCCATTTACATAACTTCCAAATCGCATGTGTTTGATAGAGAGTGAGTCTAGGATTCTGAGAGAAAAATAGAGTGAAATCCAGTGAGGATTAGAGTCGAGGCGAATTACATCCGAAGCATTTGGGTGTATTGTCTTTGATGCTAGGCCATTTTGAGTGTGGGATTTACTTTATGTGTTGTATTCATCTGAATGACTTTAGGTAATCCTCCACTCAGCGGTTCTCACATGCATTACTCCTCATATGTACAACTCTTTTGATATCTCATTTTTGTATGGATTTTCGCAAACCTTTTTGTGTTTTTTGTTTTGCTGTTATTTTGTAATTTTTGAGTCATGTTTCTTTTGTTTTTTGGTTTTGCTCGAGGACAAGCAAATGATAGGTTTGAGGGTATTTGATATGCCTATTTTATACCTATTTAAGGCCCCATTTCTTATTGTTTATGCTTGTTTCTTGGGTAAAACCGGGGTTTTAATGAGCTTAAATGAGTATTTCAGGTAAATAGGGAAGTTCAGAGCCATTGTGGTAATTTTGGAGAAACAGAGGCTAAATTATAATATTCTTGATATGATTGATGATTCGGTGAATACAAGAGAGCATAGGGCTGAATATTGTAATATCCCAGCTAACACACGCCCAGCTACCACGTCAATTAATGAAACGGTGCGTTTTGGGCGCATGTTGCAAACGTCAGCATGATGTCATGATGACGTCATCATCGTCTTCAACCATAGGGCGACCCTACCCGACCTGCGTTTGACCCGACTCTGACCCGGTACAGACCTGACTTCAACCCGATCTTCTCCTGCCAGTTTCCGGCCGGTTTTCCGGTGTTTCTCTGCCCAGATCGACGGCTCACTTTCCTCCGATCATATTACCACTATTTTCAGCCTCCAACACGCCTGTTTTCTCTCACCACATTGCCACCTTTCCACCATTGTTGGCCGAGCTTCAAAGCTTCAACTGCTAGCTCCATCTCGCAACACCAGCTCGCAGAAGTCCTCCAGAGATGTCTGCTACTTCGACCTGCGAGTCACAACTCGCAGATTTTGGTTCGAGCTAGTAGAATTTCCATTTTCAGCCAAGGGCAAAATGATCATTTCATACTCATTTCAAACCCTACCTTTTTCTCTATAAATACACCACTTTTCTTGTGTTGATATATATAGTTATAAACCTAGAAACCCAATTTTTCTCTTAGAAATCCTTAGATAGTTTTTAGAGTAAACCTCCCTCCACATCCAACACCCAAACACTCTCTTACACAATTATCTCACCAAGCCACCTTTGTTGTTCACTTGGATCTCTTGGAGTTGAAGATAGAGTTGGAATTCTGTAAGAACTTTAAGGTTGTTTCATTCTCTCTTTTTTTCTCTTTGATTTCTATTAAAGTTTGTAACTAAGTACTTATTGGGATTTTGTTGTATTTATATTATTGATCTATATAATTAGTTGATGTATTAGTTTAGTTGAGCTCTCATTGACATGCTTTGTTATTAGTTGCTTTTATTTGCTTTGATTTAGTTAAATTGATTGTTTAACTTAGTTGTAGTTAATTGGATTTAGGTTGATTTAGTTGTAATGATTTTAGTGTAGTTTAAAATTGCTTTGCTCTTGATTTAGTTTAATTGTTGTTTTATATTGCCTTGCATGATTTAGTTTAATTGAATTTTAGAATCCTTGCTATTAGTTTAGTTGATTTCAGTTCCGAAGCTTTCTGACCAACAACCGCGATTTTACTTTTCTTGTATGTAATTAGTGTATATATATTGTATATATAAATTCTAAGACTTAGAACTAGCTTTAAGGTACCATACCTCCTTGTGGGAACTAACCGTACTTGCTACTACGCGATCGTCAAACGATCCGTGCACTTTCAGATAAACAAACACACTCATATATATTTTAGAACCGTCTCAAGTGTGTCAGCCGCCATATTAGATTCTTTTGCCTGGTACTCATCTAGGACTTGATTAACCACAACCTGAGAGTCACTGAATATCTCCACTTCGTCCGCTCCCAGTGCCGTGCATACCTTTAGTCCAGCCAGTAGTGCCTTATACTCGGCCATGTTATTGGTAGCTTTGAAGTCAAATCGCAAGGCACATTCCACTCGATCGCCTTCGGGGGTTGATACCACTATACCTGCCCCGCTGCCATGCGTATTTGACCACCCATCAACGTGCAGCTTCCAACTGAAAACCTTCATTTCCCTTTCTTCTAGTATCCTGATCACCTTACTATTCAGCTCAGTGAACTCGATGATCAGGTCTGCCGCTGCCTGAGCCTTTATTGTGGTCTGATAATACTATAAAGCGTGTGTCTACTAACCTAGAGGGGGGTGAATATGTTTTAGTTGATTTATTACCAACTTTTTGACTTAATCAATTTTAATAATGCTACCCCATATTAGCAATCAACCAATCCAAAATAAACATACGGAAAACAATAAAAACACAAGGATTGATTTACGTGAGAAACCCTCCAACTGGGCAAAACTCACGGGCTATCCTTCTAGCCACACACGGTCCTCAAATCCACTATTTGAATGAAAGTTTATAACCTAGGTTGACCTCAAGTCACACCATACTTGGTCACTAACCCTTTCACTCTACCCAGCGGGGCTTTAATAGTGATCCTAGACCAACCAGCTTGTGCACTAATCCACTTAGTCACAAAGCTTAGCAATCAATGACGAGATTAAGCAACCTATATGAATATGTAAAAATATTCTATCATGCAATTAAGGCTGGGCTACACTAAATGCTTATCTAGGGAGTAAAGATGACCATAAGTGCAACTCCTAGATATCAATATCTAAATGCAATTCAAGAAGATTTAGCTAGAAGGGTAAAATGGTCCTAAATGCTAGCTATCAATAATCAATGTTCTTAACCAACAAACAACAACTCAATCATGTTATAAATGCCATTAAACATAAAGACATGCATTAAATTCACATGAAAGAGCTAAACCTAGGCAAACAAGAACATAAAAGATGTAATGGAGATTTAGGGCATATTCATATTACCTAGTCAACAAAAGCAAGAAGAATCCATGATGAGATGATGCTTGGAAGATGTTAAATGCACATGGATATGTGTTTGGTTAAGTAAAGTTGGTTTCTTGGAGCTTCTCTCTCAAAGGAATACTTTCTCTCACTAAAAACGGGTTTTTAAGCTCTAAAAAACGAGTTGGGTGAGAAATGAAAGTATATATAGAAACCCTAAATGAAACGGCATCGTATTGAAAAAAAATGCCAAGTGCACGGGTAAATGCATGGGTAAGGGACCCGTGCACTGCCCGTGTAGTCGCACAAACCCGAAGCACTCAGCATCAATGCACGGGTAACTGCACGGGTATGACCAATGCACAACCCTGTGCAGTTAAACCAACCTGAAACACTCACTTTAGTGCACGAGTAACTGCACGGGTATGACATGTGCACAACCTATGCGAAATGGAGATCTGAGGGAACCCATCCTTAGTGCTCGGGTAACTGCACGGGTAGGTAACCCATGCACTATCAGTGTAAAGAGGCCTCTCACAGGGAAGGTCACTCATCGCGCCAAGAAAAAGCACACCAACGTGCGGGCGCGGATGTTTCCGAACACATATCGGAAAACTAATTACAAAGACCACAACCACACTAAGAGCTAACACCGAGGTGCATGTGTGAGAAGTGTGATGAAGAACACACACAACAAAAGATTGAAACACAAATGCAAGATATGTAAGACATGCACGATAGTTAGTTAGTGTGTGTGTGTGTGTGTGTGTGTGTGCTACTATTCTCTTCAAATAGAATTAAGCAAGTGATATACCTTTGAAATGCTCTTGAGCTTGAGGATGTCATCAAAGCTTGATCATGAACAATGGGACCTAACTACCCTTACAAGAAAATCCCTATGTGGTTTGTCAACGAAATAAGCCAATCAAAAATAAGGAACTTACAATCTCCCCCTTTGGCTATTTTGCGACAAAATCACCACTCACAAATCATCCTCACAAAACAAAAATGAAAACAAGAGGTCAACAAAATATATTCTACATTACAAAGAGATCCCTAGATACTAGGTCTTCAATTCTTCAAGCTCTTGTAGAATAGCCATCCCTACAAAACAATGATACTACACTTTCCAAGACAAGTGTATGTGAGGTGATCAAGAGAGATAAACAATAAAAACAATTTGCATAAAAGAAAATATGCAACATGAAACAAGCAATGCAAATGCAAATGCTCCCCCTAAATGGGTTATTCCCCATCAACAAGTCAATCTCCCCAAATATGAGACTCTCATAAACAATACAATATTCCTCCTCTTTTTGTCACGAGATAGGCAAAGAAGCATTCCTTAATTGGGTCACTTTAACAAAGAGAGCTATGTGCAAGATAAGTGCATAATCATATACAATAACTTTATGCAACTTAATTAAGTGAAAGAGAAGCAAAGAGGTTTGATTTTAAGGAAATGTGTGAGATTGTTGCTTTGAATGCAAGACATACAACATCAAAGTTCAAACAATGGTATTTGGCAAAGTGAACTTCAAAAGATTTTTCAAAAGAATTCAAACCAATTTGTACCCGTTTTCCATAATTAAACAAGATATAGCCTTAGAAATTCGTAGCACACACAAGCAACCATGTCAATCCTTAATGGTCAATCAAGAAATGTATATAAAATCCTTATTAATTGAATGGATATAAAGTCCTTATTGGTTGTTATCTTGTTCAACCATTAAGAAAAGAGACAAAGCTAAATTGGATGAGACATCCTTATTTATTGCATGGACACAAGGTCCTTATTGAGTTCAGCCTTGTCAAGATGCTTCCACACACATTTGCACACACATAACTCATGCATAATATTTTAGCATGTTAAAATCAAGTTCACATGTCATGGAGATAAATTAAGGGTCATTCAATTTGTACTTCCCAATCAATTCTCCTGGTTCAAAAATGCATGTTTGAACATAAAGGTAACATGGATTACAAACAAAGCAAATGGCACACTTATTGAATAAAAAGCCATAAAATTATATATATAAGCACAACCAAAATGCTCAAGCAATTAATAAAGAAGCATAAAGTCGATCAAATTTTTGCTTATTTAAACTATGCAAGGTTGCTCTCTTTGCTTGAGCTCCCCATATGGGTCAATCACCAACCAAGTCAAAGGGGGTTATGAGCACTTATAGACTTACCAAGTCCATATGACTTAGTTGAGCCTATAGGCAAACCCTTAGCACAATAGCATGGGGGTTCATCCTTTCTAATCCACTTAGGTGATACAATTTCATTCCTAGTGGACATAGTCAACACATTTCTCCTAGGATCATTGACTCTAGACTTCCTAGGCACATGCAAATTGGCTCTAGCCCTATTATTTTCAATCATGCTTTCAGTTCTACACATATTAATAAACTTGAAGCAATTTGGTCTAATATGACCATCAACACCACAAAAATGACATGTAGGAATGAAGTCAGAGCTCATACCATTCCTTTGTAGGTACAAAGGGGCTTTCCCATGTCTTTGAGCTTGCCTTTGGTGTTGGATTGGCTCTCTCCTCCTTTGATGTTGAACCAGTTGAGCTTGCCTTCTAGGTTGAGTATGCATGACTTCTCTTTTGCTTAGTGGGATTTGTGTTATGGAAGGCTTGCTCGTGGAGCTCTCATTGGTTGAGCTTCAGCTCTACCTTTTGGTGCCATCTTCACTTGGGCACTCTTTGAACACTCTCCTAGATCAATCTTTTTCCTAGGATGTTGTGGGGGTGAAGATTCTTTGGTGTCAATACTCTTGACAAACATGATCTTGCTAGTGGGTGAGGTCTCCATGTCATCTTCATAACCAATATCTCTCTTATCACTTGGCCTCTTGCCAACTCTCAACATGTGGTCAAGTTTCTTCGTGCTTGAAGTCATCTTTGCAAGAGTATTTCTTGCCTCCTCAAGTTCCTTCTCCAAAATTACTTCATTTACTTTGAAAAGCGTCATTTCCTCATCTAAATGAGTCACTCTAGTTCTTAGTCGGAGATTCTCTTTCATTAATCTTAGATCTTCTTCCTTTTTCTTTTTCAAAGATGTTTGAAGATAGTCAATGAACTCTTGATAATTTACCACATTATCACTTGAGTTCTCGGAGCATGAACTATCTTGATCCAAACTTATATCACTTGTGCTAGCATGGCTCATTTGTTCAAGGATGGCTTCTCTCAACGTTGCTCCTCTTTGGTCTTTGCTTTTTAAGTCACCCTTCTCGCAACCTTCAAGTGATAAGCTCTCAGTGACAGCTTGAGCTTTTTCATAGTAGGAAACCAGAAAGGCAAAGTAATTCTTCTCACAATCACTCAAGTTTGAGGAACATTCTTCAACAACTTCCACTATGTTGTCCCTCTTGTGAGAAGTAGCAAGTGCTACAAAGTTGGCCACTTCCTCTTCATCACTTGAAGAGTCATCATTTTCTTCAATGTCATCAATGTCACTCCAAGTGGCGACCATTGCCTTCCCTTTTTTCTTATTTTTCAAGTTACCACAATCCAGTGAGATGTGCTCGATTCCACCACATTCGTAGCACTGAACACCCTTTCTTGAAGATTTTTCTTGGCTATCTTCACCATTCTTGAACCCGGTCTTCTTCTTGAAGTTATTACCTCTTGAGTTGAAGCCTTTTCTTCTCAAGCTTCAAGAACTTCTTGAATCTCTTCATGGTGAGAGCCATCTCCTCATCGGAATCACTATATCTCATCTCTTGCTTGGATGTCATTAAAGCAATCCCCTTTTGCTTCTTGGGTTGAGAAGTAAGCTTCATCGCCTCATAAGCCAACAACTTCCCGATGACTTCACTTGGTTTCATCTTCTTGTACTCGTTATTTTCCTCTATAGCGGTAACCTTTGATTCGAACCTTTTAGGAAGAGATCGCATGATCTTTTGCTTGATCCTCATGTCAGTGTAGGGATCCCCGAGTTGATGGCTTTTGTTGACAATGTCCATCAACTTGACTTGGAAATCATTGAAGTATTCATCTTCTTCCATCTTGATGGTCTCGAACTTGGCTGGCAACATTTGAAGCTTAGACTCATTGACCGTGTCCGTCCCCTCATGTGTCGTCTCAAGAATCTTCCATGCTTCATGGGCGTTCTTAGTAAATTGGATGAGCTTGAATTGATTGTCATCCATGGCACAAAAAATGGCATGCATCGCCTTGTTGTTCCACTTGGAAGCCTCAAAATCTTGATCACTCCATTCTACCCTCGGCTTGGAAACAATGCTTCCATCTTTAAGAGTCTTGGTGGGTGGAGTATACCCATCTTCAATTATCATCAAGACCTTGTCATCAATTGCCGAAAGATACGACTCCATCTTCTCCTTCCATGAGGAGTAGTTGTCACCCTTGAGCAATGGAGGTCTTATGCTTGATGCTCCCTGATCGTGCCAAATATATAGTACATTTAGGCCCTCAAATCCGTATCTTGTGTTTTATTTTCCTAATGGGTTGTTATGTGCGTAATTGTAGGAAATGGTGCAATGATGTGTTTGGAAGCATGTTGCGGTGGTTCCGACAGAAAATAGGCAAAAGGAAAGACAAAGGATCATAAGCAGCTCTACAGTGCGGGTCAAGTGCGGGTCGAAACCACACTCATGTTAAGGTTTTTGCCCTAAAGCTTGTAATATGTAAATATAATTTGAACATAAATAAAAGAAGTAGTATATTCATTCATTTTGTGTCATACTTTATATAACATGTGCACTTAACATCCAAAATTGCCGGATGTAATTTCGAACTGAGTATATGAGTGTCATATATAGATGGATTCAGTTTGAAACGAGCAATCTAAAGAGTCCGTAGATAGCAAATAAAGCTGGGTACTTTATTTGTGGTTAATCTACAGCTGCGGTCCATTTCGTAGTGTACGGTAATCCTATCCTGGATCATTCATATGTGGATATGAGAATGGAGGCACCTGGTATAATGTGATCATATAGGACTGGGCCATGATCTATATGAATCTCTCACTAAGATCCGTTTAACGATGAGATTCATATATATCAACTAATGATGGCTATATGTGGGTGATCTTAATCCTGAGTGTCTTATCGACTCCTTCAGGTTAGATCGTGGTCTTTGATATACCATGGGTGAGGTCGGAGTTGCATTCCCGATCAATATACTCCGTATGTTGGGATCGCGGTTTGGCTTGTGGCTGGGAAGGTTTGTACACAATAGTGGAATCCACTCCTTCTTGTGAGAAGTAGATGGTAGTTCCCTTAAGGGTTGATTCGGGGCTTGAACAATATGAGCGCTCTCCTAATTCCGTAAGGAATGTAGGATTTATTGTTCATTAGAGAATCAATGGTACTTAATGGAAATATATGATTAGAGGGGTATAACGGACATTATGACCCAGCTCTAATTATGAACTACTTGTGGAGGATTATACCATATGTAATAGCTATATCGATGGACACCGAGAGTTATTTGGTTTGTGTAAAAACGTCTACAGTTGAGAGAGTGCAGCTTCGGGTTTTTAGTGGAATAACACCGAAGTTAATAATCATGAAATATTAATTAAAGAGTTTAATTAATAATTTCTAAGGATTATTGGAGCTCAAAATACTGTGGGTCCATTAGGTCCCCTTGCTAGCCCGATCGATTTATGTAACAAAGGTCACGATTAATTAATTGGATTGTCCAATTAATTGTGTTACGAAAGTGACACGTATTTATTCGGGAGTTAATTGAATAATGGGATTATTTAATTAATGAATAATGGTGATTAAATAAATTAAATAATAAGATTATTTAATTATGTTATTAATCACTAAATGGAGGGTGTTAGTTGATATTTGATTTTGAATAAAATAAGATAATATGATTATTTTATTTTATTAAATTAAATATTTGAATTTGAATTTAAAATGTTTGAATTCAAAAATAAATATTTAATTAATTTTAAAAGGATATGAGATATTTTTTTGAAAAGTTTTAAAAATCAAATTAGATTTTCGGTTGGTTGTTTTTTGAATATATATGTGATATATATTTAATTTAAAAAATAATAGCAATAACCGAATGACTAATATACAAAGTAATCAGATTACTTGATTTTGGAATGAGAAAACATACAAAGCAAATAAAAGTGTGATCGTCACACAGCAGACAGCAAAAAGCAAAAAGCAAAACAAAAAGAAAGAAAAAAAAATAATAGGGTGTGGTGAGACCACAGGTGCTATTTTTCTAGGTTTTGTTTTTGTGTGTGTGTTCTTCTCTTCTTCCTCCATACAGGTCCTGAATATCGTGACGCGCCCACACGCTGTTACCAATTCCGAGAGATAGCGAGGAAGATCACGTGGTTCAAATCAGGAGCAGTTCGTATCAAAGTGAAGGAGCCTCCTACGTAGGTATGAAAATGTTTCATCACTTTATTATTGCATTTGATTATTACTGTACAAATGGGTTAGTTTAATGATTGCATAAAAATTTTTAAAACCTTTCGCTGCACAATCTGTAACCCTTGGGTCCAACAACTCCAACCGCACTCATACTCATAGCAGGGACCTGATGCTGGAAGAAGAGTTAAAGTGTGGGTCAAGTGCGAGTCATCCAACCGCACTCCACCCACACTGTTGCCAAAGCCAGAGAAGCTGATTTGCACCTGACGTTAAAGTACGGGTCATGCATGCTTTATTTAGATCTGTGAAGTCTACACACATTCTCCACTGCCCATTTTTCTTTTTTACGAGCACCACATTTGCAACCCAGTCGGGATACTTGACTTCTCTAATTGATCTTGCAGCCAGTAATTTATAGACTTCCTTTTTAATCGCTTAACTCCTTTCCAGATTGAATCGACACCTCTTCAGGATTACTAGTTTGTGTTCAGGGTCAACAACCAAAGCGTGGGAGATTATTTTGGCTTTGATTCCTGGCATATCTTCATGCTTCCAAGTGAACAAATCTTTATATTCTTTCAGCAAGTTAACTAACCGATTTTATACCTGGTCAGTCAGTTGTGCGCCTGACTTCCACCGTTTGTTCAGGATTTTCACCATCTATCACTACTTCGATAGTTGGTTCCTCTTCTTGGCATTTCCCATCTTCTGAAGACGACTCCCTTGGATCCAAGTCGAAACTAGTTGGTGTTTCTGCCTTTTCCTTATTTTCATCATCCTCTAGAGGTTTCTCCGCTCAGCGACATCTATCTACATGACATTTGGCATAACTTTCTCTCACTAAACTTTCAAATTGGCCTTCCTTGCCCATTCTTGGGAACCTTTCAATACTCATATTCCAGCCTCGGTCGGGAATTTGACTGTCAGGGCATAAGTTGCCAAAACTGCCTTCGTTTTATTCAAAAATGGTCTGCCTAATAAAGCATTGTACGGCCAATTCTCGGTGTCTACAACCACGAAATTGAGCAGTATTGTTTTTTGATATGGGAAATTCCCTACCTCGACCGGTAGTTTGACTGTTCCCAGAGATCTCACTTCTATTGACCTTGTTACCATTTTGATCATATTCCTTGCGGCCTTCTTTGCCTTTCCCAGAATTAGACTTTTTGTCTCCTTTGGGGTTTCCCTTCGAGCTATTGTCTTTGGGCTTCTGACTCTCACTTGGTCGGCCACCATGTATATACTCCCCTCCATGGGCTATTTGTTCTTCTTCGGCCATCGCATATCCTCCAACATCATCCACCAAATTAGCATAGGTGATTGGCCCTTTTTGTCTTAGACTGAGTGATAGCTGGTTGTGTTGCAAACCATTGACAAATGCAACCACTACTGCATCGTCATTAGGCTCATGTACTTTCGAAACTTCTTGTGAGAACCGGGCAAGGTAGTCCTTTAACTTCTCGTCCTTTCTTTGTTTCAGGCTCGAGAGGACGAATATCGACTTCCTGCGCTGGATATTTTCCATGAACTGCCTGGTAAAGGCATGTATCAATTCCTTGAAATTTCTGACCGATCCGCTTGTAAGGCCACCAAACCATTCGGACCCCTGACCTCCTAATGTCTGAGGGAACATCCTGCATAAGAGTGCGTCATCGTAATCGTACTGCGTCATCACGCTCTGATATCTTCTAACATGCTCTTGAGGGTCGGTGTTGGCCTTGAACTGCTCCACATATGGCATTATGAATTTCTCCGAGAAACGGGCCTGTCTTATGGAGGTAGTGAATGGACTTTCGAAATTACCGATTAGCAGGTTCCTTCGTCCTTGCCTCCGTTCGAGTGCTTATATCCTTCTTAGTAGAACTTCTCGTTCTCTTTCTGGTTCGCCCCGTTCATCAAACTTTTGATGGATGATGAGACCAAAGGGGTCTTTTGAAGCTCGCCCTGTAATTTGGGTGTCACGAACATTATATTTAGGCACATGAGTTGTTTCTCTATGCCTCCTGGGGGCTCCTCTCTATCAGTTGAGGGGGATCGAGATCTCCTCCTATACCCGTCATACCGATCGCCTCAATCATAACTCGCTTCCCTCTCATGATCCCTTGCAGCATCGTTACGCGTACTGTGATGCCTTCTTTTATGGCTGGCCAGGTCCCCATTCCTCCTGGGATCTTGGTAATCTTGACGATCATCACTCTTTTGGGATCGCTCCCTCTTTTCATGGCGATTCATCCTATCTTTACCAGTCTTCCGCAGAGCATTTGGAGTTGGGACTACTATCTCGGAGAGTTTCCTGGGGTCCCGTGCCACTGCAGGTGTTGATAACTATAATGGTAAGGTCAAGTTTGCAGTGGCAGTTATGTTAATTGCCTATCTAGCGACATCTTCAATGACTCTCAGCAAGGACTCTTGAACTTGTCGGAAAGCGTCTGGGGAGATACCGGGGACAACATCGATAGATGTAGCATCTTGCCCGATAGATGGTGGAGTCCTAGAGGGTAAATCTCCTCCTGCACCACTAGCGTTGGTTATATCAGTGTCGTTGACATCATGTGGGGACTAACTTCTATCCCTATTATCTGCCATGTCGTTGCTTCACAACTCTTTGAAGTTTGTTACGACAAAAGATTTACACACCCCCCTCCATCTAACGCCAATTGTTGACGGTGATTTTTAGATTACTTAAAGTCTATCACAGTGTCACACAAAGTATGTAAAGTTTGCAATTGTATAATGAATCGAAAGAAATAAAAGAAATTGTGCAAATAAGATTTTACGTGGTAAAACCCTAAGGCGGGGAAACATCCACGGTTGCCGGTAACGACGAGGAAAAGAATTCACTATGGATAATATGATTACACGTTCAACCTTACTTGCTCTCTTGAATAGCCTAATTTTAGTTAATAAAATATCGTGCTTATTATATAATAACAAGTGTAACTTTTGTAACTACAATAATAATAAAAATAATAACAAAGCACTTATAAGAATTAGGTATAAAGAGATTTGGCTAATTAGTTAAATACATCTATGTATATTAGTTAAAATAGTAATTCAATCAATTGAGAGCATCATATTACTTAAAAATAATAATTTAAAAGATAGAATTTATTGAGAAATGATTTTTTAGGTTGTAATTCACACTCTGTGCAAGGTTATATTATTTACAGAAGAATCTAGCAAAAGATAAAAGGGAGCTGATATTGACACCAATAAATATGATAAGTACACCCATATTTTAATAAAAAGTTTAGTTAAAAAAATACCACCATAGAAATTTGTCAATAAGGACAAATTAGTTTAATTAAAAATAATCAAAATACTATTAATTACACCTATTAATTACACCCATATTTTTAATTATATCACTTTATTAAAAAAAAACTCAAACCCTAATTAAACCCTAATTCTATAGTTGCACGCTCAAATATTCTTGTTCATATAATAAATATCATAAGCATACCTTATGTAAATACACAGCCTGAAATTGGCCTGAAGTAGAGATTCTCGAAATTTAAGAATTTAAGAATTCCTGAGACTGTATTTTTGAGCCTGGAGAATTTAAAAATTTATCATTTGTAAAATTGGGTGTGTTAATAACTTATGAGAGTTTATAAATAAATTGTATTAAAATGAAAACCTTCATTTAAATAAGGGTACTATTGGTATTAAAATGGGTGTTTATAGTAAAGTTTTAATTTTAAATTTTGGACATTGGTGTACTTATAAATATGGATGTGCTTATCATATTTATGGGTATTAATATCCGTACCCAAAATAAAATTGTACAAAGGAAATGTTCAATTGTCATTTTTTTTTCTTGTACCTGAATAAGAAGCTTTTCTACTTTTGTATTTCAAAAAAGATTAAGAAGCTGTCTCCTCGAGCCCTATCAGTGAAAAAAATTCCAAAACGACCTTATGTGATTTTCTCGTATCGTAAAATAAAAAGTAAAAGTGTTATCGTGCTGCAATATTTGGATTTGCAATATTAATAGTCATAGAGGCATTTAAGGTTTCTTTTTCAAAGGTCTTTGTGGCCACGGTTGGAGGATCAGTAATTGTGGCTTAGTAGTGGGTTCTCTATAGTCTATAGGATGGCAATTTGACCTGTACAAGTGGGCACCCGCCCGAATCCGATTCTATAGGGTCGGGTTTAGATGGTGAATGTACGATCTGTGGACCCGTATAAAGAAAAACCCAACAGATTCGGGTACAGATTGGGAAAACAAACCCACAGGTGAACATGTATAAATAAAAATTTATAATATTTATTATTTAAAATATTATAAATTTAAACTTTAATGGAAACTTTTTGACCATATAGAGAATAAATATAAAAACTTCACTCATTCTAAATTTGAGAATTACAATTTTCAACTATCATTTATATATAGCTAATGGTAGAACATTGTACTCTTGTTTTTTCAATATGGAACTTTGAACTTTTGTTTTTTTAATGTGCCCACATTGAAAAAACAAAAGTTTAAAAGTCCCACATTGAAAAAACAAAAGTGCAATGTTCTACCATTAGCTATATATATATAATTATAACATGCTTTGCCTCTTTTATCAACTAAGAAACATATTTTAAATGAGTTGAAGTTTTTACTCTATTAATTGTTTTTAATCTTTAAAATTATAATATTTAATATATTCAAATAATATAGAAATATTATTCAAAAAAATAATTTTGCGGGTTTACATGTGTGACCCATGGACCCGCTTAGTTTCACGGGTTCATGGATAGGTGTGGGTGTCCCCAAAACCCGCGGGGTGAAACCTGCCCACGAACCCGTTTATTTTCACGGGTTCATGGGTGGGTGCGAGTTACACAAAATTTTGCTGGTGTGGGTTTTGATTTTACAAAATTCGTCCAAACCCCAAACCCGTTGCCATCCCAAGTTCTTTGAAATCGATGCTTACAGGTTTTTCACTTGGTTTTAAACCCCGATTAAAAGAAAATGGCTTCATTAAAGGAAAAAAAAAGCATTTGAAAGTCAAGTGATCCAGATGTCTCTTACTGAGACCACACTGATGGGCAATAATTTTTCAATGTTCCAGATTCAAAACCTTAAGGAATTGTCTTGGATTTCAAATGTTTTTCGATTTAAATTTAATATTGATATGAAGATGAAAACACACTGATTCAAATGGAACAAAGAGGTAATTGAGTACATTATTTTTAATAGTGAGACCATGTATATTGATAGGGAAATCAAAGTCATTTGTCTTTAGGTTTCTAAGATCGATGGAAACAATGTATCTTTCAGTGTCAGATTTGATATGAAGTTTATGAGACTAATTGAATATATTCTTGAGAGTAAGCTGATTGAATTTTTGACATCAACAATGGAGGAAAAACGCCTCGACAAAAGCGATACAATTAAGGTCGAGTGATAGTGATACATGGAAAGATTAATAGACAAATTTTAGCTACATGTTATATGTTTGATTACAAAAGTTGAGTAGAGTGTGTGGTAGTCGAAAAATGGCTTTTGGGCTTAACGTCTGAAGCCTAACAAATATTGTGTGAGGCTTGGATCAAAACCAATTAACCCGGGTGGATCCGGATTGTTTTATTAGAAGTTATTTGTTGACTGGGTCTCCTTCAATTTAAAACAGTTATCAGTAAACAGATTGATAGGGTCACGATAAGAGATGATGAGATTGAGGAGAGATTCTAGGGATTTCCTCTCACCAGCATTAACGTCTTCTTCGTGGATGCCGACGTCATCCTGGTAGAGCCTATAAATGTATCTAGTTGGTCACAGGATCCGCCCTGGATTTTTCTCTCTGAAAAAACATTTTTTGCTAAGCTAAAACGCTGCCAAATTGATCATTCTGACCGCTAGAACCTTTCGAAAACGTTTATCAATCTATTCACATCATTAACGCTCAGCCCAAACGCATCTAAGGCTTGAATCGCCATAACCACCATTTTCTCTCTCTTTTTTCTGTTGTTTATCATCTTTATTTGCAGGTGATTCTTGGAGAAGACGAGTCAACAGATTTGACCAATCCAACAGGCTGTGTGGGCCTATCTGTTTCGACCCATTCCACTAATTGTAGATCGACCATCCACAATTTGGAGCCCACCGTGGGACCCACTACAACTTGACAACCTAGTCAGTCGAGTCGCCGAGACGTTCTCAATATGTCTGGAGAGGGAAACGTTCCTACAATTGAAGAACATATCGCAGCTCTGACCGCCCAGATGACTACGAACGCCGAACGATTGCGAGTGTTGGAGGCAGAGAATGTTGCGGTTCGGACTCTCAACGCTGAATTGATGGGGTACCCAACAACGTAGCTCCATCGCCACCAATCCCAGTACTCAACAACGAGCAGAACGCAGACGGAGCAACCCCTTCATTAGAAGCAAACCCTTCACCTTTGGAGAACAACATCAATCAAGGCTCAAGCCATAACGTAACACAAACAACACAAGCTGAGGCGAACCAACCTGATTCATAACCCAACAAGAAGTGCCACCAGCGCCAGTCCCAATCGTCGATCAGCGTCAGGAGAACGTATTGAAAACCCATGTATCACTGCAGTCGACGCCGAATCTGGTAACTGGGGACTCTGGTTTACATTTATTTGCTGACTTTGAGCTCTCTCGCAGGTTTACAGAAATGGAAGCTCTTATTCATAGGATCCCGGGGGTGCCGGTCCCTATCAAAAAAAGCACGGTGAATAGCTTCGCAGACTCACCGTTTGTTGACGCTATCGCGCTGGTGAAGATGCCTAGAAAGTTTAACTTCCCCAACATGAAACAGTTTGAGGGAACTACAGATCCAAACGACTACATAGCGCAATATAAGCAGCGCATGTTCACTGCAGCAATACCGCGAGACCTTACGGAAGCATGCATGTGCAAGGCGTTCGGATCCAGTCTTGGTGGTCCAGCCTTGCAATGGTATACCAACTTACCTAATAACCCAATTTCTTCTTTTGCACAGCTCACAGATACCTTTGTGGAGCAATTCGTAAGCAGCAGAAAATTGGAAAAGCAATCAGACGACCTATACACAATTGTCTAGAGAAATGGAGAAAATCTAAGAGCTTACGTCGAACGATTCAATAGAGAAAAGGTGCAGATCCCAAATTGCAACCAATCGACAATTATTTCGGCCTTCAGGAAAGGATTGCAGTTCGACTCAGACCTCTACAAGGAACTTACCAAATATCCATGAAGAAGATGAATGACGTGCTAGCAAAAGCATAGGCACAGATCAAGTGGGAGGAAGATGAGGCGAACTACGTCGCTAAATCAAACAACTACAATAGGCGCAATGACAGATTCGACCGACGTTCAAACGACAGAAGAGTCAAACGTTATCCAATAGAGAATTGAAGCAATAATTCCCGCTACACCGGAAGCGACGACAGAAGATCATACGATCAGAACCCCCCCTAAAACTGGTCGATCGCGAGCCCCGATCCCAGAATACAACCTCAGCATTGAACCGGTCAACCTAGTAGTAGTAATGAAAGAGATGGGTAGAACGGTCAAATGACCAAGAAAGATGAATGCACCACCAGAACATCGAGATCACCGTTTTCGATGCGAATTCCATGGAGATCACAGACACCGGACGGAAGATTGTGTAGCCCTGAAGCTCGAAGTAGCAGAATTGTTAAAACGGGGACACCTATTGGAGTATCTAACCGACAAAGGAAAACATATTGTCGTTCGACGAGAAGAAAAACAACAGACCAACCTGGAGGATGGACCACTACCACCACCTCAACAAGAACGAGTTATCAATTATATAGCATGCGGATCAGAGGTTAGCAGAGTGAGTTATTCATTTACCAAAAGACATACTCTACAGACGTCGAATGCAGAGATTCAGCCAAGCAAGATCCACACATCTGGATTCAACGAGACGGTCACATTCAAGTCGACCGACAAATCAGATTTGTTTTCTCATCACCTTGACGCTATAGTTATTTCATTATATATTGCTAATTGCCTAACTAGGAGAATCTTAACTGACAATGGTAGCTCCTGTAATATTTTATTTAACTGTGCGCTAAAAGAAATGCAGGTTGAAGAATCTAAGATCAGCCATCGAACAACAGTCCTAACAGGATTCAGCGGCCAGCAAAAATCCACGCTCGGAGAAATTGTACCACCAGTCTACGTAGAAGGAGTGAACTTGTACATCAACTTCTTAGTAATCGACTGCCAGTCTCCTTACAATGCGATCTTGGGAAGGCCTTAGATCCACAAAATGAAAGCAATCCCTTCGACCTACCACCAGATGATTGAATTCCGTACCAAGTGGGGAGTACGTGAAATCAAAGGCGAACAACGGGCAGCAAGGGAATGCTATCAGAATGCCATGAAAAAGAGGAAGGAACATTTATAGCAACTACAAGAAACGAAGGTTGAGTCGACAGTTAATAAGCTAAAAACCGAAGATCTTGATGAAGTGTCGATAGACCCGAAAGAACCAGATCATAAAGTACAAATCGGATCGAGACTGCTAGAAGAATTGCGAGAACAGCTGATTAATTTCCTTAAAGAACATCGAAAAAGCTTCGCATGGTCCCATTCGGATATGGTCGGAATCGACTCTGACATAATTGTTCATCGTTTACAGGTCGACCCCAACCACCAGCCAGTAAAGCAAAAAAGAAGGAAATTCGCGCTAGAGCGAAACAAAATCATAAATGAAGAAGTCCAAAAGCTGATCGACGTCGGATCGGTCAAAGAGGTGAAGTACCCTGACTGGCTGGCAAACGTCGTGGTCATAAAGAAGAAGAACGGGAAGTGGCGTGTATGCATCGATTTCACAGACCTCAACAAGGCATGCCCCAAAGACCCTTTTCCACTTCCTCACATCGACATGTTGGTCGTCGCAACAGAAGGACACGAACTATTTAGTTTCATCGACGTTTATTCCAGATACAACTAGATTCTGATGCATCCAGGCGACCAAGAAAAGACTGCATTCATCACCGAAAGAGGTATTTTCTGTTATAATGTTATACCATTTGGTTTAAAAAATGCAGTTGCGACATACCAAAGATTGGTCAACAAGATGTTCACGGAAATGCTCAGATCAGCCATGGAAGTATACATCGATGACATGCTGGTCAAATCACGTATCGTTCGACAACATATCGAACATCTGAAACAGTCTTTCGATGTACTCGACAAATACGGTATGAAACTAACCCTACAAAATGTTCTTTTGGTCTTTCCTTTGGCAAAGTTTTAGGTTACCTGGTGACTCAAAGAGGAATCGAAGCCAACCTGGACCAAATTCGGTATATTAAAGCAATCGAATCACCGAAATGCGTCAAGGATGTACAGAAACTTACAGGTCGAGTAGCAGCTCTCAATAGATTTATTTCTAAATCATCCGAACGATGCCAACCATTCTTTAACATCCTTAAGAAAAATAAGGTGTTCGAGTGGAACAAAGATTGTGAAGAGGCGCTACAAGATCTTACGCAATATCTTACTTCACCTCCGCTACTGTCGAAACCGAAAGAAAACGAAACATTATACTTTTATCTAGCAGTGTCCGACACTGCTGTTAGTGTCGTACTGGTAAGAGAGGAAGAGGGTTCACAACACCCGGTGTACTATGTAAGCAAGTCCCTGCTCGACGCAGAAACCAGATATAGCAAATTGGAGAAATTGGCTTTGGCACTTGTCACAGCCGCACGAAAGCTACTGCCTTAGTTCTAGTGTCATCCAATTTTGGTACGTACTCCTTACCCACTCAAAAATATATTGCATAAACCCGAACTTTCAGATCGATTGACCAAATGGGCGGTCGAACTCAGGGAACACGAAATCTCCCTCCAACCTCGAACAACGATGAAATCTCAGGTATTCGCTGATTTCATTAGCAAATTTTACTCCTAACGAAAACATGTAGGCTGAACAGGAATTAATGACCCTCGACGGAAGCATAGCCGAAGGAAAATGGACCCTGTCGGTCGACGGGTCCAACAACATTAAAGGCAGCGGACTTGGGATCGTGCTCCAATCCCCCAAGGGGAAAACCTTGAACAGTCGGTTCACTGCAGTTTTCGTGCGACAAATAATGAAGCAGAATACGAGGCACTACTAGTTGGACTAAACCTTGCCAAAAACCTCAGTATCAAAAATATAGTGGTTCAAAGCGACTCACAACTTGTCGTACGACAAATGAACGGAACATATGACGCCAAAGACAAAAGAATGGCAGCATACCTGGCTAAAGCAAAGCAGTTGGATTCCACGTTCAACCACTTTTCCATACTGCAGATACCAAGGACAGAAAATGCTCGAGCAGACGCCCTCGCCAACCTAGGGTCTACTACAACAAATGACGGCCCTAAATTAATACCCATTGTACATATACTTGTACCAACAATACACGAAGAAGAAAATGTGGCGCCCATCAACAATGGTTCAAGTTGGATGGACTCGATAGTAGATTATCTATAAAATAATTTACTACCAGACGATATATCCGAAGCAAGGAAAATCAAAGCAAAATCAGCCAAATTCTGCATGTTATATGGTAAGCTTTATAAAAAATCTTTTACAGGTTCATACCTGAGATGTGTTTCTTCTCGAGAAGTGTACGACGTCCTCAAGAGTCTTCATTATGAAGAATGTGGAAATCATTCGGGTGCAAGGAGCTTATCGAATAGAGCAATCACAGATGGCTATTACTGGCCAACAATGCGATCCGAGTCCCAGACACATCTAAAGCGCTGCGACAAATGTCAAAGATTGGCTCAAGTGTCTCATCTTCCACCAGGTATGCTTAATTCGATTTCGGCCCCTTGGCCATTTATGAAATGGGGAATGGATATTGTAGGAAAACTCCCAGCTGCATCAGGAGGAGTCGTCTACATGCTCGTCCTAACATACTACTTCTCAAAATGGGTCGAGGCAGGAGCCTTTCAACACGTGAGAGATATAGAGGTACGCAATTTCGTCTGGAAACAAATAATTTACTGGTTTGGAATCCCAGAAGAAATTGTTACCGACAATGGGTCGTAATTTTTTTCTATCGACTTCAAGAACTTCTACGACAAGTATGGAATCAAATTGAGCTTCTCAACCCCACGCTACCCCCAAGCGAATGGTTAAGCAGAGTCGACAAACAAAACTACAATAAATACATTGAAGAAAAGACTTGAAATAGAGAAAAGCCAATGGGTAGACAAAATTTTGGAGATCCTTTGGTCATACAGAACAACTCCAAGTCCTTCGACAGAAGAAACACCGTTTTCGCTTGTATACGGATCAAAGGCAGTCATCTGAATCGAAACCCAACTCTTTACAGCTCGAAGCGAAGGCCCTTGCGAAGGACAGAATAGTCTGGAACTCAGATACGAATTGGATCACCTCGACGAACATCATGAACGGGCAGCCTTAAGAATCCAGGCCTATCAACAACAAGTCGCTCGACATTATAATAAAAACGTCAAAATAAGAGTTTTCAAAATCGGCGACTGGGTGCTACGAAGGGTTTTCCAAAATACAAGAGACCAAGAAGAAGGAAAGCTGGGTCCAACATGGGAAATGCCGTATAAAATAACGGACGTGAAAGGTCGAGGCGCCTACAAAATAAGAGGCCTTGACGGTTGGGAAGTACACAACAGCTGGAACGCTCTACACCTAAAACAGTACCACTTCTAAAAACTCCATTACTATTTCTAAATTATTTTCATTTATTGGATTTACCGATTTCAATACTAACAATTCGCTCTACAAGAGCTATGATGATGCCTTAGTTGCAACTAAGTGCAAAACTGAGCTCACAAATAACAATTTTTTCCAAAGAGAATGTTACTTAACACTTGAAGCTGTCGATACCGACAAGCTGTGCTATAAATATTACAGATTCTTTTGACTGAGACCCTGCATTCAAGGGGACATGGTTCGACATCCTGCTTCGACAGACACGATTTCAAATGAAGACTAACTATAACTTCCCGTATTCCTTATCGACAACTACGTGAAGTTGGGGGAATATTAATGGAGACTACTTCGAACGCATGTATGCGATATTATTGTAACAGTCGTGTCGACTGAATCTTATAGACGCATGTACGCAATAATATTGTAATAGTCGTGTCGACTGAATCTTAAAGACGCATGTACGTGATAATATTGTAACAGTCGTGTCGACTGAAATTTATAGACGCATGTACGCGATATTATTGTAACAGTCGTGTCAACTGAATCTTAAAGACGCATGTACGCGATAATATTGTAACAGTCGTGTCAACTGAATCTTAAAGACGCGTGTACGCTATAATATTGTAACAGTCGTGTCAACTGAATTTATAGACGCATGTACGCGATATTATTGTAACAATTGTGTCGACTGAATCTTAAAGACGCATGTACGCGATATTATTGTAATAGTCGTGTCGACTGAATTTTATAAAAGTATGTACGCGATATCATTGTATCAATCTCGTCGAAGCGACTTATTAACGCTCGTACGCAATTTCGTTAAAACAATTATGTCGACATTTATTAAAAGCTCTTACACAGAGTAATTGAACAGAACAATTTCACTGACCTATAAGTCTTTTACAAGCAGTCTCCACAACAATCACTCTTTGTCGATAGAAATAATTCGTGTTCAAAATGTCTTACACTAATGAACAATCGGCGTTTTACGATTACCATGTCAATCAAAGTCAATAATACGTCTATATGATCCGACAAGATAGTCGAGTCGATCAAAAACATACGCAAACCGGTGTACAATTTTTGACCTAGTCAAGCCATACAACTCAAGTTAAAAGTTACACAAATACGAAAATAACAAAATAAATTGCTTTGATCAAAAAATGAAAAAGTTCCATCCGACAATTCGTTCGAAGATTAAATTAAAAAGAAAACATTTCAAGGATTGCTTTGGTCTTGGTTGGAATCTTGAATCGGATGGTCAGGATCGACAGCATCTAGCAGAGGAAGAGAATCAACATTAGCAGCATCTTTGGAACCGGTATCAGCTTCCCCATCATGCCCATAGCCCGAAGATTTGTCTGCCTCAAGACGTTCAGCTTTTTCCCAGTCTGCAATCTCAGTATGGTGATCCCATTTTGTGTGCTCCCCAGCCAGATATTGTTTGAAGAGGTCGACTCTGGCGGCACACATAGCCTTAATTGAGATACTCGTGAGCAGCTCGTTTAACTCTACTATTTGTTGATCTCTCTCGGTGATAATTGTATCGGCATTCGATAGCTTTTGATCCCTATCGACAATATCCTCCTTGGATTTAGTCAAGTCAGCATCAAGAGCCTGAACTTTTGCTTCGAACGATTGTTTATCTCTGACGATTGACTCAAGATCCCGCTTAAGACTTTCGTTCGCCTTCTGTAGATCAGAGCAATTCTTCTGGCTCGCGAGATATCTGTCTTTCAAAGCCAGCTGTATCTGAAAAGCCTACATACAAAAATAAAAAAATTTAGTTGAGGCTACACGACAGATCTAAAAACATTTTAAAGAGACTATTATATACCTAGAAAGTAGAAATAAGGCTTACGTCTATCATCTCCTCTGTCTTCTTCCTCTTCAAGAGTTCTTTGTCTATAAAGAAAAGGAGGTCGTTCGACTTCTTTAAGAAGCTGTTGGGCTCGTTAAAAATAAAAACCTCATTTGGGAATATGACTGAAGTAAGCTCTGCTCTATTACGAACGACCTCAGTCGAAGCACCTTTCGATCCTACTTCGATCGACTTCCCATTGCCCTTATCTTCAGTGGTCTTCCTTCTCTTGGGTGGCCTTAAAGGGTCTATCTCAGGGGAGGACTCTAAGGGTTGCTCGACGACAGGAACGATCGACTTATCTTTAGATGCTGCCTCGACACTCTTCTTCTTTGCAAGAGCAGTCGCTCTTCTCTTGGCCATAGCTTCCTTTTGCTTCTTCAAGGCCTCTTCCGGATTAGGCATGGTGAAATTCATGCTTGATAGTGAATTGGCTGCGAAACGTCGTTCAACATCAGTTATAAGAGTCAGAAATTGCGTACCATAAAGAATCTCAATTCCTCTCTAATCATTACGAACGACACTAAGTCTTTCATTAAAGGATAAGGAGTTCGTGGCATATTCCATGTTGAATGAATCCAAATGGTATTAGGCCTAAGGTTACCTTCGGCCATCAACACCTTCCAACTTCTCTTCTCAGCAGGAATCGCTAATACTCTCTGCTTATGACTAACGGCATCGTCACACCTAGGTTTACTCTCCGCATTTATCAACTCTACAAGGATAAAGAATTATCAAAACTTAGTAATTACTAAGATCAATCTAAACGACACTAGGAAATACACTCACCATAACGCTTCCATACCCTCCAGTAGGAGTACATCTCGTTCACAAAGGGACCATCGATCAATAGACCCTTAGCAAAGAAGATCGTATCTTTCCACATGCGGTCGTTCGTCGTAAGATCTGTTATAATTTGCTTCGCATTCGACCTCAATATTAGCGAATATCGACCCTTTTCGTGGATGTGTTCCTTCAGATAGTAGTTATTGTTGGAGCCCCGTTCACTGGTAACGCAGCGGAAATAAGTTTTAAAAATTTTATACAGATCATAAACGATCTGGAACCAGTGAATTTAGGATCGCAATTCTTTTTCCGGAACTAATACATACAATATGTAAACACAGGAAATTGTAATCAATATATTAAAAGAAAATTTAGAACCTTACCAACGTTTGGAGGCTCCTTCACTTTACGATATGCTCCTAGTCTGTACCACTGATCTTCCTCGCTATATCCTGGGACTGGTAACTGCGTGTGGGCGCGTCACGTACTCAGGAACTTAGGAGGATGTAGAGATAATGAAGAAGAAACAATTTCTTCCAAGAGAAAACAAAACTAGAACCGTTCTAGTTGTTAAAAAAAATTACTTTATATTTTTTTTCTTCAATAGTGCACGCCTACACCTATTTTCTTTTTTTTTCTTCTAAGTATTCACGCATAGCACTAACTTGTTTCTCTTTTTGTGTTACCTTTTGTGTTACACACATAATCAGTTTGTATCATATACAAACACTTGTGTATATCCTTTGTGTGCTATCATATACAAACACTTGTGTATATCCTTTGTGTGCTATGTTTTTGTTATCAATATATATCATATATATATATATATATATATATTATAACTAAAACTCTTTAATTGATATCTCTTTAGATTTTAAAACAAAATCTTTTAAAATTGATATCTCATATCTTTTATTTTAAAAGATAATTAAATATTTATTTTGAATTTAAACATTTTAAATTCAATTTCAAATATTTAATTTAATAAAATAAAATAATCATATTATCTTGTTCTATTTAAAATCAAATATCAACTAACATCCTCCATTGTAGTGATTAATAACAAAATTAAATAATCTTATTATTTAATTTATTTAATCACCATTATTCATTAATTAAATAATCTCATTATTCAATTAATTCTCGAATAAATACGTGTCACTTTCGTAACACAATTCATTGGACAATCCAATTAATTAACCGTGACCCTTGTTACCTAAATCGATCGGGCTAGCAAGGGGACCTAATGGACCCCATAATATTTTGAGCTCCAATAATCCTCGGAATTATTAATTAAACTCTTTAATTAATATTTCTTGATTATTAACTCCGGTGTTATTCCACTAAAAACCCGAAGCTGCACTCTTTCAACTGTAGACGCTTTTACACAGACCGATACAACTCGGTGTCCATCGATATAGCTATTACACATGGTGTGATCCTCCACAGTAGTTCATAATTAGAGCTGGGTCATAATGTCCGTTATACCCCTCTTATTACATATATCCTTTAAGTACCGTTGATTCTCTAATGAACAATAAATCATATTTCCTCACGGATTTAGGAGAGCGCTCATATTGTCCAAGCCCCGAATCAACCCTTAAGGGAACTACGATCTACTTCTCACAAGAAGGAGTGGATTCCACTATTGTGTACATACCTTCCCAGCCACAAGCCAAACCGCAATCCTAACATACGGAGTATATTGATCAGGAATTGCATCTGACCTCACACATGGTATATCAAAGACCACGATCTAACCTGAAGGAGTCGATAAGACACTCAGAATTAAGATCACCTACATATAGCCATCATTAGTTGATATATATGAATCTCATCAGTAAACGGATCTTGGTGAGAGATTCATATAGATCATGACACAGTCCTATATGATCACATCATACAAGGTGCCTCCATTCCCATATCTTATATGAATGATTCAGGATAGAATCACCGTACATTACGGAATGGACCGCAGATATAGATTAACCACAAATAAAGTACCCAGCTTTATTTGCTATCTATGGACTCTTTAGATTGCACGACTCTTACTTTATCCATCTGTATATGACACTCATATACACAGTTCGAGATTACATCCGACAATCTAGGATGTTAATATATGCACAAGTTATAAAATAAACAACACAACAAGAATGAATTGAAATTTTCTTTTTATTTATTTCATAAATCCATTTACAAATTACATCTTTAGGGCTATAAACCCTAACAGTTATGCAAAAGCGAACTTATCCCGAAGGACAAATTATATTTTTCACGTAAAACGAAAAGACTTATAAGTATTCTCCAACTGTTGGGCATCAATTAGCAGGAGCTATGTCGTAGTACACCAAAAGACGTCAAGCCAATGAAGGGACAGGAAACCTGAACCCCTGGCGAAGATTATATTCGTAAAAGCAGGTCCAACTAGGGATATCCCAGTCTGCTCACTCATGCTCTTTTGGGGCAAGCAGAACGACACTGTCTGGAATCCCATACATCGTTCTTATGCTATCCATATCAGCTTCAGTAAGCACACTTCCCGGGTTATCGCCGGCCAAGATACCTAGTGGTCTACCAGAACATGATGGTTCATCGACATCTATATATTCAGGAGACTCATTCCTTTGCACAATAGTGCACACATCACCAGATTCTGACATATTGGATGAATTTATCACTATTTCTGTCGGCCTTGCAATCGTTATTTGTCGATCGACATCTAACGATTCAGCCTCGATACCTCATCCAACTTCATCCCTCGAACCACTATTCGTCCAGGTAAAGGATGGTTCTGAGGTTGAAGAGTCGTTCGACATGTCTCCAAAAAAATTGACAAATGCAGATAACGCAAGAGTCGGTTGGACTAAATCTAAGATCACTACCTAAGATTAGGAGATCAAAACCTAGGGTTTCTATGTACTCAATAAACCTGGGAATTTCATGGATCTATTGAATCCTAAGAAAATTGTGTCGATGGACTAGAAATCTTTAACGAAAACGACGTATACGAAAGGCAAACACACGAATCTCATAGTTCAACACTCAGAATGGATCAAAATCACTGACAAAATGAATTTCTTATCATGAAACTCAAAGCAAAAAGCGAAAAACAAACTCTAGGTACTAATATATTTCCTATATGCAGGACAGTAAAAATCAAGACTTGCGTAAGTTAAGGAGTAAATTTTAAGTCTTGCACGAGTTAAGAGAGAAATTTGTTGCTTACCTTGAAGATTAAAAATGACTATCTGACAAGTTGCAGATATCTAGAAAAAACAAAGAGCTTGCTTTGAGAATGTAGAGCGATAAAATGAATAGTGAAATGAATGTGTTTTGAGTTTGCATTTAAATAACTCACTAACCCTAACCCAAAGAACCACATGTTCGTGTAGACGAGCGGTTAACCAGGGTAAGTGCGAAATTGGGTTTTGAAATTTGATCTTTTCGATAATTGAGCCTAAAATTCAAAATAACGCCAAAAATTACTTTGCCATGCCAGCCCTAGGAACTGGACCGCTTGAACTTTTCGGTTTCACTTCCCCAGGATTCGTGAAAGTGTTCGACCTCTTAAGAAATTCGTC
Organism: Dipteronia sinensis; assembly: GCA_033220585.1. NCBI lineage: Eukaryota > Viridiplantae > Streptophyta > Magnoliopsida > Sapindales > Sapindaceae > Dipteronia > Dipteronia sinensis. The sequence continues at coordinate 22,893,127 of CM065638.1, read as the reverse complement.
GACTGACACACTGTCGAATTTACAGTCGACTCGACTAAAGTAACTCTCTAAATCAGAATACACCTTTAGAGAGTGTGGGACAAACTGTGGTAGCCAAAAAATGGCTTTTGGGCTTAATGTCTGAAGCCCAACAAATATTGTGTGAGGCTTGGATCAAAACCAATTAATCCGGGTCGACCCAGATTGTTTTATCAGAAGTTATTTGTTGACTGGGTCTCCTTCAATTTAAAACAGTTATTAGTAAACAGATTGATAGGGTCACGATATGAGATGATGAGATTGAGGAGAGATTCTAAGGATTTCCTCATTCTAGGGATTCCTCTCACTAGCATCAACGTCTTCTTCGTGGATGCCGATGTCATCCTGGTAGAGCCTATAAATGTATCTAGTTGGTCACAGGATCCGCCCTGGATTTTCTCTCTCTGAAAAACGCTTTTTGCTAAGCTAAAACGCTGCCAAATTGATCATTTCGACCGCCAGAACTTTTCGAAAACGTTTATCAATCTATTCACATCATTAACGCTCATCCCAAACGCATCTAAGGCTCGAATCGCCATAACCACCATTTTCTCTCTCTTTTTTCTGTTGTTTATCATCTTTATTTGTAAGTGATTCTTGGAGAAGACGAGTCAACAGATTTGACCAATCCAACAGGCTGTGTGAGCCTATCTGTTTCGACCCATTCCACTAATTGTAGAACGACCATCCATATAGTGTAATGATTAAAAGAGAAAGATTAATTTTGGTTACATATTACATGTCTGCGTACAATATTGTTTCAAGGGTCATGCTACGGTACGACCAAGAAAGTGGGTCGTACCCTACGACCGCTACTTTTTTAAAAATTTCAACCGGTAATATTACAACTACCGGTTATGACCGGTTATATCAATTTATTTCTCAATCCAAAAGTCATAATCTTTCTCATTCTGAACCTATCATTCTCTCTCTATACTCCCTCTCTACATCTTCTCTCCATCTCTTACGTTGACCTCAACGAAGAGATTTGGAAACGGCGTAGGTTGTCCGACGGCGGAGCAAGCGTGATGGAGGGCTGCGAGGCGACGTGTGATGGTGATGGTCACGGTGGCGATTCGGTGATGGTTCCCTTGTAGAGCTTGGTCGGTCACCGGATAGGAGCAGATCTTACCATCCGATCTCTTCTGCTGTCGATTTGAGCCAGGAGACACCTCACCACCACTTGATGATTCTCCTTCACCTTAACAGTAATTGTAAGTTTTCTAGACTCCTATAATAAGCTTGTTCTCAGTTTGTGTTCTGTGTGTATTGGTGGTGGTTCATCTGGCCAAGGTTTGGGTCTGATGAAATAGGTGTGTTTATGTAGCTTATTTGGCCATGGATTGGGTCTGTTTAGGTGAAATAACGCCTCGTCGCTGACTTGGTTGCCGCGCTGCACGCCTACACATCCGAATCAGTCCTCACTTCCCGAAGAACATTTCAATTCGATTCCAATCCTCCAAATTCTATTTTGGGTTTGTAAAAGGTTAGTTTGTGTGTATGTTAATGCTTTTTTTTGTATGTGTTTTCTTTAGTTGTTTGGTATGGATTTTTTGTTTAATTTGAAATCCAAAAATATTTGAACTCCAACCTTCAGTTCTAGGGTTTTGAGAAATTTGTGTCCAATTAGTTGATATTTGAGTATGATTATGGTAATGTTTGTGTGGGTTTTGAAATTTAGGGATAAATTTATTGGATTTAAGGGGAAAAAAATATGAAGTTTGGTGGAATTTGGGGGGATTTTGTGATGAACTTGGGAGTGATAGTTTCGGGATTTCCATGATCCGAAACCAAGTGTTTATAGATAGGGTGACCCTATATCTGGTCACCCAACAATACTTTGGGATATGCCTTCCTGCAGCATAATCAACCCAACTGATGGTTTCACTGGTTTGTTTGTTCTTTGTTTGGCTGCTGAGAAAGTGTAATAAAACCCTAAAACTTGATATATGGATTGTATTGTAATGTTTTTTATAATCTTTGTTAAATAAATATAGAAACTGGGAAGGGTGGTAGCAAAAGCTTTTTAGTTATAAGACATGCAGCTTGAGAGAAATTTTGGTGTGATTATGATGATGACAATGATATGTGGTACTGATGTTCTTAATTTTTAGTTGGATTGATTTTTGGTCACTTGTCTACTTTTATACACTCTCTCTTCCTCACATTTCATATTTTGATGGAAATCACATGTACAATTTATTGAAATTTGATATTTGTATATGGAAATAAACCCCAACCCTAATTTGTTCCAAAACCGTCAAGAAACATTGATTCTTTATGCCATCAAGGACGATTGATTGTAATTTTAATTTCTAGTCTTGGATTAATTTAATCTTTAACTATGTTTCATAGACTCTCTAAATAACTCTTATATGATCACCTTTTTCTGGTGTTCTTGTTTCAGGATTTATTTACTTATTATAACAAGTTTGATATGGAGTTGTCCCAGTTAGATTATCTGAAACAGGTTTGCTTTTTTTTTTCCTGCTTGTAATAATTAATTATAGTAAAGTTCAATATTTTTGCTCCTCTGTTTTCTTTCTCTGTTGATGAAAATGTTGTATAGAAAATTATAATTTCCAAAATTGAAATTCAAGTTCTTGGAGAAACATATTGGTTTCTGAAGCACCTCTAACACAAGAAAGAAAATCATGTTTTTTTTTTTTTGCATATTTTTCTGGCAACTTTATTGAAAGGTTATGTTTAATGTACTTTCTTTAACTTTTCATGTAAGACTAAAATGAGACTGACAAGTTTCTATGTAGTTTGAAACTTTTTCATACTTTTCATAGCTTTCAATTGCGAGGGCTTTGGATCATCTCCTAGTCTTGACGAATTGAAGATATTTAATTTTTGAGTAGTTTATTAAACTTTTATAGAAATTTCTGTGTAGTTTACGAAATTATTAATAATTTGACAACTGAGAGTGACAACTTTTCATAATTTTTGTTTGCAAAGTAACGTATGAATTGGTGTAATTTTAACTTCCATCTTTCGGTTTGAATATTAATTTTTGATTGTTTTGTCTCGCATGATGATACCACAAAAAGCAAAAAGAGGAGCTGCAACACTTGCCCGGTTTAAGGCTTATGAGGGATCCCTCCACTGTATATGACAAGATGAAGAGGGTGGCCATCCCTTAAATGAGTTTCATTGTCTATACTATATCTTTTTTGTGTTATTGGTAATAACTGGTTTTGAAATATTAGCTATTTTAGGTTTCTTAAAATGCTTTATGGTGTTTTATCTTATATATTATATTTATAAATCATGAGTTTATATGTGGGTTGTCTTTGAGTATTACATTGTGATAACTAGGATAAAAAATTTACTTTTAGAGGTTCTGAATATCATTTCTGTTTCTTGGCTTATCTACACTTTGTGGACATGTATTGATCCAACATGATGATGTAAATTTGGTTTCATTGTTTCTGGCTGACAAGAAGAACTTACATTCTGAATTTTAGTCAGGATTATGCATGCATATATTTATTGCATCAGTTACGTTTTTGGTGATTTGGATGCTTGTATTGAAGAAGAGGTGCATAATAGGTGTATGACAACAAGAACTAATGGTGTAGAAACAAACTGAATTTAAATCTATATGTAATATAAACTTGAAACTTAATAATGATAATTTATATCTAATTGGAGCTATTTTTAAGATGGATGGATAAAATAAATAAGTCTGCCATTAACTATATGTGAGACTAAGGTGGTTATTAAAGAACTGTAGGGCTTCTCTATTACCTCACTTTTAGCTAAGATGATCATGAAGCCATGAAGGTCTTTATTATATCTATTTGCTTTGAACTACATAGCTTACATTTTTGAAGTTAAAAGTTTTGGGAGCTTCATTAGCTGACGTAGCCAGCATATCTGTTTCATGGTAGTACTTGTATTAGATCATTAAATTTCATTTGGGAATAAATTATTGGAAAATATTCAGTGGTCTGTTAATGTTAAAGTTTTGAGAATGTTGCAGAAGATTTCTCTTGTTGGCAGCGTTATGGTGGGAACCTTTCCGAGAAGTCCTCATCCGTAAAAGAACCAGAGGCTGCAAGTGTTGGCTGTGCAGGCATCTACTAAATCCTGCATATTTTGGCCTTTGTGTTGGCTGTGCAGCTATCTACTACTTGTAGCCTCTTCACACGTATTTTTTTTAAAAAGAAGAAATAAAAAGGAGATTGTTCCAAGATAAATTGGCTTGTATCTACCATGATATATGCATTCATGCAACAAATATAATCTTTAATTTGCATATCTTTAGTTAAAAATAAATAAAATTCTGAATCTTGATTCTTGAGGAATATGTGCTGCAAATGTGAATTTGGTACTCTTGAATCAGTGAAGATTAGCATAAATCGACATCTTTTACTTTATCGAGTTGTACATGATAGTTCATGTAAGTCTTAGCGATTTTCTTTTGGGCAATCGACAGTCTGATTCAGATTTCAGAATGGTTCTTTTTCGAGCAAGTGAAGATTATATTACGCTTTCAAGTTTGAAGCTGTTTATAGCCTTCATCTATTTTACATCTATCTCATTGTATATTTGATTGATGAACTGATTACACAAATTGAAGACAATATAATGCCTATCCAATGCCAGCTATAATATTAATCTGTGGCTAGAATTCAAACACAGGAAGCACAATCCTTGATTAGTAGTGTCTAATCAAGTTCAATCTCAGTATCAATTTTTTTTTTTTTAGTAATACTAGACGTACTAAATCTACTAATATGTATTTATGTTTTACAAATCAATTATTAAAAAGTTATCACTGAATGTGGTCGTAGATCTATTATATCTATTTTCTGATCGGTGAGGTTTCCCTCCTCTCATCACTTGTTCTATGAGGGTGCGTTTGGTACGTGGGATAAAATTGGACTATTTTTAAGACATATGATTGGATTGGATTGAATTGGATTGGATTTAATTAATTATAGTGTTTTCCGTGTTTGGTGCAACATGGGATTGGACTAAAAATAGTCCAATAATGTGTTTGTTATATGATGGGATTGGACAAAAAAAAATGGCACCCATATAACTCACCTCCCATCAGATTTTTTCTCTTCACTCTCTATCCTCCGTTGACCCACTCCATACTTATCTCATTTTCTTCTCTCTTTCTCTCCCTTGTTACCGGACTCCTCTCTTTCTAGATTCCTCTATTTCTCTCCTCTCTTTCTCTCCTCTCTTCTCACTTCTCTCTCCTCCCACCTCTTTCTCTCTTTTGTGGTGGAAAAACATGGGAGAGCAACTCCAAAAACCACGAACGAAGAAGATTAGACAGATCTTGGACCACCTTGGCCAATCTCAGTCCGGCGACACCACGACGACAAGTGATTGAGTCATGTTAGTTTCATTTTTTCTAGAAACAGATTTGTATTTCATTAGGTTTTTATATTTCAATTAATTTTGTTTCGGTTTGTTTTGAAACCCAATCATTATGAATTTCTGATTTAATGTGTTGTGAAATCGTATTTGCATTTGAGTGGATTAAGTTGATTTGTGAATCTAGAATTGGTAACAGAGTTGAATCTGGAATTAACGATGAAATTGGTTGGTGAAAAAGTTGAATCAGTGATGATGGGATAAAAATAATCCGGTTGATTTGGAGGGGATAATTTTATCCCCCTCTGATGGGATAAAATTAAAATTGGGGATAAAAATAGTCCGGTTGTCTGGACTCACATAACATGGGATTGGACTAAAAACCAGTCCCGTCAAACAAACACACCCTAAGGGTATTGAATTTTGAGGTAGGAAATTGTGTCAGTTGCACCACACTTGCATAGTGAGAAAAATAGTGTTGTCCATTTGAACTCAACACTTTTGTCCTTGAAGTTCAATTTTGAAACTTTTGAGTTTTGTCCGACCGTTATAAGATTTACTGTTTAGGTTATCAAGAACCCAAGTGGCTGGGAAACAAAGAAGTTTGAACTTCTTGCGTTCTGCTTGGTATGTGCTGTGCCTTTTTGTTAGCTACTTACCTTTTGTAATGTTATCATAATATTCATGTAAACAAAACATTGTTGCATTAATGTCTTTATGTTCACAGGGTCAATTACCATGCTTCCATGTGGGATTATCAATTATGAATCAATTGTTGCATATATGGCTTATCATTCTTCCTTGTTGAATAGGCAGCATTGTGCTCCAAACAGATCATAAAGAAAGTTCTCGACCTAGCAGAAGATTTTATTAATCCTATGGTTATGTTACTAAAAGAAAAGCATCATGGAGTGTTAATAACAGAATTCTACTTTGTACTAATCTATGTAAAGTTAGTTCAAAAGCCCTTGAATTCTTTAGAATGGTAAATTGACTGTTGCTTGTTGAATATCTTGCCGAAATTTCAGCTTACTTTATTTTTATATTGTGCAGAAAAGCTATTATTAGTTTGTGTAATTCTTCACCAGGTTAAGAATATTATTTTGGTGATTTCAGGACCATCCATGCTGTTATATTGAGCAGATGTCATTGAGATGTTTTGGGAAATTCTAAAAGCTTCTCACCGGAAAGTCAGAAGAAATTTTTGAAGTGAGAGTTGCATACTATACGTGCAACTTCCGGTGATTGTAGATATTATATATATAACCAATTTTGAAGTGTTGTGTATACTTGAATTTATGCTTAATAGCTAAAGGATGTAGTTCCTTAAAAGAAATATACAATGCAACTCATGCAAATTCAACTAGTTGTAATATAAAATTGATTTTTTTAGTAGTAGTAATGAAGGGATATTTTGCAAATTATTGTGAGAAATATAAATTTACATGCGTCAGAAATTTATAAATTATTTTATTATATTTAAGGGATTGGATTGGATTAATTATGATGTGTCGTGTGTTTAGTGCAACATTGGATTGTTTGTCTAAATTCTATTATTACTTTTAAATTGAAGTAGTCGAGTGTAATCAATAAGTATGAATAACTAATTACATAAACAAAACAAAAAAGCATTCCCGTAAGAACTAATTAAATATCAGAATCATAGAGAAAATTTATGGAGCACCCGATCATATGGAGCACCCGATCATACAGAACTAGTGAAATTACTTGTGAGCAGTGTTCTAGTAAGCGCTAGGCGTGAGTCGGGCGGAGACCCAGCGCCTAGCGCCTAGGCCGATTAATCGGGGATTAATCGGAAAACACAATTTCAATCAAATTCCAATTATCAAATCCAAATCCATAAATTCCAAATCCATAAATACCAAACTATTGATCAAAATTCAATTATAAACCAATCAAAATCCCTAAACTTCCATCCAAAGGCCACGAACAGTACACAAGCAGCAAACCAACAAAGCAGACCACCATACTTGGTAAAACCAAACACCCACAGCAAACCAGGGCACCAGAAAAACAGAGCAAGGCAAAAAGAAAAGGCAAACAGAATTGACTAGCACAGAACATCATCCAACAAAGAGAAATAAATTATCAAACCTAAACAAAATCCCCAAATCGATTCAACTCATTTCAAATTCCAAACTTCAAAGGCAACGTCGATTTCAAACTTCAAAGGGAAGGATTGCAGAGGCTTGTTGATCTTCAAAGGCAGCTGTCATTCCCAAACCCAATCTAATAACAACAAGTTCTTTCTTGATCTTCAAATCCCAGACTTCATCCCATACTTCAAGAACATCACCCACCAAGAACACAACAAAATATCATTTCAGCTCATCGTTTTGAATAATTAACCACAATATTTATGGATAACAAAGGATGCAGATGAGGAGCAGGGATCCTCCATCGGCTGTTGGAGGCCACAGATGGCGAACTGGCAACGGCGGACAACAGCTTTGGACGACGATAACGACCGATCTGGTTCGTTTGGTCGAGAGGTTTCAGGTTTGGTCAAAGATGGCGACAGATCTGGTTTGTTTGGTCGACAGATTTGGTTCCGCCTAAGTCGCCGTGATCGATTAATCGGCGATTAGCGCCAACTATGCGCTAGCCGCCTAATATGGCCGACTTTCAGCTTTTCGCCACGGCAGGAGGCCGCCTAGCGGCTAGCCAGCGATTAATCGGCCGATTTGGCCGATTTCTCGAACACTGCTTGTGAGACGAGAAGATTGGCTCCACCTATAAGAGATTTGAGTTGAGAGAGGATGAGTGAAAGTGAGAAGGAGCTGATAAATTAGTGAAGGGAAAAAAGATCCAATTGATTTTGGAGGGGTTTATTTTATCATCTTCTAACCGGATAAAAATAAGTTTGTGATTAAATAGTCCTAGTTGTTTGGACTCATCAAACATGGGATTGGACAAAAAATAGTTCATTCTCAGTCCTATCACAAGCAACAAACATGATCGCAAGCAACAAACATGAGTTGAGAGGAACGTTAAACTCGTTCAACCTACGTTGAATTTGTTCATGAAAGTTTACATTGACATATTACAGACAACCTAATTTGTGTCTAAATGTATTTATTACAAAGCATTACAATTACTACAACACATAATTTCTTTCTAATTAATTTATTACCAAGTATTAAGGAAAAATGTGAAACATATAAATTTTTTTTAAGAAACTAGAACTAGTTTTTTTATTATTATTTTATTACGAAGCATCGCAAATAATGGGTCAATCGTATAAAAAATTAAAAGAAAAAAATAATAATTTTAGGTCACATTTAATTTCTAATATAGTTTTGTATCAAGAGAGTTGAATTTTATATATAACTTAAGCCTTGTGTTTCACATAATATTTGCATAGTAGTATTATTATTAGTTGTTAACAGAAAATTTGCTCAGGGTGAGAAATCTCAGTTAACACCCTCGAGACCACTACCACGTAGGTGGTGGCCAAGGTTGAATGTATGTATGACAGTGCCTAGCAAAATGACAAGGAATATTGGTACTATTATCCACCAAAGAGAATCAAAAATGCTTTCTTTATTAATAGTGTGTGATATACAGATCTCTCTCAAATTGCTCTCAATTTCTCTAGGGTATAGTCGGGTTCTTGTCGTATGCCTGTCAAAAAGTAGTCCCCTCTTTCTGAAGGCCGTAGTCCTTCTTTTATACATTGTCTTTATAGGATAAACTAACTGATTCTCCCCTTGATTTTCTCAATCCCTTCCCTCCTTATCGGACAGGATTTTACATTTAAATGTCATTGACTTTGCGTTAATTGCTGAGTTGAGAATATCTTGGTGTATATCAATTTGTTTCCTGCTTGGACTCTATTACTTGTTCTGTACGTATGTAACTTCTTAAAATATGATCCAGTGTATCTTCATGTCTTGTTAGCATGATCCCCCATAGGGGTCGTTGAATATGGTGTATATTATGGTGAGGTACATCAGATAGTGAGGTCGATCAGTGTCTTAGCCCCAATATTCAGGAGCTTAGTCTAGCCAGGAGCTAGGTCTGACCTCCCTTGATCTTTTGGAGCTAAGTGCGGCCTCCTACGGATACCCCACTATGTCCGTGAGGTATAAGCGAGCTTCTGGAGAGGTTGCGAGGTAATCCCGACTTCAGGGGGATTTCCTGGTTTCAGGTTCGGTGATGCGGGCTCGATATGACTGAGCCGGGCTCTACTCCGGGTGTTTCTGGAGCCCGTCCTTATTTCTATGGGGCGGTATCGTAGCTCGGCTTCGTGTAACGTGGTCTCCTGGTGGATAACCTCGGGCATGGAGCCAGACTTAGAGGGTGGAAATTTCCCTTTGGTCCCTAGCCAAATTTGGCTATTAACAGAAAATTTATTTTAAATTGAAATATATGAATAATGATATTCTAAAACTGATTTATGTTATCAACGGTCCTTTGTCTTACTTTAGTGGTTGAAGACTTCAAAATGAACATCACAAATATAATTCATTAAATTTGCAGGGAGATACATCCCCTAGAGTGAGAGGGTAGTTACATTTTAGGTTGTGCTTGGTGTGACCCATAATGGTGTCATCTTAAAAAAATATATTAAAACTAATTAACGCTAACAATTGTATAAGTGACAAAATATTTAGTAAATTAAATGAATTCAATAAATAATTTAGTGGATAATATGAATTCTAATTATAGATGTCTATAAATAATTTGATTTTGATTTGAATGTTTGGTTGAATGATAATAATTTCATTAGTTGAAAATATAATTTTTTTTATTGTAATATAATTATACAGTGATCACACTGAGGATGCATCATGCATTGGATACACAAAAGATCTTCTCTATTAATTTAATCTACAATAAGAACCAGCTCATAACACAATCAGAGAAACATTAAACTTATATCATAAAGTCATGTCCTTATTTCACAATCCTAGAATATTTTCATAGTTCAAAACAAAATAATAGAAAATAAATCATGCTCGCGGTTGTAGGGAAAAATCGATATAAAACGCAGCGGAAGAAACGAAAATAGATTTCGTATGGTTTTAAAATTTTTCTCAAAGTTGAACCTTAACCTTTTAATTAATTAAACTCAAATATATACGGTTAGAGTTAAATACCTCTTGACGTGTGATCCGATTGACTTACATCGATTGGTAATCTACAAAATCTTTTCCGATGCCCGTGAACAGTACCCGCGTGAACAGTGATTGTGAACAGTACCCGCATGAACAGTGATCGTGAACAGTACCGCGTGAACAGTGATCATGAACAGTACCCCCCGAGAACAGTGATCGTGAACAGTACAGCGAGATCTTCCAATCTGAACACGTACGTGAATCACCTAGGAGTGTGGTCTCCCTTTTTCTTTGAATTGCAAACCTGAGAATGGATGAACAAAGTTTTCTTTTTCTTTTGTTAGTCACAAAACAATCAAAAGAAGACAAAAATTATTCCGATCACTTTTGAGTTCTCAATCTAATGATCGAAACTCGAGTGAACCTAATTCGATGTTGTACACACAAGCTTATTGATGAACAAGCAATCAGTGTACTATCAAAGAATAATCTTTTCTCTCTTTTACGGTTTTTAGAATAAAAATTATCATTTTCTATGAATTGAGAAGAAGAAGAAAAATTGAATCATTCAATCAACTATTGTGGCCGAATTCTATATGTGGTATTATATATGTGGCCGAAATTTTGCTTCCTCTTCTATTTAGGATTGCTGAAATCTTCCTCTAAATGGACTAGGGTTGCTGCAAATCACATACCAAAAAGAGTTTGTGTTGCACCCTAATTTCCATCAACCTTTTGACTTCAAAACCTAATCCAACTCATAGATATTTTTATTCTTTTATTGACTAAATAAAAAGACTTCTTATTTGATTAAATAAATAAAATTAATTATTTATTTTCTTATCAAACAAGTCTTTTACTTTTAATATACTACTACCAATAGTATAACTTTAGGAAATATATTTCCTGATCAGAAAAAGATTTGTTTCTTAATTAAACAATTAATTAATAAATTAACTAATTCTTATTTAATTAAAACAATGAAACAAAATAATATATTAGGTTAATATATACACCTTGCCGCCCCACTTATATAAATGGGCCATATATTATTTTCTTATTTCATTTTGTAAGGACCTCGATTTTATGATTGGCTTATTTCATGACAAACTACCACATTGGGAATGATTGTGTAATGGGTAGCTTAGGTCCGTATTGGCAAGCTTTCAAGCATCTCCATGACTTCAAGAGCAAAAGGTATATTCACTTGACTTTGTCTCCTGAAGAGTTTAGGTGCACACACACACTTCATGCATGTTTTGTTTATCTTGCATTTGTGTTCTTTATTGTTTGTATAAGTGTGCATCCTTTTCTAAAACACTCACTAGCTTACATTAGATATCATATCTTGCATTGTATCTTAGTTGATAACATGTTTGACATGTTAATTGTGCTTCATTGTATGCATCCCACTCTCTTCACACTTGCACAACATTCATGTAAGATTGACTTTTGTCTTGAGTGTTAAAAAGGGTTTTTTCCCTTTGGCGCGGCCTAGACCGCTCGGCAGGCTTTGCTTGCACCGCGGCGCACGGAGCGGTATTCTCCAGTGCGTCATGCGCGATGTGGACAGCGACATGTGCACTTGCACGCACAGCGGTCCCAACCGCGGTGTTGTCCAAACGGTGCACTGTTGTATGTACCGCGGTCTGGACACTTACCTGTGCCGCGGTCTAGCAAGCGGTTTTGACGGGATTCTGGTTCCCAAGTTCAAAACGATGTAGTTTTTACTAGGGCTTCATATATATTCTTCCTCTTCTCTTCTTGGCCGACCAAGAGCTCAAAAATTCATTTTTAGAGAGAGGTTAGAGCTCCTAGAGAGAGAAAGCTTCAGGAAAGCATCTTTGACTCTCCAAACCCAAAACCCATCTCCATCTTGCATCATTCAACATCATTTGAGCATGGGTCTTCATTGTTTGATGACTAGGTAGGCAAGAACTTCTTTGAATATCATTTATTGTTCTTCTTACTCTAGATTAGGTATTTATTGCATGATTAAATACCTAGACTCTATTATTGCATATTTATGAGTCTTGATAACATGATTGAGTTTGTATTTTGATAGCTTAATTGATTAGGTCATTTTTGCCTAAAAGCTAGGTCATAAACATTTATTTGTTATTCATGGATAACTAGGTTGATATATTGATTCTTAATCAACTAGTTAAGCTTATTGAATGTTTATGCATATTTTGTGTAACAATTAGTTTGTTGGAAATTCTCTACAAATCTAATTGAGTTTGTTTGTTGATAGAATTTTGTCTAAGACTTGCATTTAGTGAATGATTAAATGTCTTGTCTTAATCACATGAATATATGCTAAGCTTATGTTGAATACATTGTGAGCATACTTGTTGATTCATTGTGATTGTTTGTGATAGCTAGGATTGGTTGTTTTTGATAACATCTAGCTAAGTCTTTATGCCTTGCATTTAGACATTTGACAACTTGGATTTGTTTCTACAAACTCCTAGTTGAGCAATTTGTGTTGTCTAGCATAATTTGCATTGAGCATCATTTACATGATCATATAGACACATAATTCTCTTCATTGAGTCAAAGTCTTGTGGCTTCGGGGTGAAGTTGCACAAGCACTGAAGTCTTGCAACCAAGTTGTGGTTGGCAAGCATCGGTCAAGAATCCATTGTAAAAGGCTTGCGGGTAGAGTTGGAGGTGCTCACGCCGATAGTAGTGTATCAGTGGATATCACTAGGGATTGAACCAAGAGTGGCGAGTGGTAGTGTCCATAGCCTGAGGTTATCTGGAGTGAGAGTCCGAGTATCACTTGAGGGTGTAACTTTTTACTCATATAGTGGATTTGAGGATCGTGTGTGGCTAGAAGGATAGCCCGTGGTTTTTCCCTTTGTTTGAGGGTTTCCACGTAAAAATCAAGTGTTATTTATTATTCCACACTTTACACTTGATTTTGTATGTTTGATTTAATTGGGTTATTTGTTTAATATTGACTAATCGAAAAATTGGTAATAATCGATTAACAACCCATTCACCCTCCCTCTAGGTTGTAGACACATGTTAAGAGTGTATTTTCACATTTAATCCATTGGACTTTAAATAAAAGCCCACATGTAAACCAGACTCATTCTTACTAAAAGAACAAGCTCACATGTCTCCTTTTAATATATTAATATAATAGTGCAGCCCATTAATTAAATAATAGACATATTATATTCTTGATATATTAAAAACAATTCTAGATGGACCCTTAAATCGGCCCGGTAGAATATATCAAGTGATCCATGCAAATACGTGTGGATTGAGGATCTTGGCGGGCTATCTAAATTTAAGCTTCAATAGACACAACCTAATCACAATCAACAAATGATTCACTTAGGTCCAATCTATTAATTTTAACTCATTCCACTAAAGAGCTAAAATTGAACTCTTAAATAAAGATAGAATAAGGAGATGTTTCTCATTCATACCCTAGACAATCTTATAGGAGATGGTGTATCCTCGTGAATAATATCAGTAATCGCCAAGAGCTCATAGACCGCCTATAGCTCTCCAAGTTACCATATTTCCTCATATGACCACATTTCGAACTTGGATACTTTGACTTGTCCAGAAGCCATGTTTTCAATAATCATTATTGAAAACTCAACGTTGAGATTTAATATCCAATACCTCAAAACATCCATATGATGATATTATACTCTCATTTAATAAATGGAGCCACGATGTCCATATTTATAAATGAAGTCCTTTATCGATTAACAAATGTATACCACCAAACTATCGAGGATAGACTATGCTATATAATCGTACTCATTGATAGCTCTAATGATAACACTTGCAACCATAAGTCCATCATTTATCTCAGGATTAAGATAGACTCTCCGATTGTCCTCTTTAATGAAAAGACTTATATCTAGTGACAGTTCTAGATAAAGTATTTCATTGTGATCCAGTTCAATGCACCTAGTGCACTAGATTCCTTTACTCGAAAACCTTTCGATGATTTTAGACTCATCATATTCATTTGATCTCACTCAAATGCTAGTAAAAGAATTCTACAACTTTAACAAGATAGAGGTGCCCAACCTTTAACTTAAGTTGTGAACGTTATTCAAGACTAACTAAAGAATTGTGTCTACCTCATATATATCCGGATGTATGAACAATTCTTCATGTCTCATAGTCTTTTGACCTTATGATTATTTACATTGACAATTATAATAATAAATGCTATAAGTAATTGTAAGAATCAGAATTCACTTTATTAATATGAGAAGATTGTCAATTACAATATTACACTCTTGCCATTGAGCATAATCCTAACAGCGGTAATATTATTTTAAAAAATTAGTTTAGAACAAAATGAATGAATAATGATACTTTAATTTAATAATTTATGCCAACAATTACAGATATGAGAAATAGGTTGTTGTGAGGAACGTTAAAGCTGTTCATGATGGTATATGTTGATTAGTTCACTAAACAAGTTTAACGTACATTGAACTTATTCATTAAGGTATATGTTGACTTATTCACTCAACGTTAAGAGGAATGTTAAACTTGTTCAACCTACGTTGAACTTGTTCATAAAAATTTATGTTGACTTGTTCACTTAACAAGTTTAACGTTTATATGAATGTTAAACTCGTTCACGAATGTTTACATTAACTTGTTCACCTAACAAGTTTAACATTGAGATGAACGTTAAAATTGTACAACCTACGTTGAACTTGTTCATCAAGGTTAACATTGACTTGTGTATTGAAAAAGTTTAACGTTAAACTCGTTCCACCTACATTGAACTTGTTCATAACAGTTTACATTAATTTGTTCACTGAACAAGTTTAAAGTTGAAATGAACGGTAAAATCTTTCAAACTACATTAAATTCGTTCAAACTACGTTAAACTTGTTAACGAAGATTTATGTTGACTTGTTCACCGAACAAGTTTAACGTTAATGTGAACATTAAACTCGTTTAACCTATGTTGAACTTGTTCATGAAGGTTTACGTTAACTTGTTCACAGAACAGGTTTAACGTTGAGATGAACGTTAAACTTGTTTAACCTACGTTGAATTTGTTTATGAAGATTTACCTAGATTTGTTCACCGAACAAGTTTAACGTTGATATTAACGTTAACTCGTTCAACCTACGCTGAACTTATTCATGAAGATTTATGTTAACTTGTTCATCGAATAAGTTTAACGTTGAGATGAACGTTAAACTCGTTCATGAAGGTTTACATTGACTTATTCACCGAACAGGTTTAACGTTGAGAGGACCGTTAAACTGGTTCAACCTACGTTAAACTGGTTCAACCTACGTTGAACTTGTTCATGAAGATTTACGGTGACTTGATCACTGAACGAGTTTAACGTTTAGATGAACGTTAAACTCGTTCAACCTACGTTGAACTTGTTCATGAAGGTTTACGTTAACTTATTCATTAAACATGTTTAACAATATCAGATAAACGTTAAACTCTTTCAACCTACGTTGAACTTGTTCATGAAGATTTACGTTGACTTGTTCACTGAACAAGTTTAACGTTCAGATGAATGTTAAACTCGTTCAACCTAAGTTGAACTTGTTCATAAAGATTTACGTTGACTTGTTCTCTGAAAGAGTTAACGTTCAGATGAACATTTGACTCATTCAACCTACATTGAACTTGTTCATGAAGATTTACGATGACTTGCTCACCTACCGAGTTTAACGGAACGTTAAACTCGTTCAACCTACTTCGAATTTGGTCATGAAGATTTACGTTGACTTGTTCACTAAACAAGTTTAACGTTCATCTGAACGTTAAACTCGTTCGACTTATCTTGAATTCGTTTTTTAAATTTAAAATTTAAAATTTTATTTTATTTTATTTATTTTATATAATAACATTTATAATTTTCATGTATTTTAAATGAATTTTTTCATTAATTTTTTTTATATAAAAATGATTTTTTTATTAATTAATATGTAATATAATATAATTATATTATTAATATATAATAAATATATATATATAAATTGCAGCAACCCGGTTAAACCGGTTGCTTTTAGTGGTGTCAAGCACATATATTTTTTTTAATATTTGTTTTATTTCTTTTTGTTGGTTTGTATGGTACAACCCACTTATGTGGTTTGTACTCTCAACAAATTTCTTTTTGGTTGGAAATAGTACTATAATTTTTTGTAGAGTCCATTTTTGCTCACCCCTTCGAAGGGGGTGAGCATTACCCCCTCCCCAATGCATGCCACGTATCTAGGGAGAAGGTAGTTTTGTCCAAACATATGAGAGTTTTTGGACAAAAATACCCCTTTTTTGACACATGTCATTTAATGGGAAGGGGGTAATGCTCACCCCCTAAGAGGATAAGCAAAAATCTTCTCTTTTTTTTAAATAGTAAACAGTACTATAATTAATATAAGATAAATGTAATTCTATTAGAAGAAAGAATCCTATTACATCATTTGTCAGTTGTCTTGTGTGATACTTTACTACGTCTATTTTAAATATTTGTATATAAAATAAAAATAAAATAGTTCTTGGCTGGGTACAGACAATTTTCCACATTAAAATGCATGTCCGAAGCAAAATTCGATATTAACACTACTTATTCCATGGCCAAAGCAACTGGGAATGATATTAATGTGTACTTGCAACTACTAATAAAATATTTGATTGACTTATGATATACATGAACAAAAGTATATGACGCATCTGCAAATTCATTCTTTAACTTGAAGGTGGTTTTGATATAGACCATAAATGATTTTCGGGCAAATAAAACTTGACAGGGTAGTTTGTGAAAGGTAAATATGTTTTCCTTGCATTCCAGAGACTGCTATTTAGTAACATGAATGTGTATTTGGGTCATTGATGATTTTAACCAATGAATTATACCTTTTATTAAAATAAAAAAAAATTGTGCTTCAATGGGAAAGAAGAAATGAGAGATAAGCCCCACATAATTTTTGCTGATGCAGTTCGACTTATATGTGCTGAAGTTGAAAATGATTGGGGAATTAATAGAAAGGAAAAAAAAAACAGAAAAGAAGTACACCAGTTTAACAAAAAAAAAATCGATATACCATATTAGAAGATAATTCATTCATTTCAAAAGCTATTTTACTATGTTATATTTTTACATAAATAAATTTAACTTGTATGATTTAATATGGATGAATTGTGTTTGCATCATAACTTAGATGTGATGCACATTGAAAACAATATTTTGAAGAAACAAAAGATTGTGTCAATTCACATAGGTCCTGTTTAGTACGTAAGATTGGATTGAACAATTTTATTAGATTAGATTGGATATTATTAAACTAGATTAAATTAGTACTACCATCTATTTGATGTGACGGACGATCAAAGTAAATATAATCATATCTAATGTTTGGATTTTGTTAGGATTGGATCGGACAAAATTATATTAATTTGTAAATTTGAAGACGTAAAATTATTTTAAAGCATTTGTTATTTAAAAAATTATTTCTACCTTTTAGTTATTTATTTATTTTGATTGAAAATTGTCCTTTGTAAAAGTAAAAAAAAATAAAAAATTCACTAACACAAGTTAACAATTTTATTAAAATATAAATTGAAAAAAACTATTATTTTGTTTCAAAATAAAATTATTATTTTGTTAGAAGGATCTCCAATTCTCCACCATTGAAAGGTGAAGATCCCCAAAAACAAATAACAAAAAATAAAAAATAAAAAATAAATAGAAGAATCTCCACCCAGATATTGAATTTAAAAGACAAGAACATGTATACCATGAAACTTAAATGATTTAACAACAATCAAGACAATCTTGTTAAAACACAAATTAAACAAACCCCAATCAGTTCTTCAGCTAAAAATTTGATCTTTATTTCGGAAGCAATTAAAGATGGAACTTTGTAATTGACCAAACTAGTGGGATCTTCCCAGAAACCAAACCATTATCAACAAAATCAACCAACTTTGAACAACAAACCAGATCGAATCAAAACATGTAGATCCATCAGATCAGACACAAACAAATCATACATATCCAATTCAATCGAAAATCAGTTTTTCAGAAAAAAAAATGAACCGAAAAGCAAATCCATCCAAAAAAAAACATACCAAAAACAATCAAAACTATGTAAAATCATCAAGAACAATGAAACTCAGAAACGAAATGAGTGAAGTGAGATAATAAGACCTTGAGACTATCAACGGAGAGAAAACCACTGACATGCAATTATCTCTTGGAGAAAAAAAAAAATTATTCCTGAGATAACCCATGGAGGGGGTGGGTTTACCCTTTATTTTATCGTGCTGCCGCAAGATTGAGTCCAAAAATCAAATGATACTCTTTAGGACGTGTTTTTCGTCATTGTTATTATTTTAATAACTTATATTTTAAAGACATCAATTACGGTGAACGTACAAAAATGCTTCTACAATAACCTTTTTTACTATTTTTGTTTTGTTTTTTGTTTCAAAATCCTCTATCAATGGAGATGAAACTGACGAATCGATGAACACACGTACATCGATGATGACAGTGGACACACGTATAGCGACCACTACCAAACACAATAACGACTTTTGATTTCTTTGAAAAAAAATAAAGTATGTAACTTTCTCTGAAAACGAAGGGTTTCGAATTGGGGATTCAGGGTGGAGAAGATGAACAGAACAAAACATAAACAGAGGAGCACAGAACAACAACCCAAAAGTTTTGAAAAGCAATCACAAAGTCTCGGAACAAAGTCTCGGACACACAAATACAAAGTCTCGCACATCATACAAAAAGCCTCGGACAACAAACAAAAGTTTCGGAACACAAACACAAAGTCTCAGAACAACAACCCAGAAGTCTTGAAAAGCAATCACAAAGTCTCGGACACACTAACACAAAGTCTTAGACATCATACAAAAAGTCTCGGACAACAAACAAAAGTCTCGGAACACAAATGTGGGGGTTTATGACCTAAAAATGTAATTTGTAAATGGATTTATGAAATAAATAAAAAGAAAAGTTCAATTCATTCTTGTTGTGTTGTTTATTTTATAACTTGTGCATATATTAACATCCTAGATTGCCGGATGTAATCTCAAACTGTGTATATGAGTGTCATATACGGATGGATACAGTAAGAGAAGTCCAATCTAAAGAGTCCATAGATAACAAATAAAGCTGGGTACTTTATTTGTGGTTAATCTATAGCTGCGGTCCATTCCGTAATGTACGGTGATTCTATCCTAAATCATTCACATGAGATATGAGAATGAAGGCACCTTGAATGATGTGATCGTATATGACTGGGCCATGATCTATATGAATCTCTCACCAAGATCTGTTTACTGTTGAGATTCATATATATCAACTAATGATGGCTATATGTGGGTGATCTTAATTCTGAGTGTCTTATCGACTCCTTCAGGTTAGATCGTGGTCTTTGATATACCATGTGTGAGATCAGATGCAGTTCCTGATCAATATACTCTGTATGTTGGGATTGCGGTTTGGCTTGTGGCTGGGAATGTATGTACACAATAATGGAATCCACTCCTTCTTGTGAGAAGTAGATAGTAGTTCCCTTAAGGGTTGATTCGAGACTTGGACAATGTTGATGGTGATTTTTCGTCGTCACTATCAACGAACTTGTACCAAGCGAAAATAAGAACAGATAGGTGTAATACCGCAAGAAAACGATAAATCAAGAGATACGAATACGTGGTAAAAACTCCTTTTAACTGGAGAAAAATCCACGGGTTGTTGCTTGAGCAACACAGTCAAATCCACTATCAAAAATTCAATTACAAAGTATTTCTCTCTGACTTATTCTGCTAATTCACACCTTCCTTCATCATGTTTCTTACTGGGGTATTTATACATGTTGTTTGCTAGGGTTTGGTGTTGTGATACTCGCATTTTGTGTGATTTCCTAGTTCTAATTGAAGTCTGTCTCTTTATGGAATCTATCTTGTTTCCTGTTTTGGTTGAGTACGAATCTACGTCGGATTCCTCGCCCTTTATCTGCGGGAAATCTATTTGCCTTTCAATTGAACTCTGATAGTCGTATCGTTGCTTATTGTGGAGTCGCTTGCTTCTGATTCTGTCCATATGTTTATGAAGTACTTGTCTTAGTCGTCTGATCCCAAGTATGCCGAGTATGCCCGAGCATGCCCGAGCCGGTTTTCTCGTCTGTGGTCGGGTTAATTTACTCTTTGCCGAGTAAATTCCCTTGGGAATCTCTGCCCTTTAACCCTTGACTTTTCTCGACTTTGCTTATGTGGCCCCTTACTGTAATGACGTTTCCTTAATGATGATTTTTACTTATAACAATACCCCCTTAAATATTTGAACCGAATGCATCCTGCTTACTCGGGATAAATATTTAACTTTTCATGACTTTTTCTCGTTTATCGTCTTCTTCATCAATGTCGGATTTCAAATTCCTCGTTCGCTTCGAAACGTTAATGACGTGTCTTAATTACGCTTGCACGCGTTTGATTCTTTTCTTATTTGAAGATCTTTTGATGGTGACTGACTGTCTCTTCGACGGCTCGGTGCCTCTCTTTACTGCCACCTGTCTTCTTTTGTTTGGCCGTGGTACGTGGCATTTATGAGACGCGGCCCTTCTGTTCGTGCCCGTACAGCTCACGTCATGATTCTTATCCCAATCTTTCCCGCTTCTCCTCACTTACCCTTTCTAGGGTTTCGTGTCTTGGGACCGGTGGCATGCTTATATATAGGAGTATTGCTTCAAAGGGGAAAACCCCTATTCAAGTTTCTACCATTAGTTCCCCGATTTCAGCCACCGTTTTCCAGACTTCTGCCATTGTTTCTCAGATTTCTGCCATTGTTTCCCTGCTTGTAATCTTGTCTTGCGAAGATTTACTTCTCTCGGTTTCCAAACCTTTTCTCGACCTTCTCGAAGATCCTGCCGTACCTCTCGTTTCTTCAATCCTTCAAGGTTAGTTCTCATGGATCCCTCTGCTAGACATCGTCTTTTTACTGTTGCTATGATTGCCATTGAACAAGGTGATACTTGTACTGTTACGGCTGTCCACAGGTTGCTTGGTGATCCAATTCCCGATCAGCCCCGATTTATAGACGCTGACGTCTCCGGACTCAACCTATCTGGACTGTGTCGTGAAGTTTCACCAGCTTCTTCCCGTTCGTCACAGCCCGAATCCTATCAGCCTGAAACCGATTCTAGTTCTGCTTCTGAGGCTTGCGATAATTCTCGACCGTGGAAAAGAATGAGGAAGAAACAAAGCAATCGCGACATCAATAAAGGTTCCTTTGTTCGGGAAACTCGAGTCGGGCCCCAAAGGGTGGTCGATAAAGATATTGAGGACGAGCACAGGGAGGCTCGTATCGTCTTCTCTCCCGAGAGAGTTTGCGCTTACGACGTTGAGCCAAATGTGGTCGGCCCCGAAGAAGTCATTAAATATATGAACCGTTTTGATTTGGACAGCGACACCATCTCATTAAACCCTGCTAACGGTCGGGCTGCGTGGAACCCTCCGCCCGGTCAAGTGGCGATTTATGGGGCGATGCTTTCTTGCGGGGTGACGCTTCCGCTGTAACCCTTCATTACGTGGTTTTTGGCCGAAGCTCAGCTCGCTCCCGCTCAACTAACTCCGAATAGCTATCGGATCTTGATGTGCATGTGGCACATGTGGCATAGGATGGGACGACCACCCCCAACCCCTCGGGAAATTAGTCACTTCTATTCTTTGAGGCCTCTGGGAAAGACTGGGATTTACTTCCTGCTTTCAACTCAGCCCGAGAGTTGGGTCCCCAAGGACGTGATCGTCAAGAATAGGGTGATGCCAACCGCAGATGAAAAGATGAAAGGGTTTGTTTGAGGCTTCCCCACCTCAAACAAGTTCTGGAAGAATAGTTGGTTCTTCGTGGGTGGAGACTGGGGACGGTCAATTTCTTTTGACATCGAGGGTTCCGAGATGACTCGCCGGGTGCCTCGGTACTTCTGCACACCCCAGTGGAACCACATAACTTCGTCTTTTACGGATGAAGAGCTCAAAACTATGACTCGGGCGGCCTTCCGTCCCGTGGAAAAGAGGGGTAGACCTTACCTCTTCGATGAAAAGAAGATGATAACAGCTCGCCTCTTCCCTCAACTTTCTGCACGCCGGCGTCGCTGTAAGTTCTTTATTTCTTCCTTGCTTTTTAGTTACTTTATCTGTCTGGCTTTCAGCTTCCTAAAATTTTTTTTTTTTTAGTGTACGACATAGATGTAGTGTGCGATTCCCAAGCCCGTCGAATGAAAGGTATTATGGAGGAATAGGATGCGGGGATAGCCCCTCCTCAAGGTGACTCTGATGGGAATTCTTCCGAAGACATTCCCGAGGGGGGTGCAGACGACGTGCCGGATTACATGCCTGAGGAAACTCAGGATCAAGAATTGGCCGCCTACGCATCTGATGAAGGCAATCAAGCAGGTCCTTCGACAAAGGGGAAGGAGAAGGTTGGGGAGTCTTCCGAGCCAACTGCCTTCTCCTGCGGAACTAGATCTCCGCGGCCTGCTGTAGTCGAGCCGAATATCACTTCCCCGGATGCGGAAATTGCCAGGGAGCATCCGGACGTGACAGTTCCAGAGATTCTGATTTCTATCTAACTGGACACTGCGCCGTCTGGAAGTGGTGCTGAAATGGGGCGTTCCGATCCGGATTTTGAGGACCCCATAGCGGACCTGAATACTCGTGGGAGGCAACCCGAAAAAAGAAAAGCCTCGTTCTCCCCTGGTCGTCCGACCCCCAAGATTCCTCGAGTGGTTGCTTTCGTCGAGTCATCCTCGGATGAGGAGGGGGTAGAAGAGGCTGCTGAGAATGAGAGATCAATAGAGAACTCTCCTCCACGAGATCAGATGAGGGACGAGCCTGGCATCCCCCTTAGTTCCCCTCAGGCAGTACCTACTGTTAGGTTCCCCGAGGCTAATCTTGGCAGCCCTGACCCTTCAACCCAGTCTGGCGTACCTACCCCCGAGGCCATGTTGAAGGCTATGGCTTCGGGCCAAGCATATATAGGGGAGGATCGTTGGAGCGATCTCAGGGTCGGTTCGTTATCTGATCGGCTCTGCCATTTCTTCAACAGCGCTTCTTATGTGAGTAACTCTTGAGACTTTCATATTTATCTCCTTTATTGCTTACTTCATTTTTGTCACTTGTTATCGGCCCGTTGCAGATGGTAGCCGAGATGACTGAAGTCTGCCAGACTAGTGATGGTCAGACGGAGAAAATAAGGAGGCTTGAAGCTCAGTTGAAGGAGAGTGAAGATCGCCGTGCTCGGGCCGAACTGGCTTGTTAGGAAGGGGCCAGGTCGGGTCAGGTGCTTCTGGACCAGTGCTTGGCGCGTCAACTCGAGGCTGAACAGAAGGCATCTTTCGCTTCTGAAGAGGCTCAAACTTTAAAAAACCAGTTGTTATCTACTCAGGAGGCTCTACTCCAGGTCGAGCAGACAGCTGAAGACGCCAAGTCCTCCTACGAGCGCCGGATTCAGGACTTGGAACGTCAAGCCTTGACGATCAAGTCCCTGTCGAAGGAAGCTAGGCTGGAGTTGGAAATTCAGGGGGTCGATCGCTTCAAAAGATCTCCAGCCTATGATGCTTTACTTCTCCGGGAATTTCAGAGGGGAATGGTCTCAGCCGGAGAGTTTTTCAAGAAGAAGAACAGAGCAACCGATCGGGCCAGGGCCAACTGGAACCTCTCGGTTCGGAAGCATGTGGATGCATCTCTGGAATCCCTCCGGCTCCAGATGAAGACGTGGCGAGCATATTACAGAAGTAAGGGAAAAGAGCCACACCTCATGCACCTGGAAGTTCCCACTGCTGATTCCTTCTTAACTTTCCACGCTTGTGGGAAAGTGGGGATCGACGGTGAGGCTTCTGATGTTGGGCCCATTCCCGGGGTGGATTATAGCGCTTGGATAGATGACGACGCCCCGGAAGATGTGATTGTCTGGCCTTCTGATGATAGTCTCCTGAACGAGTACGTGATGGAACTGGACCCGAGCATTGGTGGAAGTAGTTCTCAACCGCCGGCATCTTCTTGATTAATTTTCCTTTTTTGTAACAACCGTTGTATATTCTTTCGCTCATATATAAGAAATCTATTCACTATTCTGCCTGTCCAGTTCCCTGCATGATAAACGTATAAACAAAAGAAAAACAAATGAAGCATAATTTGTTCGGTCACCTATACTCGGCTCGTAGATCTTAAGAATTTTTTGGGACTCTTAATTTCAACCAAGTGCTTGGCGACCACCAAAGTTAACCGAGTATCTTATTCAACTGGCAACTCGTTTATTAAGCCGAGTATCTCATTAAACTGGCCGTTGATTCATTGGACCAAGTATCTTATTTAACTGACAATTTTTTCTTTTAAAGTCGAGTATCTTATTTAACTGACAACTTTTTTAAGCCGAGTATCTTATTTAACTGGCACTTAATTTCTTCGATCTTGTGAAGATCGTTTTACCGTAACGTTTCGTCGAGGCTCACCACAACCATATATCAAGGTCCTTGCACAAGTCACCTTAGGACGTCTCCCGGTTTTGTCTGTGCAAGGTTTCGTCGAATCGTTGGTTGGTCATGTTGACCAGCCAACACGACTGCGCATCTCACCAGTCTTCCTGGCGGCGCTCCGAGCAGTTTTCCAGTTATCCTGGTACCTCGGTTTTGCCTTTTGGTTAAGAAGTGCATTTGCACTGCTTAAACCAGGCGGGCGCGCTATTCCAGCTT
Source organism: Dipteronia sinensis (assembly GCA_033220585.1). Taxonomy (NCBI): domain Eukaryota; kingdom Viridiplantae; phylum Streptophyta; class Magnoliopsida; order Sapindales; family Sapindaceae; genus Dipteronia; species Dipteronia sinensis. Next base: position 22,867,959 of record CM065638.1, on the reverse strand, counting down.
CTCAGCCCTTCAAGAACTACTTGTCCGCTCTCCCGCGGCCTCGTAGCGCATGATTATTTTTGAACGAGATTTGCTCGGACCGGTTTTTAGGTGACCAAATTTAGTCTGCTTGTTCTCGGACGAAGTGGCCACTGTTGTTTGTGCTTTATTTGAACATTCTTTATCGTGGATTTCATCGTCTTCAATGAATAACTTCTTTATTAGCAAACTGAATTTATCAGATAACAATAAGAATTAGAAACCTCTTAACTTGACTATAAGTTAAAGCAAAGCTAAAATAACGATAAACATGAGTGAGTTTGTCAGGGGTAGAAAATCTTGAGATACTGAGCGTTGCATGGTCGGGGTACTAAGCTGCCTTCTGGGTGAGCTATCAGGTAGGCTCCATGCCCTGCAACTCCCTTGATGATATACGGGCCTTCCCATTTGTCGGCGAGAGATCCTGCCGACTTGTCCTTAGTGTTCGGGGATACCCTTCTTAGCACCAAATCTCCGAGCTGGAATCTACGCACACGAACATGGGAATTATAGTACCTTGCAGCCCTTTGCTGGTACGCTGCGTTTCTCACTTGAGCTGCGTCCCTGATTTCTTCAAGCTCGTCTAAGTTCTGCTGCAACATGTTGACGTTGTGCTCGGGGCTATGTAGTTGCACCCTGGGTGACGTAAATGTTGTTTCCGTCGGGATTACGGCCTCTGTTCCGAATGCTAGTGCAAAAGGGGTCTCCCCTGTGGATGACCTGACAGTCGTTCGGTATGCCCATAACACCTCTAGCAGTTTGTCTGCCCAACTGCCTTTCTTTGATTCCAGCTTTGCTTTCAGTGTGTGCTTGATCACCTTGTTCACAGCTTCAGTTTGGCCATTGGTTTGAGGATGTGCAGGTGACGCATAATAGTTTGCAATCTTGTACTCCTCGCATATTTCCCTGAACTTGCTGTTGTCGAACTGAGTTCCGTTATCCGTTATAATGATGCTCGGGATTCCGAACCTATATATGATGTTCTTCTTGACAAAGCTAGTAGTGTTCGCCTCCGTGATGTGCACCAATACCTCTGCTTCTGCCCACTTGGTAAAGTAGTCTACTGCCACAATTGCGTACTTTGCTCCTCCCCTTGTTCCTGTGGGCATTGGACCAATCAGGTCGAGGCCCCACATGGCAAAAGGCCAAGGGGAAGTTAAGCTTCTGAGTAACTCCGGGGGTTGCCGAATGTCGTTTGCTATCCTTTGACATGTCTTGCAACTTTCCGCGAATCGCTGTGCTTCGGCAAATAAAGTCGGCCAATAAAAACTCTGCCGAAGTACCTTGTGTGCTAGGCTCTTACCCCTAGTGTGGTTTCCACACACCCCACTGTGAACATCTTTCAGAATCTTGTAGGTTTCTTCTCCGGCAACACATCTTTGTAACACCTTTGAGAACCCTCTTCTGTATAGTTCTCCCCTCAGAATCGTGTACCGAGTTGACCTGTACTTGACGCGTTTTGCCTCCACAGCATCCTCCGGTAATATGTTTCTCTCCAGATATTCTCTAAGCTGGGTCGTCCAATCACTTGGACCTAGCCGGATTTCTGACACCATGACCTCTTCAGATTCTGCCGTACTTGGTTTGGTTAGGTGCGCCACTGGTATTGCTTTCGACCTAATACTCATGGTGGCTGAGGCTAATTTAGACAAAGCATCTGCTTTTTCGTTCTCCTCCCGAGGGATTTGAAGGATCCTGTACGCCTTAAACTTTTTAAGCAAACTCTTTGCAATGTCTAAGTAAGCTATCATATGCTCCTCCCTCGCCTGGTATTCATCCAGCACCTGGTTAACTACAACCTGGGTATCACTGTATACCGCCAACTCATCTGCCCCCAATGCTATGCAAACTCTCAAACCAGCCAACAAAGCTTCATATTCTGCTTGGTTATTAGTTGCTTTGAAGTCGAATCTCATGGCGCATTCCACAGCATCTCCTTCTGGTGTTGTTATGACTATTCCTGCCCCACTGCCATGAGTATTTGACGATCCATCCACATGCAACTTCCATTGGAACTTACTCATTTGTTCGCCTTCTATCATCCTTTGCACTTCCATATCTGGCTCGGTGAACTCTGCTATGAAATCGGACACTGCTTGTCCCTTAACTGCAGCTTTTTGGGTATATTTTATGTCGAATTCACTCAGCTCAACCGCCCATTTAGTCAATCTTCCCGACAGTTCTGGTTTTTACAGGATGAGTTTTAGCGGGCAGTCAGTGTACACCTCTATTGCATGCGCTTGGAAGTACGGCCTTAGTTTTCTGGCTGCCGCGACCAGGGCGAGTGCGACCTTTTCGGCCGGTGAGTATCTAGTTTCTGCTGGAAGTAATGCCTTGCTGGTGTAATATACCAGTTTTTGCACTCCTTCGTCCATTCGAATCAACACCGAACTTGTCGCTACCTCTGTGACTGAGAGGTACAAGTACAATGTTTCCCCGACCACCGGCTTTGAGAGGATGGGTGCTCACCCTAAATACTCTTTCAGTTTCTGAAAAGCAGCTTCGCATTCTTCACTCCATTCAAGGCCTTTTCCTTTCTTTATTGCCCTGAAGAATGGGGCGCATTTGTCTGTCGACTTCGCTATGAATCGGTTAAGTGACGCAAGACATCCCGTTAGCCTCTGTACATCCCTCAGCGTCCTTGGCGAAGCCATATCTTCCAACGCTTTGATCTTCTCGGGGTTCACCTCAATCCCTCTTTGATGCACCTGAAAACCAAGAAATCTCCCTGATGGCACTCCGAACACGCACTTGCTCGGGTTAAGCTTCATTTTATATCTCCTCAGCACTTCGAAGGTCTCCTTTAAGTCTTCTGAATGCTTCTCCGCTGTGACACTCTTGGTCAACATATCATCCACATAAACTTCCATGTTCCTCCTGATTTGCCGGGCAAAGATCCTGTTTACCAATCTCTGGTAGGTTGCCCCAGCGTTTTTCAAGCCGAAAGGCATCACCTTATAGCAGTACAAACCCTGATCTGTGGTGAAGGCTGTCTTTTCTTCATCTGCTTTATTCATTCTGATCTGATTGTATCCTGAGTAAGCATCCATGAAGCTCAACAATTCGTGCCCAGCTGTTGCATCCACCAGTTGGTCTATTCTCGGCAATGGGAAGCTATCTTTCGGGCAGGCCTTATTCAAATCGGTGAAGTCTACACACATTCTCCACTGATTATTTTTCTTCTTAACCAGCACCACATTGGCCACCCATTCTGGGTATTTGACTTCCCTTATCGATCCTGCAGAAAGCAACTTGCCTACTTCATCCTTAATGGCCACACTCCTCTCTGGATTGAACAGCCGTCTCTTTTGCACTATCGGGCGGAACTCTGGATTGATGGAGAGGCAATGTGATATCACTTTTGGATCTATCTCGGGCATATCTTCGTGGCTCCAAGCAAAGACATCCTTGTAATCCCTTAGTAGTGAGACAAGTCGGGCTTTTATACATTCACTCAAATTTGCCCCGACTTTCACCGTCCTGCCTGGATCTTCTGGGTCCAATGCCACCTCTTCGGTCGGCTCATCTTTCTTAGCTTCGGGCTCCTCTCTGGGATCCAACTCAAAATCCTTCGGTACTTCTGATTCTTCAGTCCCATCGGTCATCAGCTTAGTTGTCACATCATATACCTGGTTTACTTCCCTGTCCTTGTATACTGACAAATTTGCCCTTCGAGCCATTTCTTGCGATCCTTTGACCATTCCAACTCCAAACTCCGTTGGAAACTTTATCATTAAAGTATAAGTCGCCGTCACCGCCTTAGCTTTATTCAAGAACGGTCGGCCCAATAGGGCGTTGTACGGCCAATTTTCTGTGTCGACGACTACAAAGTCGAGTAACACTGTCTTTTGGCAAGGAGCCTTCCCGACCTTCACCGGTAATTTTACTGTGCCGAGCGACCTTACCTCCACCCCGCCAAATCCTCTGAGAGGTGTAGGAAAATGTTGCAGGTCTTTCCTTTCCAGCCTCAGCTGGTCATAAACTTCTGCACTCAAAATATCTGCTGAGCTTCCATTGTCTATCAAAATCCGATGGACCTCCCTATGGCCAATATGTGCGCTGATTACCAGTGCATCGTTTGGTCTTACATCTACTCCATGTGAGTCAGCCTCTGTGAATATGATGGGATCCCAGCCTCCCTTGATCTTTTTTGGGTCGGGTTCAATGGAATTGACACCTAGATCTCTTCTAGCCTCTACGACTTCCCGAATTTCCTGGGTCCTCTCCCTATTACTTTTTCCCGTTGATGGTCCACCAAAAATCGTGTTGATCGCTCATTCATCCTCAGCTTTCTTGGGGCTAAGTTTTCTTGCCCGACCATCCTGTCGATTATTTCTCTGTCCGTCTACCTTGTCGGTTTTCTTCAGGACGATATCTTTCAAATGTCCTTCCCTAATGAGGGTCTCTATGTGATCCCTAAGTTGAAAACACTTGGAAGTTTCGTGTCCATTCTCCTTATGGAACCTGCAATACTTGGTGACGTCCCTCCGGGCATAGGATGACTGCCTAGGAGGTTCTTTAGACATGTTCTTCTCCTCCAGGATTGCCAGAATTTCCTCTTGCCTTCCTCAGTGGGGTATAGTTTGTATATCTGCCTTGGAACTTCTGCCGTGGTTGATCCGTCTTTGGATCATATGCCCGACGACCATCCCGACTATCCCGTGTCTTATTCTTTTGTTTATCACCTTTTGCATCGGGCGTCTTCGCTTGGTCCTTGGCTTTAGACCCTTCCGGGCGTCCGCCATGCACGAAGTATCCTCCCGTGGCGATTTCTTCTTCCTCTGCCAAGGCATAGCCCCCAGCCATATCCATCATGTCAGCGTAACTGGTCAGACGGGCTCTTCTCAGGTCAAACGACAGCTGACCATTCTGGAGGTTATTGATGAACGCTGCAATTATAGCTTCGTCGTTTACACTTCCAATCTCAGACACTTCTTGACCGAACCTTCCCAAATATTTCTTAAGTGATTCATCCTTTCCTTGCTTAAGTTGAGACAAGTGAGCCACCGACTTCTTCCTGTGCACTTTCCTGAGGAACTGCCTTGAGAAAGCCTTACTCAGCTCGCTGAAGTTACTTTTGCTGGCCGTTGGTAACTTGCCGAACCACCTAGAGCCCAGATCCCCAAGAGTTTGAGGGAAATTTAAGCATAGTAGGGCATCATTGTAAACATACTGGGCCATGGCACTCTTGTATCTTCTGACATGTTCCTTAGGGTCCGTGTCCTTTTTGAATTGCTTTACATGTGGCATTCTAAACCTCTCCGGGAATGGCGTCCTCAGGATCCTATTGGTGAAAGGACTCACGGATTCATCATCTGACAACTCGTTACGCCCATATCGCCTGACTAACGCATCCATTTGTCGGCGATTATTCTCCACTTCCCGGGTCAAAATCTGTATGAGTATATCTCTGTCTCCCTCCGGCTCCCCCACAGCATTGAAATTCTGACTTATAGTCAGTTTTTGGCCTCTCTCTTCCGGATTCGATTCTCTTTGATCCCGATTTAAACCGTGCAGTCGAACTGTGCCCTTTTGGCGCTTGTGATGATAATTCTGCTCACTCTCTCCCAAGGACGACGATCGATCTCTCCGATGAGTACGCCTCCGTGGACGGTCTCTATCCCTTGCCATCTGGTCATGACCATACATTCTGTCCGAGTCATTCTCCTCTCTACGTTCTCCGCTTCCCCTAGTTGGCCTTTCAGAAAAAATCACCGGCCTGTCAGTCGGATCACGGCTTGCCTTTATGGGTGCATCAGGCGTTGGTATCACCACTGTGGAGTGCAACCTAGTTGCTTGCTGGTTTGGAGCAGAAAGATTGTGAGGTGACGTCAAGCCTTCCGTGGCGGAGAGATCAAACCTTGCCTTGCAGCGTCAGATATAAGTTGCTGCAAGGAAGCGCGGAATCGTTGCTGCAAGGAAGCGCGGAATCGTTGCGCAATCTCTTCGTTGGTTGGAGGAAAACGCTGAATACCAGCCAGGGCAGTTGACTGATCTGCCGTTGTCAAGGTCACCTCTGCAGTGTTAAGGGTGGCATCATCATCCAATTCATTGATTGGCAATCCTTGACTATACCTGGAATCGCTACCATCTCCTTCGCCAGCCATTGTCACAAGTTTTGTTTGCCCCTCCTTCTAGCGCCAATTGTTGATGGTGATTTTTCGTCGTCACTATCAACGAACTTGTACCAAGCGAAAATAAGAACAAATAGGTGTAATACCGCAAGAAAACGATAAATCAAGAGATACGAATACGTGGTAAAAACTCCTTTTAACTGGAGAAAAATCCACGGGTTGTTGCTTGAGCAACACAGTCAAATCCACTATCAAAAATTCAATTACAAAGTATTTCTCTCTGACTTATTCTGCTAATTCACACCTGCCTTCATCATGTTTCTTACTGGGGTATTTATACATGTTGTTTGCTAGGGTTTGGTGTTGTGATACTCGCATTTTGTGTGATTTCCTAGTTCTAATTGAAGTCTGTATCTTTATGGAATCTATCTTGTTTCCTGTTTTGGTTGAGTACGAATCTACGTCGGATTCCTCGCCCTTTATCTGCGGGAAATCTATTTGCCTTTCAATTGAACTCTGATAGTCGTATCGTTGCTTATTGTGGAGTCGCTTGCTTCTGATTCTGTCCATATGTTTATGAAGTACTTGTCTTAGTCGTCTGATCCCGAGTATGCCGAGTATGCCCGAGCATGCCCGAGCCGGTTTTCTCGTCTGTGGTCGGGTTAATTTACTCTTTGCCGAGTAAATTCCCTTGGGAATCTCTGCCCTTTAACCCTTGACTTTTCTCGACTTTGCTTATGTGGCCCCTTACTGTAATGACGTTTCCTTAATGATGATTTTTACTTATAACAGACAATATGAGCGCTCTCCTAATTCCGTGAGAAAATATGATTTATTGTTCATTAGAGAATCAATGATACTTAAAGGATATATGTAATTAGAGGGGTACAACAGACATTATGACCCAGCTCTAATTATGAACTACTGTGGAGGATTACACCATGTGTAATAGCTATATCGATGGACACCGAGTTGTATCGGTCTGTGTAAAAACGTCTGCAGTTGAGAGAGTGCATCTTCGGGTTTTTAGTGGAATAACACCGAAGTTAATAATCAAGGAATATTAATTAAAGAGTTTAATTAATGATTCCAAGGATTATTGGAGCTCAAAATACTATGGGTCCATTAGGTCCCCTTGCTAGCCCGATCGATTTAGGTAACAAAGGTCACGGTTAATTAATTAGATTGTCCAATTAATTGTGTTACGAAAGTAACAAATATTTATTTGAGAATTGCTTGAATAATGAGATTATTTAATTAATGAATAATAGTGATTAAATAAATTAAATGATAAGATTATTTAATTATGTTATTAATCACTAAATGGAAGGTTTCATTTGTTATTTATTTTTGAATAGTGGAATAATGAGATTATATCATTTATTAAATAAAGTAATTTGAAATATATTTGAATTTAAATTGTTTAAATTTAAATATACATATTATCTTTTTTGATGAATAAAATATAGATTTTATTTTAAAAGATAAGGTGTAGTTATTTAAAAAAGATATAAAAGAGTTTTATATTTTTTTGAAAAACCTTTACCTGATATGTATGCACATATATTAATGTTTATATATGATACAAACAGTGTGTGCACAAGTAAAACAACAAGAGGAAAAAGAGAGAGCTGTGCGTGTGTAAACTGGTTAAAAAAAAAGGGAAAATTGTTGTGCATAATAATGCGTGAAGAAAAAAAAGAAAGAAAGTGGTGCAAGCTGTGCACGATTGAAACAAAGAAAATAGAATTTAAGATTTTTTTTTTAACAATTAGAATTGTTCTAGTTTTTATTTTCTCTTAGAAGAAATTGTTTTTCTTATTTTCTCTACATCCTCCAAAGTTCCTGAGTACGTGACGTGTTGGTTCCGAAAACCAAAATTGGCACAACGCAGCGGAAAAGGCGGTGGGTTCGGTTTTAAAAATTTTCTATAAAACATAACCATTTTAGCCGGATCGTTATGATTATATAGATTATAATATTTAATTATAAATAGTAAAGAAGAAATTGTTACCCTTATAGAATCTTCGCGAATCCCTCGAACCAAATTGTTCTACCGTAGAATCTTCGTAATTCCGTTGAACCAAGTTCTTCCACGCTGAATCTTCAACACCAAAGAACGGACGGGTGGGTGTCTCGGTATTTAAACAGAATAATTGACTCTCGAATTTTCTGTTCTAATTATGTACTCATCATATGAGACAACAAGAAAAGTATTTAGAGACACTTTCATAATATTTTTCTAGAGGCTATGAACTTAAAAAAAAACTTTTTTTTTTATTTTCTGTCTCTCGTTTTTCTCTCTGTGTACACCTTTTGAAAAACAAATAAAAACTTTGTTTTTTCGTCTTCTAGTGTCCTTAAAATTCCAAGAAGACTTCTTAGCATATATCATTTGCTGTGTACACGTTTTGAAAGATTTAAACAAAAACCAAAAGCTTTTATCTCTTAAGTTATTGTATAAAATACAATCTCAATCATTTATGATAAACAAGGGGAAGAGATCAAAAATCCTACTCGTGTAACTTTTCTTTTTGTTATAGAGTTAGAAACCCAATTGGATTACAATACTAATTAAATATTAAAATAAATAATTTATTTAAATATTTAAAAAACTAGTTTCGAAAATCCTTATCACAATCTATTCAACTTAAAATCAAAATTTAAATATATAATAATCCAATTGTTAAATAATTATTTTATTTGAAATAATCTAATTATTCAAATAACTAAATAATTTAACACATAATTTTAAACTATTATTTTCGAAATTACAATGTGACTTTCACGGTGTAGTTTTCGAAAATTACAGTGCGGTCCCACCACACTGTGTCATCCAATTAAATATTTAAATAATCATATTATTTAAATAACATTTAATTAATTCGTAACTAATTAAATAAAACAGTTAATATTTAATTGATTCACAATTAATTAAACAATGCATAAACTACTTTATGTATAGATGATTAATTCCAAATTAATCACTAAGCCTCTTTATACCTTAATGTTCAATACACTATTATGGAGATGGCATGAGGACACATGGACCTATAATTTCAAGCTTCAACAAATCTTTAATAATTAACTAAACTCTTTAATTAATTATCTGACTTATTAATTCCAGAATTATTCCCCTAAAAAACTAGAACTGCACTCTTGTCATTATAGAATTAATTACTCGAATAGGAATCGAACAGTCCATTGATATAATCATTACATATAGATCAATCCTCCATTAATAGTTCGTAATTTGAGCTAGGTTCAAATCCGTTGACCTCTCAATTACATCTTTATCCTTGAGTTCCGGTGATTCTCTAATGAACAATTATTTATGATCTTATCACAAATTGAACGCTCTATTGTTCAAGACCCGAATCATTTACTCAAGAGAACTATTTGTCTAACTTCATTTAAGAAGGAATGAATTCCATTTTGTATGTTATCATTCCTGGCTAAATATATTATTATGTCTCCAAGATACAAAGTTTAGGTTTGACATTATAAACAAATCATACTGAGTAAGTCAAAAGACACAACTCTATAAGTAGGAGTCTGTTAAATACTCAGGATTAAGATCGTTCTATATATGACAATCTGATTTGATAAATGAGAATACTTTGTTTAAAACGGATGTTATTAAAGATTCCAATTTATCATGTCCACGTCCTATATAATCTTATTATACAAAGTACTTTCATTCTAACGTCACCACATCAACAGTTCGGATAAAACTGTTCAATTCTTAATGGGAATGAACCGTACTAGTAATTTTAATTAATTAAAGATCTCAACTTTAATTATTAATTACGGACAATTACGATTATTATATTTAAACATAATCCTCATGTATATAACATCTTATATACTATGTTTAATATTACATTTAATAATCATGGAATTTTATGTCATTAATACAATATTAATAACATTAAATGTACACAAATATAAAATAAAGTGTAAATCTATTTATTAATTCAGCAAAAAGATTAACAACTTTTGTTCTTAGGGCACTTTCCCCAACATGACGTGCCCACACGCAATTATCAGTTCCGGGAATAGCTAGGAATATCAGTGGTACAGACCAGGAGTATATCGTAAAGTGAAAGAGCCTCGAAACGTTGCTAAGGTTCTAAATTTTTTTTTATATTGATTACAATTTCCTGTATTTACATATTGTATGTATTAGTTCCAGAAAAATAATTACGATCTCTAGTTCACTGGTTGCAGATCGTTTATGATCTGTATAAAAAATTTTAAAACTTATTTCCGCTGCGTTACTAGTGAACGAGGTTCCAACAACAAACACAAAGTCTCGGACACACAAACACAAAGTCTCGGACGTCACACAAAAAGTCTTGGATATGATACAAATGTCTCGGAACACAAACACAAAGTCTCGGAACACAAACAAAAAGTCTCGGAAAACAAACACAAAGTCTCTGACACACAAACACAAAGTCTCGGACAACACACAAAGTCTCGGACACACAAACACAAAGTATTGGACACACAAACACAAAGTCTCGGACACATAAACATAAAGTCTCGGAACCAAACACAAAGTCTCGGACACACAAACACAAAGTCTCGGAAACTAAGTTACTATTCATCATCTTATCCACTCGAAAATCCCAACCCTCAACAACTTGAACAATGGAAGATTCAAAACCGAAACCCAAATTGGGTTTTAAATTGAACAAAAAGCTCTGGGTGTGCTGCCCCCTCGACCCGTGAGTGCATCAGCCTAAACTAATCCACTGAAGATGCATCGATAATGTTATGAAAGTTGGTTTTGTTTGAGTTGAGAATAACTATATAAAGAAAGTAGTAAAAGAAAAGTTAAAGTAAAAAATAATAATAAAACAATTTGTAAAGTAAGGGCATTTTTGGAAACCAATTACTTTGGTGCCTTTTAAACATACGTTATTAAAATGGTGTCTCTCATGCAACACCAACTTAAAAAAGTACCATAAACCCCTATTTCCTCATTTTTGAAGTTGGGATTGTTTATCCCATCCCATTTAAAGGCACCAAACAAAGGATTAGGATTGTAATCCCAAAAATTATCCAATCCCACAAATAGTCCTAGCTACCAAACGCGGCCGGAGAGATTTACAAGTCTTAAGCATAATACATGAAGTTCAAATCAAAGTGTGCAGATATACCTTCAGCACCACATACTTTATCAAAAAAAAAAATTTGGTTAAATTAAACCCTTTATATAATCCTAAAGTTTTAAACTTTCTCGTTTTATTATATATATATATATATATATATATATATATATTTAAATTGATACATTTTTTTCCCTTTATGTTTTCATTTTTTCCCTTTATGTTTTCATTTATCTTCATTAATATTTTTTTTCAACTATTTAATATTCATATGCATCTCATAATACACATGAATTATTGTTTTATTAGATTGCCATCATTCTCTTTTATTATAGGCTATGTTTGTGATTGTTGTAGCTTAACAAGTAATCGCCTGGTATGGGGACGGGACATGATAGGGTAGGGCATGACGGGACAAGACAGAACAAGTTATTCTGTATTGTGTCTAGAATGTCTGGGACAGAATTGTTAACTGTACTGTTATATGTTTGGTATGGATGAGACATGACATGACAAGATGTTCAAATGAGCAGAGTGTCCCTATTAAATTTAGAGATTAAAAAAAATGGAAAGCAAAAGCAATTGAACTACAATCGTTGAACTTAGTACATCATCAAGTTTATCTTCTTATTTAATTGTTCTACCTCTATCTACTGACCCCGCACAGAGACAGACAAAAACACAATGCAAAAGCAGAACAAGAAACTACAACAACTTGATCTTGCTCATACCATCATTAATCGCAAATCGATGAACCACACTAACAATAAAACAAACTAACACCTTTTTTTTCCAGATCACAAACTAACACATTAGTCTGGTTTTCTTCAAACTGATCACATTTTTTTTCCAGATCACAAACTAACAATAAAAATTAACAAAATAAAAAAATAAAAAAAATAAAAAAGTCATCAACTCATCATGACAATCATCACCATTAATCCATCATCATTATCCATCAGCTTCTCTCACACAAAACAAACGAACAAATAGGATCATCACAAAAGATTAAAGAAAACACAGAGCTTTCCATTTTTTTGGTGGTGAGTGAGTGGTTTGTTCCCTAAACCTCATCGCCGCTGCGAAACCCAGCAAACCCAGTCGTCTCAAACACTAGCCACCACAAAGCCCAGTGCGGATTGGGTTCGATTCCTTCTCTTCTTTTAGACTGGGTTTGATTAGGTGGTGCTAGGTTTGATCTACAGAGAGAGACGAACGAACGAAGGAGAGAGATAGAGAGAGAAGTAATTCAAGTGGTATATATATAAATATTTGTAATTTTTGAAAATTTTAAAGGGTACGAGAATCATTATCACACTTGTCCCAATGCTATGAGACAAGTTGGCTGAGGGTCTCGGGTGGGACCGATTTTTGTAATTTTTGTCTCATCTTGTCTCGTTCTGTCTCATACTAAGGTCGCGCCAAAAATGAGACAAGAAGAAACTGCCTCACATTATCTTGTCTCGTCCCGCGTACCAAACACATCCTAAATTGCTTTACTTATGAAATAATCCGCTTAAAATTAAACAGACATGTTTTTTGTAAAAAAAATTAAAAGCTGCTTTGTTTTTGAAGAGTTAGGAAAATATTTTTAGCAAAATTACTAAAGTGGACATCATTATACAATAAATGAGTTAGGTGACATAATAATTATATATGAAATTGATTAAAAAAACAATTATATCAAAAAATTATATAAATTAATTAAACTAATACATAAAAATAAAAGTAATATAAAATATAATTCATAAAAATAAATCAATTTTGATAAAAAAAAATTGAAATAAAAAACTCGAATCGTCGGAGATAGTCACCTCCGACGACGCTGAAGCCAATGTCTAAGTTGGCTCCGCCAAAAGTGGACAGATCCACCTCCGAAGTTGGACGAGGCAAATGTCTCCTCCAAAGCTGGAAGAGGTGGATCCTCATCCAAAAGTATAGAAGGTAAGACGCCTCCTCCACTTCCATATTTTATGGAGGAGAAGTTGGCTTCTTCCGCCGATGCTGTCGTCGGAGAATGCTAGTCCTCTTCTAGCCTCGACATCTAGTGGTGGCCACCATCTTGATCGATAAACTTTTATATTTTTAATTTTTTACTTTCTTATTTTATCATTATTAAATATATGGGTAATATTGTCTTTTATTAAACAGTGAAGGTATTGTAGACATTTCTTAAGCAAAAAAATCAGCCTCCTCTATAATCAGTTTTCAAAAGCTATCCCCAACCAACTTCTCTAAAGCTGATTATTTGAGAATCAAATTAAATAAATGGATTCTACAAAGCTTACCAAACTGTTGGAACCTAGGGTTACAGATTGCGCAGCAGAAGGTTTTAAATTTTTTTTATGCAATCATTAAATTAACCCATTTGTACAGTAATAATCAAATGTAATAATAAAGTGAAGGAATTTATTTTTCATACCTACGTAGGAGGCTCCTTCACTTTGATACGAACTGCTCCTGATTTGAACCACGTGATCTTCCTCGCTATCTCCCGGAACTGGTAACAGCGTGTGGGCGCGTCACGATATTCAGGACCTGTATGGAGGAAGAAGAGAAGAACACACACACAAAAAAAAAAACTTCTAGAAGTGCAGTACTTGTGGTCTCACCACACACTAACTTTTTCTATTTGTTTTTCTTGCTATGTGTCACGACCACTTTCTCTCTTTTTGATTTTCAAGTGATCTCATTTTCTTTTCTATTTGCTGTGTATGTCTCTCATTCGGTTATCATTATTTTGTTTAATTAAATATATATCTCATATATATTCAAAAAACAACAAACCAAAATCTATTTGATTTTTAAAAAAGATTTTCAAAGATATCTCATATCTTTTTAAAATAATTAAATATTTATTTTTGAATTCAAACATTTTAAATTCAAATTCAAATATTTAATTTAATAAAATAAAATAAAATAATCATATTATCTTATTTTATTCAAAATCAAATATCAACTAACACCCTCCATTTAGTGATTAACAACATAAATTAAATAATCTTATTATTTAATTTATTTAATCACCATTATTCATTAATTAAATAATCCCATTATTCAATTAACTACCGAATAAATACGTGTCACTTTCGTAATATAATTAATTGGACAATCCAATTAATTAACCGTGACCCTTGTTACCTAAATCGATCGGGCTAGCAAGGGGACCTAATGGACCCACAGTATTTTGAGCTCCAATACTCCTTTGAAATTATTAATTAAACTCTTTAATTAATATTTCATGATTATTAACTTCGGTGTTATTCCACTAAAAACCCGAAGCTGCACTCTCTAAACTGTAGATGTTTTTACACAAACCAATAACTCTCGGTGTCCATCGATATAGCTATTACATATGGTATAATCCTCCACAAGTAGTTCATAATTAGAGCTGGGTCATAATGTCCGTTATACCCCTCTAATCATATCTTTCCATTAAGTACCATTGATTCTCTAATGAACAATAAATCCTACATTCCTTACGGAATTAGGAGAGCGCTCATATTGTTCAAGCCCCGAATCAACCCTTAAGGGAACTACCATCTACTTCTCACAAGAAGGAGTGGATTCCACTATTGTGTACAAACCTTCCCAGCCACAAGCCAAACCGTGATCCCAACATAAGGAGTATATTGATCGGGAATGCAACTCCGACCTCACCCATGGTATATCAAAGACCATGATCTAACCTGAAGGAGTTGATAAGACACTCAGGATTAAGATCACCCACATATAGCCATCATTAGTTGATATATATGAATCTCATCGTTAAACGGATCTTAGTGAGAGATTCATATAGATCATGGCCCAGTCCTATATGATCACATCATACAAGGTGCCTCCATTCTCATATCTACATATGAATGATCCAGGATAGGATCACCGTACACTACGAAATGGACCGCAGCTGTAGATTAACCACAAATAAAGTACCCAGCTTTATTTGCTATCTACGGACTCTTTAGATTGCTCGTTTCAAACTGAATCCATCTATATATGACACTCATATACTCAGTTCGAAATTACATCTAACAATTTTGGATGTTAAGTGCACATGTTATATAAAGTATGACACAAAATGAATGAATATACTACTTCTTTTATTTATGTTCAAATTACATTTACATATTACAAGCTTTAGGGAAAAAACCTCAACACAAACATCTTTCTAATCAAAACTTATGAAATAAGTGATTATTTCATAACTTTAAGCAATTCTAAACGGGCACCATTATTTTTATTCATAATTTAAATACATTTGTAATGACTCAAATACCCATGTTCACGTTAGAGTTAATGAAATGTAGGTCAACTTACAAGAAGGTTTTCACCTAAATTCAAAACAACATATTATTTTTGGAGATATAATTAGGAATGACAATTTAACCCGCACCCGTGGGCACCTGTCCTGAAAATAAACAGAGTGTGTCAAAACTAACCTAGGGGGGTGAATAGGTTTTAATCTATTAGTTATCAACTTTTCAATTAATCAACATTATCAAATCACCCAAATGTAACAAGCAATCAATTACCAATTTAAAGGTGCGGAAAACAATAAAAACACGTCAATTGATTTACGTGAGAAACCCTCCAATTGGGCAAAACTCACGGGCTATCCATCTAGCCACACACGGTCCTCAAATCCACTATTGTAATGATGTTTACAACCTAGGTTGAACTCTAGTCACACCATTCTCGATCACTAACCCACCACTACTACCCAACGAGCCTTTTATAGTGATTCTTGACCTATTTGCTTATGCACTACACACCCATAGTCATAAGACTTAACTCTCAAAGAAGAGATAAACAAGCCTAAGTGAATATGTGACTATTCTAAGTGCAAATAATGCTAGACAATACTAAAAACTTATCTAGAGATTAAATGATGACAATAAATGCAATCCTAGATATCAATGTCTATATGAATGCTCATAAAGACCTAACTAGATAAAGATATAAGATTCTAAAATCTAGTCATCAAGCAAAGCCCAATTAACACAAGTTGTCATAAAGAATGGTAAGGACAATAAATACAATCAAGAGATGCAATCAATGAGTCATACACATCAATGTCTAAATGCAAGGCATATAGACTTAGCTAGAGGGCAAAATGGTCCTAAATTCTAGCTATCAATAAATCGGTAATCTCAACCAATAAACAAAAACATAAACATACTCAAAACATGCTTAATCAAAGAGACATGCAATTAATCAACAATGTAATTGCTAATCCTAAGTAAAGATGAACAAATATGTAAACAATAGGTTCTAGGACATGTTCAACTTACAAGGATGTGAAATCATGAAGACCCATGAAAAGATGATGCCTGAAAGATGCTAGATGCACATGGGGTTTGTGTTTGGTTGAGTAAAAATCAAGACTTTGAGCTCTCTCTCTCTCTAGGAATTAATCTCTCACTAAAAATGTGTTCTTAAAGCTTTAAATACGAAGTGAGGAAGAAGAAGATATATATATATATATATATATATAAATGTTAACCGAAATTTCGTATGGGAGAAAAATTTCGACTAGCACCCTCAAGCTGCAACCCGGTAGGTCACAGCGGGGGAGATATCTCTCCGGTACTGTGATCTTGACAGAATTAAGTGTAACAAAGAGAAAATGAGACAACAACACATGTATATGGTAAAAAAAATAGGGAAGAGACTATTTTATTGATCACTGAGTTATTTGAAACAATGGTGATAACTACTCATATCACAAAACTATAGTTTCTATCTCTTTTTCTTACACAAATGGTGATGGTGAACTCGTGCTAGTCGATAAGTGGATATTTTTCTGTCCATGGTGGTCCGAAACCTCTCTCCATTTTCACCATCCCCCTCTCTCGTCCTCCATTTCAGTATTTATGGACTCACCCTCCTCATTCCTCAGAATCAGGTCCCTTTATTGAGAATTATTGGCGTTCTTTTTTAGGCTTTGAATGACGTTGATTGGGGCTAAAAACGAGAGATTTGATCCCTCTAATTACTGTTGTGATTAAATTCTGATTTGGGTGACCTTTTGGTCTCATTTATGACGCTTTAAGTGGCGAAGAAATCAACTCTTCCCTTCATCTGGCGAAATTAGCTTTATTCCTTCAGAGGCGGTACTGTACCATGATTCGAAGCATACCTATCTATTCTCGCTGGCGCGGTTTCTCTTTAGTGTGACAGTACCTTCTCGGTGTCATATTCCTCGTTGTGCGGATAGATTATGCTCATTATACCAGTCCGGGAGTGGTAGGGCAGTACCTAGGTATTGGGTACGTGGTATTGCAGTACCGACTTCACTTGGTATCAATAGTAGAGGTGTAGTGTGGCACCGATCCTTCTTAGTTCGTGGTTCTGGTGTTCATCCGGTACCAAGTTAGAGTGGCAGTCACGGTTCTGGCCTTACAAGGTATCGATCATTCCTAGATCATGGTATCGATGTTTCTTGGTACCTGGGAGCTGTGAATGGTCTTGATCTAGGTTCTACCAGGTATCCGCTCGAAGAAAATTTTTTCTTTGGATCCCTGCCAAAAAAGGCTGTTAACAATATATATAATATCCTTAGACGAAGTGACGCCGTTTTGGAAAAGTTGTAATAAAAGGCATTAGAAACAATGTAGTGCGCGAATAACTGCGTGGGTAAGGTACCCGTGCACTAGCCGCACAAAGGGGCACCTAATACCAACTAGTTTTCAATGTGTGGGTACTGTGTGGGCAGCTACCTGCACAGAAGAGACCCGAGACATACCATGCTGTAGTGAGCGGGTAGCTACCCGCACACTACCCGTACAATGGAGACCAGAGACTGCCCAGTCATCAGTGTACGAGTAACTGCACGGGTAAATGACTAGCACCACCCGCGCAATAGAGAACAGGAAGAGGTCTATCATCCCACTAAGACAAGCACACCATCGTGCATGCGCGGACATTTCTGATCATACATTGGGAAACAAATTACACCACACAAAACCACATTTAAGTCTAACAATAAAGTGCATGTGTGAGAAGTGTAAGAAAAACAAACATGAGCAACAAGGAACAAATGCATGTTAATTCAAATGCATGTAAGTGTGTGTGTGTGCAACTATTCTCTTCAAGAGTCAAGTCAAGTGATTTACCTTTCGCTCTTTCTTTCGAAGTCACAGAGATGCTTGGAAGCTTGCCATTGAAAGCCTAACTACCCACTACAAAAACATCCCCACATGTTGTTTGTCATGAAATAAACCAATCATAAAAATGAGGTTCTTACATGCCCTAACCCGACTCTCTAACACGGGGTTTGGATATGCGAAATCCAAACCCACAACGGGTTTGGGTGCAAAAATAGAACCTAAAGCGGGTTTGAGTTCGTGTGTGGGTTTGAAATAAAATCCATACCGAAAACCGCCTAACATTAAAAATATTTAAATATTTATTATTTAAAATATTGTAAGTAAAAAGTTTAAATGAATCTTTAAACAACAGAGAATGAAATAAAAATATTATATTCATTCCAAGTTTGTCTTTGACAATCGTCGAATGCTATTTATATAAAATAAAGGGTTGAATCCGTTACTCATGTTTTTTAGATGTGAAACTATATTTTATCCTACATATAAAAACAAGAGTAAATGGTTCAACCCTTACTTGTATATAAATGGTCCTTGCCACAAGCAAATAAACAAACTTGAAATAGATTGAATATTTCTCATTCTTTTTTGTAGGATTTGCAAAAGTAACCATAACAAAGTATTGTAATTCGTTTTTAATCAACATGTATTATTTTTCATGTTTTTAATCATGTTGAGGGTACAGAGTCTAAACTATCATTATTTCACAAAATCATGTTGTATTGCATGTTAAAGGTGAAATACCCCACTTATTTCACGTTTAACGTGAAATACATCCAAAATTATGGAACAACCATGTATTTCATGCCAACATGAAATACCCATAAATACAATGAGTATTCCACGTTAACGTGAAATACTACGTTTTCCATTTTTTTTTCTAAAATCATTTTTCTTCCACTTTTACCAAAAATAGTTTCAATATTTCATCAAAATAACAACGATCCATCAAGAATATCATCTAACAAACACAATAATGACATTGAAATAGAAGATTTACAAATCTTAAAGTTTCTCGGAGAGATTGAAGCACAAACTTGAAATTCCCAAAATAATAAATATTTCACGTTAAATGTGAAATACCTCACTTATTTCAGTTTAACGTGAAATACAACCAAATGTGTGGAACAACTTTGTATTTCACGTTGAATGTGAAATACTGTGTCTTCCAAATTTTTCTCTCGAAATTGTTTTTTCTTCCATTTTTACCGAAAATGGCTTTAACATTTTTTTTAAAGTATTACACTATTACATATATTCGAGGGTTTTTTAGGGAGGGGATGACTCGAACCCGCAACCTCGTAGCGCTGGTGTGAGAGGTTTTACCACCAGACCAACCTCATTTCGTTAATAATATCATCTAACAAACACAATAATACCAATGAAATAGAAGATTTACAAATCTTAAAGTTTTCCCGAGAGATTGAAGCACAATCTTGAAATTTCCAATTTTTTTTTCTCAAATCTTCTTTGCTTTACGATTTTCCTTTAAACTAACATCAATTTTATGGAAAAAAAAAGTGTATTTAACAAAGAATTGTTGAGAACTAAGAATAAGTTTGAGATACAAGTGATATTAAGAGAAAAAAATATGACACAGTGTAGTATTGTAATTAAATGGTTATAGAATGAAATGAAATTATAATAAAAGGTCAGAACCTGGGTTACACGGATACGGATAGGGATACGGGATATGGATACGGCACGATACGTAGATACGGTAAATCTCTAAAAACAAGGATATTGATATGGCAGGATACGTCAATTAAAATAATATATATTTTTATTTTATATTTTAAAAAATATAATCCAATAATTCATTCAAAACATATTCTATATAAACATAATCCAATAATTCATTCCATTCAAATTTCAAAATAAAAACATAATCCAATAATCCGTTCAAAACATATTCTCAATAAACATAATCCAATAATCCTTTCAAAATGAAAACATAATCCAATAATCCATTCAAAACATATTCTCAAAAACACATAATCCAATAATCCTTTCAAAATGAAAACATAATCCAATAATCCTTTCAAAATGAAAGCATAATCCAACATATATAAGTCCTAACATATTACAAAACCCAAATCTTAATTTGACCCTTCAACTTAGTAAAATCTTAATTTGACCCCGTTTTAAACTAAAATAATTAAATTTTTGCCCCAAACATATCCTCGTTGTATCCTTGCTGTATCCTCGTCGTATCCCACAGTCAAACTTGAGAAAAAATCAACAGATACGCCAAATGGTGTATCAGATACATATATTGGTGTATCGATGGTGTATCCGGACAGGATACGAGTTCGGTACGAGTTCCCTCCCCAATATGAAGTATCCGTGCAACATAGGTCACAACTCACAAACATGAAAAATAATGGTTGAGACTAAAAACAAAAATGAATAATTTGATAAGGTTACTTTTGACAATTCCTGCTGGGATATAAGTTGGGATGCGAGTTGAGGGGTTTAGCTACAATACGGAAACCGTATCGTTAATGTTCAATTATATGAGAGAGAATTAGTTACTCTTTGTTTTAATTTTTAAAATATTTTTTAAATCATTAATTCATTCACCCTAGATTGAAATCTAAAAGCTTAATATTTACCCAACAACCATAAAATTATGGGGTATTATCAGTTTAATCCCTAAGTTTTAAAGAAAGATCAACTTTTTACGCGTGTTTGCTTTTTTAGAGCCTTTGGTCCCTCACTTTTCATAAGTACATCAATTTGGTCCTTCTAACCCTAATTTTGACAGTCAAACATAACAAAAAATACAAATTGACTATTTTACCCTTTTATAATTAATTATTAAATAAAAAAACTAATTATTACAAAGATAAATTAAAAAAATTATATAATGGGGAAATAAAAAATAATTGAAAGAAAATAAAAATAATTATTAAGATAAAAATCTGTTTTTCAAAGAAAAAATAACATAATTAAAAAAATTAATTATTTTTGATTAATGTATTGTTGACAGGGTCATACCGACCTGGAACGTAGTTCATTTTTCCAGAATGAAGGTCTGGTTCTTTTTTTTTTAATCTTTAAAAAAACTATTGTAGTTGTGGAATTGATGGATTTTGGGTTTTGTTTGTGGATTTGATTTTTAGTTTTCTGTTTGAGGATTTGACTTTTGGTTTTGATCTGTGGGACTAAGTTTTGCTTTTTGTTTGTGAATTTTATTTTTGGTGTGGATTGTGTTTGGGGATTGAGAAAATGGAAGAGAAAGAAAAAATTAAAGATTAAAGATTAAAAATATACAAAAAGAGAAAAAAAATTTGGATTCTAGATCTCTTCGCCGATATTGTTCAACGGCCCCCATCCATCTCCTAATCTCATCCATTGAAAAGTATTAAAAAAAAAAATCAAAATCAACAATCAAAAATCAAAATCACACAGACACTTTCTTTCTTTCTTCCATTTTTCTTATCACTTTCTCTTACATTTTCTCATCAACCAAACTAAATAAAAATATTGAATCACTGAATTGAAGGTGCAGATTACAAATATATATTGCAAGAACAACATCTAAACCAAACCCCCCCAAAATAAAAATAAAAATAAATGAACAACAACTTAATCAAATCCAAAAAAAAAAGGTCAAACGCATGAACTCCATACCAAGCAACCATGGAAAACACCAAAACATTTTTCAAAGAAAAAAACAAAACAAAACAATCAACTCAGTCAGTCGCTTCTCCAACCCAACTGCATGATCTCCAAGATCTCCAATGGAGATCATCCCATTTACACAATTACACTCATTCCATTTCATTGATTTAACACCTACACAAGACCAAAAACAAAAAAACAAATCCATTTCACTAAATGGATTACCAGTCAAGACAAAAGAAGAACGATCCAATTTTTTTTTTTAAATCAACCTATAAATCTCAAAAATAATAGTCATGATAAAAAATCAATCAAAACTCAGTCTCCATGGACTCCTCCCCCACCAAACGCATCACCACCATCAACAACGGCATCGCCCAACTCCATCACCGACCGCGAGTTCGCCACCGTCGAGCTCGTCGACGACGAGAAAGTAGCCGCTTTAATCGATTTCGAAAACTCGACAACGATCGAACCAGAGGAGCGACCGGACACAAGGAGACGAGAGACAGTGAGCAAGAATCGATGGAGAAAATGGTATAAGCTTTGTTTGAAGAGATCTGATCTCTTGAAAACTTAAAAAAAAAATTGAAATTAAAAAGGTAATGATTTATTTTTATATTAAAATACTAATTTTATAGAATTTTTAATTTTTTTTGTAGAGATTATTTATTTTCTTTTATTTTATAATTATATATTTATTTTATTTTATGATTAATAAAATATTGACAAATGGCATTTTTTGATTTAAAGACAAAAATACCCCTGTAAGTGTTAGGCTCGACTGAGTGTTGACTAACAGACGGACCAAATTGATGTATATATGAAAAGTGAGGGACCAAAGGTCCTAAAAAAGCAAACACGGTTAAAAATTTGATCTTTTTCCAAAACTTAGGGACTAAAATGATAATACCCCTAAAATTATGTATAATAGTGGAACTTTGAGTTGAGTTGTCCAGCATTGCTGTTTTTCAAATGTGACATGCACACTGAAGAGCCCGAAATTCTCCTAGTTGAATTTTTGTAAGTTGGTGGGCACTGACAATGGTAGAGCAAAATTAGATAGGTCGTACGCTACGATATCCTGTGAAAAATATGAAGGTAGAACGGAGCGAGAATGGGTGTCCAGCTGGGGACTCTCCGATGCTCAAGTTAGACAGTTTATCAATAAGTAAAATAATTTCAAATCAACAATTAAATTGAATAAAATCTAAATCGAACCGTAGATAAAATTGGTCGAGTCATGGGTGTTGTTGTCCGGAGAGCCTTATATTTGCTTGGGCTGAGCGTTGAGTTAGGACGTAGAGCCCTTGATTTGAACGTGTTGGCATTGGACTTTGTAGAGCCCTCTGTTTGGAGTGAATAATAGTAGAAAATAGCAGAGTTTTAAGCGTGAGTTAGAAAAAGGAAAATCCGTATTCTTCCAAGGGATCTCCCTTTGGGTCCAGAGAGAATCCTATATTTATAGGTCTCTTTGAAAACTGAACATTTGGTTGGTTTAGATTCGATTGTGATATCTGTAGGGCAAGATTGCAGGAGTGTTTCGCAATTCATGGGATTTGGGGGTTATCACTGACTTGGTCATTGTTAACAACTTGTTTCAGTTGTTTGAATGTTCTGACTAAGTCCAAGTGAACTTTAATCACCTGTTTATTGCCATTCGGGCCTTTATTCACAATAATTTGAATTGTCTGCATTTAAACTTGGTCAAGGCTTATCATTGTGATTGTCCCAATGTTGGGCTGATTTCAGCTAGGGCCAAATTCTCTTATACAGCCCGTAACAAACAAAAACATGGTTGGACACTTGGTTTCATAACATTGGACCATATGGCAGATTTTGGCTACTACAGTTAGCCCCCCACTCTCTAAGTTGAAGTCTTTGACTTAGAGAGTAGGTTTCTTTCGTGTGTAGATCGAATGTCTTTTATGTCGAACAACCACTAGGAAATTGAAGTTCTCTGATGACGTCGAACGAATCAAATGACTAGAATTCATGCTGCTTAGTTGCCAATCCTTGTCTGTGTTTTCTAGGTTTTGAAGCAAACCAGAAATTTCCTTCTCATCCTGAATTCGTATTCCAAGCAATCTACCTTTATATATATATATATATATATATATATATATATATTGTTTCTTTAGTTTTGGTTTGCTTGGTGAGAATCTCTTGGAAAAATCTTCATTTTGAAGAAAGATAAGAAGAGCGGCAAAATTGGTAGATGTCGAACGACAAAATGCTGAACTTGTCGTGAGTGAGGGCAAGCCGACCTTCGTTAATCTAGGAGGAGTTGATCGAGAAGATCGAACCTTTATTTGTTGATGAAGTAGAATAAATTTTTTTTTGGTAGATAGCTTTGATAGGTGTCGAGCGTAAGGAACTTTTGTTTGATGGCACGAATCGGTTAATGTCGACCGACATAATTTACATTTCTTTGGGAAGCCGCTGATTTCCTTGTATTCATGTTATGATTGTGGCTCGGTCGGTGAATCAAGTGGTTGACGCAGAGCGGGACATTTAACTTTGTAAATTCGAAAAGTCATAGCTCGACTTGGAACATAAACTTTGATATAGAGTAGTATTGATTTTACTTTATGAGCTGTAGTTCGACATGGAGATTTACATGAGCTCCATCCATTGTAGCTCGTCGTTGAGCGGAATAATAACTTATTTGTTGTCCGATGTAGAACGAAAAAAATAAAACTGAAATTTGATCATTGTAGCTTAACGTAGAGTGAAAAATCCAGTCTTACAAACTAGGATTTAACTGATTGTAGCTTGACATAGAGTAGAAGTTATATGTGCTTCATGTATCTCGATGCATTTCTTATCCTCCAGTCCAAGTTTGTTTATTTCTTGAAGGGACTTGAACTTGGAAGTTTCATTGTCGCAATATCAAATTTGTTGTTTGACATAAAGTAATTGTCCTTTGATCCAAGGTCAATTGTTATAGCTTGATAGAGCACAAAAATTTGAATTCTATCAACTCAATGGATTGCTACTTGCTGTGGAAAGATATTATCGAATTTAAACATCTACTTGCTGTGGAAAGATATTATCGAATTTAAACATCATGTAGCTCAATGTTGAGAATTATTCGACTCAAAGAGAAAACAAGATCGCGTCTCGACACAAAGCGTTGAAGTTGTTGCTCGGTATAGAACGATATATTTTATGATTGTAGATCGACATGAAGTAAGAGGCCAATATATCATAAGTCATAGCTCGATGTAGAGCTAAGATGGACCGGGTTTCAACAATTTTAGTAACTCATTTCTTAGTGTAGAACGGTGCTTCAAATTTCGAACTCTAAACAATATAGCTCGACATAGAGCTAAAACTTGGTAACTTGGAAACTATGACCGTCACAAATTTGGCTCCATGAGTTGATGCAGAGCGACATAATTCAAATCTTAATAACTTCGGCAAGTGATAATAATGTAGATTGAAAAAAGTAACAGCTAAAATGGAACTTTATTCAATCAATATTGTCGCTTGTCGCTCGACATAGAGTAGAAGACTTATGTTCTTAGTCTTTGTTTGGGTTCTGTCTTTGTTTGGGTTCTGTTTAACTGACACCCTTGACTTTATATTGTATGACTCCAAGTTGAGTGGTGGTTGGATAGTAACTCGGCAAGCAATTTTAGCTAGCTTTTGTTTCTCTGTTTTCTGTTACAATTTGTCGACATGAAGCTACAGAGTGCAGCCAACATTTGGCTTATCATTTAATATTAACTAAAATTTTTGCTCGACTTGGTGAAATCAAGAATTGTAGCTTGAGGGAGATCCATCAAATGGCGAATTTCGGCTCGACTTAGAGCAAATGTAACTCGACGGAGAGCGTTATTCATAACTAATTCGGCTCGACTTGAAGCACAAAATGTAGCTTGACGAAGAGTGATAGTTATATGAATTTCAGCTCAACTTAGAACACAAAATGTAGCTCGACGGAGAGCGATATTTGTATGAATTTCGGTTCGACTTGGAGCACGAAATGTAGCTCGATGGAAAGATCAACATGTTGATTGAAGTTTGGCATGAAGTGGTGACATGATTGAAATTATCAATGTAGAATGATAAATCTCGCATGTCGCTTGACTTGAGTGTAGAATATCAACTCTTGCAAGTCAATCGACTTGAGTGTAGAATATCAACTCTAGGATGTCGCTTGACTTGAATGTAGAAGATCAACTCTTGCATGTCGATCGACTTGAGTGTTTGCATGTCGATCGACTTGAGTGTTTTGAACTTCATTAGCTGATAGAATTTTTTGTTTTTGTTTTTTGTTTTTTTTTTGTCTTGGATCAGCAACATATTGTAGATAAGTAGCGTAAAACTTCTCTACTCAAACGAATTATAGAACAAGCATATTTATTTTGAATGGACGATGGATCCGATGTCGAGTAGTTTGTATTTAAATGTTGCTTGACACAAAGCTTTCGAAACTCTATCATTTGTCGATCATGCTCGTCGTTTTTTCTTAGAACACTTTGTTCTCGAAATAACTTGTCGAACTGTCAAGTTTATGATTTGAATTTATGGCTCGAATGTAGAGCGTTTTTTAAAGGCTCCGTGGAACGCTTGTTGTATGGCTCGTCGTAGAGCGCTTTTTGAGGCTCCGTAGAGCGCTTGTTGTAGAGCATTTTTTTTTAGGCTCCGCAGAGTGCCTGTCCCCTAAAGTCGATGCCTGTACATATAAGAAGAAAGGAAGCTTCATCAGCTTTTTGCATGACGTTTTGGTGTTTGATCAAACAAAATTGCAAGTTTTTTATTTTAGACAATGATGGTGGATGTGGATTGATCGTAATTCATTTGTCAACAGGAATGTTTGAACCATTTCGTATGGCGTAGTAGTTTTGTAAAAATGATTGTCAGGGCCCCACGGTGGGCGCCAAACTGAAGAGCCCGAAATTCTCCGGGTTGAATTTTTGTAAGTTGGTGGGCACTGACAATGGTAGAGCAAAATTAGATAGGTCGTACGCTACGATATCCTGTGAAAAATATGAAGGTAGAACGGAGCGAGAAGGGGTGTCCAGCTGGGGACTCTCCGATGCTCGAGTTAGACAATTTATCAATAAGTAAATAATTTCAAATCAACAATTAAATTGAATAAAATCTAAATCGAACCGTAGATAAAATTGGTCAAGTCATGGGTGTTGTCGTCCGGAGAGCCTTATATTTGCTTGGGCTGAGCGTTGAGTTAGGACGTAGAGCCCTTGATTTGAACGTGTTGGCATTGGACTTTGTAGAGCCATCCGTTTGGAGTGAATAATAGTAGAAAATAGCAGAGTTTTAAGCATGAGTTAGAAAAAGGAAAATCCGTATTCTTACAAGGGATCTCCCTTTGGGTCCAGAGAGAATCCTATATTTATAGGTTTCTTTGAAAACTGAACATTTGGTCGGTTTAGATTCGATTGTGATATCTGTAGGGCGAGATTGCAGGAGTGTTTCGCAATTCATGGGATTTGGGGGTTATCACTGACTTGGTCATTGTTAACAACTTGTTTCAGTTGTTTGAATGTTCTGACTAAGTCCAAGTGGACTTTAATCACCTGTTTATTGCCATTCGGGCCTTTATTCACAATAATTTGAATTGTTTGCATTTAAACTTGGTCAAGGCTTATCATTGTGATTGTCCCAATGTTGGGCTGATTTCAGCTGGGCCAAATTCTCTTATACAGCCCGTAACAAACAAAAACATGGTTGGACACTTGGTTTCATAACATTGGACCATTTGACAGATTTTGGCTACTACACACACTATCATTGGTGATGTATTGCCCTTACGATACATCTAATCACACCAAATCATATTGCCCAAGTTTATGAAGTTCAACACAGATCTCTAGTTTCTTCTTTCTTTCTTCATCGCTCCCAGTCGCCGCCCTCAGCCGACAGCCGCGACCTTCGCCTGGATCCGTCACCGTCACCGCCGCCGGAATCAAGGTATTTACGCCTATTGTTTTTATTTTATTTATTTATTTCTTTATCAAATAAACAAAAATAATTTTGTTTATGTATTAGCAAAATTATAATGCATTTTGTGATTATTTACTACGAATGTAAATTTCGATATCAATTATTTGTTATTATTATTATTATCATTATGCAATTGTACTTGTTTGTTGATGAAAGAAATGGTGTTTTATGTAATTGTTCTTGCTATTGCCATTGATGAGTGCAATTTTGGTCTGGGCTGGTTTGAAAATTAGCCTTTATCTTGAAATGATTTGAAAATCATGATCTGTGCTAGTTTAAAAAGGGTTTAGTTTCACTCATTTGTGTATATGGCTTGTTCTTGCTGTCTACAAGACGGCCAAACAGGATCGATTTTCGGCCTAGTAATACTTTATTATTGGCTTTCTGTTTGTTTTTTGAGTTCTGTTTTGACTATAATAATGAGAAATCATCCATTGCTTCATCCGTTTACTTCTTTTGGAAGTAGAGGTGTGTGAAGTATTGAAACTAGTCTTTTTTGCATTTTGGTAGTCCCGGTTGTCCATCAAAAGTCTGCTGAATCTTGAGATTTCTATTGTTTTCTAATCATTAATGGAAGATTTGCCGAATGTTGAGTTAAAAGTAATAATAAGTTGTGTTGCTTGGTGAGGATCGACTTCTAAATTTTGTAATTGAATGAACTAATATATATGAGATTCCATGTATTTCATTTTAGTAGGCATGGGATATATGTGGGAGTCTATCTATAAGTACATATATTCCTTTTTGGTCGATATTCTTGACTTCACTTTTTTTTTAATGAAATATATTCTTGACTTAGCTTAAAAATATGTGTTGGTTGTCTTTTATGTTTGCTTTCGTTAAAAACATGTTTTCTTGTATCTAATATACTTTTAGAGACTTTGATTTGATTTTAATTTATTTATTTGATTTGAATACCAAATAAAACAAAATAAAGAATTTCAATTTCATGTCTGTTTTATTTATTTTATAAAATCACACCAATTAACATCAAAATTTACCAAAGACATGTATACTGCTTTTGAGTTTCACAAAAATTTTAACAATTATTATTTTAAAAGTTATGACAATGCCGAATTCCGTTTAATTTAGTAAAAAAAATAAGAATAAAATGAAATCTATTTAAGTCCATTCAAGTTAGTTTTGACCTTTGAGTTCTGTAAAAAAAAAAAAAATAGAAAAAAAGGTTAGTTTTGAGCAGCCGGTAAATGAAATGTAAACTGGATTTTGTTCTTGTCGCACTGTTCAGTTCCAAGACACAGAACACAACAATGAAACAGAGACAGAAACATAGAGCTGTTTGCGAAAACCTTAACACGTCAACAACAACAACAACAACAACACAAGACAATATCAAATCCCAACCAGAATCCGATTTGTTTTCCTCAGACAAGACCATCTTTGCGGCTTGTTTGGCCTTCAGAGTCGTCAATGCTTTGCTGATACAAACTTACTTCAACCCAGATGAACACTGGCAAGCCCTTGAAGTTGCTCACCACATCGTTTTCGGGTAATCTTCTAATCTTTAGATTTAAGCTTTATTATGATTTTCGAAGCAGTGAAAGTGCTTTCAAGATGGGTTTAGTAGGAAAATGCTGATAGGTCTGTTTCATTTCATTTTTTTATTATTTTTTATTTTGTTGATTTATCTTTTATGAGAAGAGGAATTGTGGCAAAGTTTTGATTTTGGAAGCAGTGGAGGTATTATAAATTGGGTTTAATAGGGAACTGCTAATGGGTCTGTATTTCATTTTTTTTTGGATCTTTTGTGAGAAAATAAATAGTGGCAAGTTTTGATTTTGGAAGCAGTGGAAGTGTTTTTTGTGCAATAGTGGTAATTGTTCTGTGTTTTGATTCATGAAATAAATGATAGGTATGGACATTTGACATGGGAATGGAAGGAAGGGATTCGAAGTTACTTGCATCCGATGCTGTTTGCTCTCCTTTACAGAATTCTTGCTATATTGCATCTTGATTTTCCATGGTTCATGGTAAATATAGCAATGTGTTTCTTGTGTTTAAATGGATATGGAATTGGTCATTGTAACACTTTAGTATAGGGATATATGGTTTATGTTAGATAGTAAAAAAAATTGTTTATGTTTATGATTGATTGATATGCTAACATATGTGTGTGCATAATGCATGACTTCAGTTTGCTAAACCCACAGTTGGTCATGTTTTTGGCAACTTGGGTCTTTTAAGACATATGTGGAGCTTGTCATATTATCTTGTAGTATTATTCATTCCTTGACCACAAATCTTGATTTTGTAGATGATCTGGAATTTTCAATTAAAATCATGACTTTCTTTTACTTGCATATTACTTCTATGAAAAATTTATGTGAACATATGTTCTAGAATATTTATCTAAAACAGATGCTTTTATACACATGTTTTCGTTAAACACACTGCTATGTTCTTTTTGCTTACCTTACATTTATAAATAAGGTGAAACTGCAAGCGGATGAAGCTGGTGCAGTGGTGATTGTGTTTGTTTTATTCAAAGATGCACTTATATCCCTGGTCTATGCTTCATAGGTGAACGCTCCGCGGCTGTTGCAGGCCATATTTTCTGCAGTTGGTGATTTATACTTGTACAAATTGTCTAATGCCCTCTTCAATGACCGTGTCGCAAAATGGGCTGTATCCTTTTGTTATGTGCTCTTTTTGGATCGAACTTTCAGCTGTTATTTTGATGTTATTCTTCTTCTCCTTCCTGTTGGAATTTATCATTGCGTTGTTATTTGAAACAGAAGGCACTGTGATGCACATCATGACATTACTGATAGTTTATGTCCTTAACTCTACTGCAGCTGTTTTCTCAAATGGCAAATTGGTTCATGTTTTTCTGTTTTAATCGTACATTTTCAAATTGTTTGGAGACTGTTCTTACCCTTGTGGGCCTATACTATTGGCCCTGTATGAGAGTTTCTTCCAGCAAAGTTTCCTTAGGGTCAAGGAAGTGGGGTTTGGCTGTGGCAGCATTAGCTTGTGCGATTCGACCAACAAGTGCTATTACATGGGTGTATGTTGGTCTTCTTGAGCTGCTTGTCACACGTGATAGACTGAGATTTATTCTTTTAGAGGCAGCCCCTATTGGGTGGGTATCGATGCATTTTTCTGCTTTTAGTTTTGAATAGACATTGTTTCTGATTTTTTGAATCTCTTACTTTATATTTCTGCTTCTTTAAGGAACCATTAACAACTTAGTGAAGTTATCATTTTAGAGGCAGCCCTTATAGGAGATCATTGAATTTTCAGGCAATTGGAATCTGTGTTAATGCGTGAGAGTCAAAGCTTTATAAAAACCAGCCTGCCATGCCCGCACCCCCACCCACGCCCACACACTCACAAAGTTCCATGGACTCTTGCACTAGTGTTTGATTATGACACTGTCAACATTGTTTTCTTTTGTTACGAAAATTATCAACTGCCATACTAGAACTGATGCCATTACATCCTCGTATACTTCTAGGCTAAGCCCTTATTACAGAAAACATACTCATGGGTTCACTCATAAACATTATGGATGGTTATGTGATCTTGATTCTTTACACTTCTATTTGTGGTATCAGGGTCTTGGTGCTTGGACTTGCATGTTTATTGGATCGTTTGATGTATGGCTCATGGATTTTAGTACCTCTTAATTTTCTGAAGTTCAATTTTCTTTCTACTGGTGGAGATTATTATGGAACTCACAAGTGGCACTGGTACTTCACTCAGGGATTTACCGTCATGGTCTTCACCTTTTTGCCATTTACCATAGCTGGCATCATCAAGTCTAAACGTTGGAAGCTTTCTGGCCTAATTGCATGGGTTTTAGGACTTTATAGTGTGTTAGGTCACAAGGAATTCAGGTAACTACAACCTTTTGAAACTACTTCAATTTGTGAGGATGTAAAACTGGTCCTTTAAGTATGCTAATTACCCTTTGAACCCTTGGCTTAGTTCATAATGATAAGTGATAACTACATTAATTTATACTAATTTACAGGTTTGTCCTTCCTGTGCTTCCAATAGCTCTGATGTTCTCTGGATATTCGTTAGCTGTGATGGAAATAGCTGATTATTTAGACGTTCAGAAGAAAGGTTCTTCAAACATTCTTGTCAAATGGCCTTCAAAAACACAACTTTCTATCTTCTTCTTGCTTGCTACCAATATTCCAATGGCCTTTTACATGAGTTTGGTTCATCAGGTACATTAGCTACCTTGTCAATGAACAGAAGCTTACTGCCTTGTACAGTTACTCGATGCATACGACTGCTTAACATGTGTTATTACTTCCATGTACAATATTGTTTCCTATAAAGTGAATGCATATATATTTACATGTACTATGGTTTAATTACTTCTTTCATAGTTAAATAATTTTTTTTATTGCTTTTCATGTTTATATTTTTCTTTTTCTGTAACTGTAGTTATGTATAAAATTCAGAAACAAAATCTTAAATCAGAAGTTATTTCAATGGAACTGTCACATTCTTTCATTTATCTCTTGGTCAATGCTTACCTTCAAGCATGATTGACAGAGAGGAACTGTGGATGTGATGAACTATCTATCCAGAGAAGCTCTGAACAACAAAGTGAAAAGTATCCTTTTCCTAATGCCTTGTCATGCCACACCTTATTACTCTACTCTGCATCGCAACCTGCCCATGCGTTTTCTGGACTGCTCACCTAGGTTTGTGCTTTGGCATTTCAGTTGGAATGCACTTCTCATGCTGTCTTAATTTGCAATTGCAGTCTCTAAATATTTTGGGTCTGGTGCATTGTTCAACAGAGTAGAGAAAGAAATCCTTGCCGAGTCAGATCGTTTCATGATGGACCCTGTTGGTTTTACATCAGAAATTGCAAAAAATGGGCCTCTACCTAGTCATATTGTAATATTTGAATCAGAAGAAAGACCATTGAAGAATTTACTTATTTCATATTCTTTCAGAGAGGTACATGCTAACACTTGTCTTTTAAGTATTATTTAATTATCTTTCAATTTTTTGGTGGTGCTTTCAGCTTTAGCTTTTCTTATTTTTAATCTCAGTCTTATTCTGACACCAGAAACGGAGGTTTTTCCATGCGCACTTTAAGGTGGACCGCGATCTTCAAGCATCAGTTGTTGTATATGCTTTGGCTGATGAGTGACAGTTGTTCTCCTTTCAACCGGTTTTTATAATCTGATCTTTTCTCTACTTCTCTTTTGAAGACTGGTATTTTGAGAGCACAATTTTGGTAGCTGGATGTTTGTAACAATGATACCTGGTAGTATAACTTGTTAAGTGACTTGAGAGGATTATACTGGCCAACTGTATCAATATGTTGCTATTTATTAATGCCGTAATGATCATTGATGTAGTAGTAGGTACAATTCTTTTATTAAACTATTTTTCTACTTCTATCAGGAATATTTCATCATTCTTTTCGTGGAAAAGCTGGCGTACAATTTGCTGTTGTCATTTGGAAGTAAAAGAGAGAAAAAAGAACAAAAAATTGTATAGTGGTGTTCAATTTCCTCAGTTTTCATTTTAGATTCTGGAGATGCTGTTTAAAAGTGTTTTTTGGTCCATGGTTATCATGTAGGTTTTGTTTACTTAGATGGAAATAACATATTAACATCGAGTACTAGTAGCAGTTGCAGAAATGCCTCTTTGTAGTAATACTTAAATTTGAAGTTGTCAAATATGACATGGCTGACTATTTACTGGGGAACAACCCATAAAACAGCTATAAGCCACCCATCCGGGAGTGGTGGGAGTTTCTTGACATCTTCTACCATCTCCTTGATGACATAAACCGTAAACCATCTGTCAGTAAAACAAATAGATTTAGGAGTTTGGTGAAGCTGTGCTATTCTCTGATACCGTCAAAATGTTTCTATGCCCCCTCTATCTGTGTCCATCATTGAGGTTGAGCCATTCCTGAATCCATTTCTATGACTTAACATCTCATTCTTTCTATTCATTTGCAACCTTTGCTGGTCTTTGTAGCTATTTCTGCCATCATCTTATATAGTTCATCTGCTATTGTCAATTATAAGCAGCCTGATCCAAATTCCAATTATATAGGGTTGATACTGTGAAGTGTGAACTAGTATTCTGGTGATGAAAGGCGTTTCTTTTTGAAGTGGCCAGTGTATCTGAAATTATAGTTAAACTGACCTTTTCAACTTTTGTGGTCAAAACAATAGAGTTCATCCATAGTTCTTTTATATAAATATTATTAATTTGATTATGGATTTACTCTATAATTTGTTGTTATCATGATATAGCTTGGATAAGCTTGAAAATGTTTTCAGATTGATACTGCTAATTATATTTAAGTTCTCTTTATCGCCATAAAGCATGTTTCTCTCCTTGCATCATTGAAACAATTAGATCTCTAGACATAGACAACGATAACATTTGTGTATAGTTTCATTGAGGTTGGTTTTCATATTAGAGGATATATTCGCAGGAGAAGCACCCTTCTTTCCGCTTTTTTTTTTGATACAATTATTGCATGAAAGTTTAGTGAAGTTTGTAAGAACATGTTGGAGATATCAGCAACGTGTCTGAAACTCTGAAATATGAAGTTTATATAGAAGTCAGAAGCAAAATGATGCACACAACAAGTTGTTAATGTCGATACTAATAAGTTTTAGCCAAAGTATATAGTAGAATAGACCTCCTTTGACCATTCAGTCTTGTCATATAAGCAGAGATTATTCCATGCAATAGGTTTATTGGATCAGATATCTGGTGTATTTCAACTTTAATCTTTGATGCAGTGAACTGATATCTGAAACTGTAGCAAGTTGGCCTACTTGGCTCACTACCCACACATTCTTTGAATCCGAACCACTGCAGTTGCACTTTGCCCATAATGAAAGGACTAAATAGCTTATCCATTCATCTTGTGAAAACCAAACTCTAGCCTTTCTAGTTGGGTATTTTGGATAAATTAGACCCACTTGCACTCAGATTAGGTAGCTAAAAGGGAGAAATGATGTGCAAGGAGAGGACCACAACATGTAATGCAATTAGACGCATAGGCTCATAGTCATGGATCATAACTTGTGACAGAGTTAAACTGTTGACATTTAGGGTGGTCGAATTTCTGGATTGAATACAAAATGTAGGATGATGGTATAGGCTAACCGAAGTTTTTGGCACTTAGTCTTGAATTGTCACAATAGAAAGAGACTTGAAAGCTCTCTAGAGAATTTGAGGATGAGTACATAGAAGCAGAACAAAACTCAAAATAGTTGGTTGGCTGGGAGATCAATATCTGGAATGGGGCTAAATCAGTTTGTTTTTTTTTTCTTCCTGAAAAAAGAAAAAGAACATTTTGATAAAGAGAAATGAGATCAGGGGACGGGAATGTGCAGGATACATCCCCACTAATCAAACACTATGTGGTCCTGTCCATTGCAGTCACCATCCAGGCTCCTGTTAAAGATTTTTACCATGAATTCTCTTTGCTATCTGACATCTTCTAAGTTCAGACTTCAGAGAGATGACTACTTCTGAACAATAAATATGATCTTACAGCAGTAGGATTCATAAATCTTATAAACTTAAGCAATGTATTTCAGTATTTCAACAATGTATATAGTCAGATAATTTCAAGTGTGTATCCTCTGTACTTCATGTAGTTCTCCATATGCTTTTTGTGTATCCTATTATCCGGAAATTGGTCCCGAGCAAGCTACATCATCTTTCGATTCCCAATTCATCGCTTTCGCTTTAGCATTAGTACAATTTTAAATTTTTATTTGATATTTTCATGAGAGCAAAAGATTTAATTCTTATTCCTAAGCGAATCAATTTGTCCTCAATCAGAAAATGACAACTGCAAAGACCTCACCAACCATTGCTCCATATCTTTCCCATCTTGAGCTTTAAATTTTAATAGTGTGGAAGTGGTTGAATAACTCATCTACATAAACATCTTGCTTGTCCTGAATCTTAATGCCTTGACATCTCATTCTACTTTGAATTTCAGTTACGATGAGAGGAGCTAGCTTGTTGTTGATGAATAAAAGAAACCAAAAGAAGAAGATGGGTTGTTTGAGAATGAGAAAGAAGGTTAAGTTTGTTAACTTTTCTGTACAAAGGAATCTGCGTACTCTTCGAAGGATCATTCCTGGATGTGAACAGGTTGACATCGAAACCTTGTTTCAGAAATCTATGGAGCAAATTATGAAACTAAAATTACAAGTTTATATTCTGAGAAGTCTCACAAACTACTATGGTATGTAAATGGTAAGTGTTCTCAGCAACTCAAGTATTACATGTAACATAAAGTTGCTTACTTGTTTCTATGTATCTACAGAGTTGCTTAGACAAATAATCGTACCATAGATATGGATATGGTTCATTATTCTGATCTGACTTTACAGTAATCACATATCTTTTCAATGGTTTCAACTTCAAGCTGCTGTGGTTTCCATTGCAATATTTTGTCGTCAATGTAATTTGATTGTTATTGGAGTATGCAGACATCATAACTACTAATCCAAAAGTTGTGACATGAAATAAGGAAAAGCAAATTCAGAGAAGGAGATTTCCTTGACAAGTTTTAACTTTTCTTTTGGGATGTTTTGTATGTTTTCCTGGTGATTGTTTATCATCCTTTTGGATGCTCAAACTCACAATTTCACATTAAATGATTACTTGATAGTTAAAAATAAAAAAGAGAAGAGAAAACAAGAGATTCATGTGAAACAAAAGCTGTGATATAACCGATTATAATTACACAACTTATTAGTTCAAAATATGCAGAATGATGCAGCACATCAGAAGCAGATCAGCTTCAGTTTTTGTAGAATTGAAGTTGATATTTAGTGAAAGAAGTTGAAAGCATGAGCATATGATTAATGGTTGTTGCCCATGTCCTGTAACGCTGATAATCTTCTGCCATGTCCAGCTTAATTGTGCCCAGATTTGTAGTCAATACTATTAGATAACATGTTTCGGTCTCTTGATCAGCTTCTGAATCTTTATACAACTCGGCGTGCAGGTCGAGTATGATGCCTGAAACGAATCGTGATTGATTAGTATGGTTAATCATCTCTTCACATGAACTTGAATATATATATTTTAAATTACTAAAGCATATATTAGTGTACACTTAATCTCTTTTTTTAGTACAAGAAGTAACATTGATTAAAAGGGAAACAGCGGAACATACTTTCCTTCTTGCTTTTCAACAGATTGAGCTTCCTTA
Organism: Dipteronia sinensis; assembly: GCA_033220585.1. Taxonomy (NCBI): domain Eukaryota; kingdom Viridiplantae; phylum Streptophyta; class Magnoliopsida; order Sapindales; family Sapindaceae; genus Dipteronia; species Dipteronia sinensis. The sequence continues at coordinate 22,830,836 of CM065638.1, read as the reverse complement.
TTTTGAGAATAACCTGTAAAGTTGAAAATGAGAACCAAACCAAATTGGCAATCATACTTTCGATTTTTCGTTTTGTTTGGTTGGTAAGAAAATTACAAACGGAAAGGAAAAAGGATATTGCAAGTTTTTCATTTCACTAGTTTGATACCTTAGCTTGACTGTCTAGGATGATCGACACTGTTCTCACCATGTACTTCCCTGGTTGCATAAAACAGATAATCAGAGAAGTAAAATGAGTTGGAAGATCAGAAGCAAAAACCACTACTTTAAATGAGTGAATTTAAGTTAGGTTTTGTGTACCATTTGATGTTTCAACACCAAGCTCAGTGCCATGAGCAAGTACTGATCTACACTTGTTGAAATTGAAATCGACATCATTGTTGTCTTCGATAGGTAGCACTGGCACTCTACCATTGAATCTGTTCTTGCACCCTGTTCTTGCCTTGAGTGTTGCAGCACCTTTTAATGCTGAAACATATGCAAATGCAAACTATAGTAAGCTATTTACTAGTGTCATATATTTTTTTTCTTCTAAGTTTTAGGAGATAAAATTACATGTTGTGGCTGCAGCAGTGAGTGTTAAGATGTCACTTGCACTTGTGCCGCTCATAGCTGAACCTATTATGCCGCTAATCTGCTCTCTTTTAGCTCCCATTGCTTCGGCAACCAGTGCACATTGTGCTGCAACTAAAGCGGCTGCAGAGGCCATTGCAGCCTCCTTGGTTGTGCTAGAATTGTCATCCCTTTTCGTGTTTTCCGCTGCAATAGCTGCCAGTGCAGCTGCTATCCTGGCCACTTGAACTGCTGCATGCACTTCAGCTTTTTGTAGTCTCTCTTCTTCCTTCCTCTTTTGCTTGAACTCTCTCAACCATTTCTTTATTGAAGCTGTCTTAAATGGCACCATCTTCCATGGAAGCTGCATCAAGAGTTAAAAAATCTTCTTTTCATCATTGATTTTCCAAGAAAATATCCTTAGGAGCGAGAAAAACTTACCCATTTCTTCCGGAAACAGCTGTTGTAGTTCAATTCAGGATGCATTGCTTGTTGCATCCAAATCCATGACTGAAAAAAAAAAAAGTTTTGATCATGAATAAGTGTCAATTACCATTTATCAGAAAAGAAAAAGATTGGTTTTGGTTATGAAGATACATTTAATATTATATACCTTCATATCATTGGATTTCCATGGTGGTAGAGACTTAAAATCTGCATCATCCATCTTCAAGCTCTTGTCCATTTTCTGCAAGTCACAAAAATCTTATTTCATTTTTTCAGGACGCAACAAAACAAAAAATGTATAATATGCAATGAAACATTCATATATACTAACTCACCATAAATGGAACTGCTGTGTCACTTTCAAATTTCATAACCGGGTTGTCTAGGAGAACAATGGATCGTTCTTGTAGCTCTGCAGGTTGCAGAGCTTGAACCGCAAAGTTGCACCATGAACGCGAGAGGAAATCCATGGTTTCAGGATGTGCCTCAGAAGGTGTTGGATTGAAAATGGTATCCATATTGCAATTAGAAAGCTAAGTACTGTATCTTAGAGATGATGAAGCTGATAAAGAATGAGAAAAAAAAGGCTACTTGGTTTGAGTTATAAATACCTCTTAACATGCATGTATGCTTATGTAAATATTCTAAATCACCCTCATATCAATGTTATAATAATTAATGATGTTGGGAGATGTCTCTTCGGTGTTTTAGGAATAGAATATTTCCCGGTCATATGAGTAAATATTCGGATCGTACATGTATTATTTGATTTAAATACGTCCTGTCAGACCATTGACTTGTTTAGTGTCCAATGTCAAACAAAAAATGATATAATAATGATGTGGGTACTTTAAACATGGTACATTCCCATCTCTACAGAGTGGTGGTTAGCATCGAGTTTTATGTAATAGAAATAGGACACAAAGAAGACAACTAATTTTCCTCCTTGCATCATGACCGTTAGTTGGCTGCAGCCAGCACGGTTGATCTTTGAAGAGGAGATTCTGTTAACATGTTTCCTTATAATATGTTGAAAGAAGAATACTTTTATTATGTAAAGATATCGTATCCATAGTTAGCTGCTTTCATAACAGTCAATTAAATCTCCGTTTCTTTTTATGGTTTTTACCGATAAAAATACTTCCATGAATAATGCTAGACATACTGCTCAAATTATTTCTCCAAAGGACATGATATGTAAAGTGTAAGTATCATGTTAATCACAAGATGATATGGTTTATGATGTGTTAGTTACAATTTATATACCACATTATTTGGATTTAACTTTTGATATAAACTTTAGGCACTCTAGCTTTACTCTTCTTATTATATGCCCAAAACAAACTATTTAAATTTTCAATTAGGTGAGAGCATTCAAACAAGTGATTATTATAGATTGAATTTGAAAAAAAAGGGCTGCAAATCACGAGGCTCCCCCAATGACTATTCCAATGGCATTATAGACTCAAATCTGAGATCGTTTGCCCCTTTCGCGGGGTTTCAGAAGTGTCCTACATGATTTAAGCTGTTCTACATGATTTAAGCAAGTGATTATTACAGATTTATGGGGGTGATGATAGAAAGGGGCAGTGAGTGGTAAGTACAGCTTGTATATGTCCTGAAAAAAGAAATTGAACAGATGGGATGTTACAGTTGGAAAGGGTAAGGTAATGTTTAAAAATATATGAACATGGAGTTGCAAATCAAGAGGAAAAAACGAGGTCCTACTTGGAAATATAAGAGTTCCATAGATAGACAGATTTTGATTGAAGAGAGCCACCCACTAAGATTCAATGAGAGAGAACACATGCTAACCACTATAGAAGCATATGAATCCTTAATAAGATAAAATCATAACAAAGATGCCCCTTCTCTCCTTTTATATATTTAAATCAAAACCATAACTTCAAGCTAAGTATGAAGATTACTTGCTAGAGCTGTCCAGGGCCACCACTTTATCTCCTCTAACCACAACAGCCTACAAAAGCGAAAGAGAGAGAGAGAGAGAAAGAGAGAGAGGAATTATAACCAAGCATGCATCTTGGGGGTCATCATTGACAAAAAAAGTAGTAGACATGTATGATTGAAACTAAACATTCTTTGATTAGAATAAACCTTGAATGATTAACAAATCCTTCGAATAATCTTGCTAAAGATTTAACTTTTTGTATTAAATTTGTGAATTTTAAAGTTGGTTTAGTAGCTTATCTTTCTAGATGGCTGTTGGTGTTGGGGTCAGATTCCAAATTTTGGTTGATGGTGCATGGGTGCTCATTAGAATCATGTGAGAAGCTAATACTTTTACAATGTTTAATTGGGTTCTTTATGAGAATAATTTTGTTTATTAATTCATAACGGTAGCTGTGATGAAGATGAAGAGAACCATCCAATATGAGTCTAAATGAAATTGAGCTTGCACTAATCATTTACTTTGAAACTTGAAAGTTTGCAAATACTTAAAAGGGGAGATTTCTAAACAAAAGTTTCAATGTTCAACAGAGATCATCGATTTAAATAACATTGATATTTTTTTACTTCTCAGTTTAATAGTTCTAATCAGTATGATTAGATGATTAATTAAATGGATACAATGCATGTTATATTCAAAGCTGTAACTAAACAAAATGCAGTTTGAGTTCATGAGTGAATAACACTTGCATGAAACTCAACTGATAATATCTAATTAGTCATATGTCATTTTTATTTTTATATACCACTTGTAATGACGGTGATTCGAACCTTGTCAGACTGAATGAATGCTCTTACCACTTAACCATGTTTGCCCGAGGTAGTCATATATCCATTTTATATCCATTTTAACAAACCTATAGAGTGGGGATGGATGACACTTGCACCAAATCCAACGCTAACAAGATCTAGTTGGTGGTCATCGAGAATGCAATTGAAAAACATGTGATGATATTGTTATCTATAAATATAATTTATACATGTATTTTATAAGTACATTAATATCTAAAATTTAAAAATTAAACCATTACTATAAAACCCATTCTAATATCATTAGTACCCTTATTAAAATTAATATACTTATTTTAACGCTTTGTATGTGTAAACCCTCCTAAATTATTAATGCATCCAATTTAATCCTTAGAACAGAATTAGGGTTTAATTAATTAATTTATTTTATATATTTTTTATGGTTATTTGGTTGATTACATAGGTTTCTTTCTTTTAAAGGCGATTAAATTTGATCAACAGGTAAAGCTAGGCTTTTGAATGTTGAGCCTTTTTTCTTGTTACAGATGATAATGTATTAGAATGCATTATGCTACCAGGGTTCTTTCTAGTAGATGCAATTTGTGACCACCATTTAATAAAGAGTATACTAGGCTGTCTAAAAAACTTTTCAAATTAATGCCAAAATGATGTGGCATATGATCTGATCAAGCTGTCAACATCTTATAAATTATAGATTATGAGATAAGTTATGAGATGTTGACAACTCACACACCGCATCATTTTGACAAGTTTTTTAGGTATCATAGTCTTATAAAAAAACGAACTAGGGCTTATCATAAGTTTTCTTTTATTTTTTTTATTTAAAAATAAAGAATTTAATGTAGTTAAAGATACAATGAGAGTAAATAATATGTGTACATAGTATTTGATTTATTTTTTAAATAAAATAATTTTTCATTATTGGTCAATTTATGTTGAGATATTTTTATAATTAAAATTTTTAATAAAATATGGGTGTATAAATTATATTTATGGGTTACGATATCGACACCCTTTTAAAATAAAAATAAAAATTGCACTATATTTTGGATAGAGCAAATTACTCACAACCTACCTAAAGTTTGATCTTTGCCCAAGTAGGGGTAGGAACGAGTAAGGGATTAGAGGGTGGTCAGAAGGACACCTCGAGGATACATAAGTCTCCGGATCCCTATATGCCTCTGATTCCATTTCCCGGGAGACTTCAGAAGACGAAGCTCAATCTACGTGTGAGGAGTGTAAAGAAAGCACACATACGAAGATTAAAACACAAATGCAAGATGTGAAAGACATGCATGAAAGTGTGTGTTTGTAACTAATTCTCTTTAAAAAGAGTTAAGCATAAGTGACATACCTTTGAAGTGCTCTTGAATTTGTGGATTTCATTGAAGCTTGATCACGAACAAGGAGGTATAATCTACCCTTACAAGCAAATCCCTAATGTGGTTTGTCAACGAAATGAGCCAATCAATCAAAATGAGGAACTTACACAACCAATATCATCCACAGATGTACATTGAAGCTCTCATATTAACACACACACATCATGAACAAATAAAATCCGAGTAAGGGAATCAAATCAAATCAACCAAAATCCCTATAGTTCAAACAAACCCTTCCAAATAGCACAAAACTAGATTTCTAATTCAATTGATTCTTCACATCATGCATTATCTAAGGTTTACTCGTCATGACATTCATCAATAATCATGTGCATCATAATCTATTTCAAATTTGCATCTAAACATATCAAAAATCCCTAACTTTAGGGCTTTGATTCTCATTACAATCCCTAGGCCCGAAATTCAACCAATATGTACACAATGCACATAATCAAAGTTTGGCAAATCATCTCAATCAACAAAGATATCATACACAGTCCATCAATTTCGAATTTAGGCACATAATACTTCTAGCAATCACAAAAACCCTAAATTTCAAATTTAGCATATTCATGTGCAATTAACACTCCATTCCAACTCAATCACTTCCACATGTATCATTCATGAAAACCCATCATCTAAACATGTAAATAAACTCAAATTGAACAATTCATTCATAGAGCACATAAATCTCATTATTTGCCAAATTTAAGAAGAGAAAAAGATGAACAATGATTTACTCATGAATTTGGTGAAGAGAGAAGTAGAAAAACATACCTCTTTGATGATTTATCACTCTTACGTTGAGAAGAAGCAAGAATTTAAGGAAAATTTTCGGTTTGAGTTGTGTGTGGTGAGCCTTAGCATGAAAACAACATCTATATATAGTGTGCAGTTCGCGTGCCCGATATTTGCGGGTATGGACCTGCGAAATCGACCCGCATAGTTTGATACGCATTCGTTTCACTTAATCTCTCTCTTCCCAGTTCACGGGTCTTCACCAGCAAAGTACCCGCAAAATTGATGCACGAAGTCTTGGGCAGTGGGTCTTGACCAGCGAAGTGTTACCCACGAACTTGTCAGGATAGTTCGCTCCCTTGCTTGCACGTGTCACACCACCAGTGAACTTGTTTCCATGCTGGCTTTGACCAGACTTGACCTGCACAAAATCAATCACTCATCAACATAACCTACCTTATTCCTTATTTTTAATCATTCAACCTAAAATTAAGATGATGATAAAACTCAAAAAGAGATTTCACAATAAATTTTCACCCCCAAACCTAGTTCTTCTCATACATTCACATGCATATGATAACAAATTGAAAGACAAGAACATAGCTCATAAAAGAAAATGAATTGTGCAATCTATCATGAAACAAGATATTCAATTCATGTAACTTGGGTGGGACTAGAATCCGCTAAGGGTGGCTTAGTTACGTTTGGAAATTAACTCCCCCTTACAACCCACATGGGTATGGATTACTCTAACTTCCCATTTGTTCTAACTTCACTCACTAGGTCCTTTCTCACCCAAACCTTTTTAACTTGGGTTGGGTGCTTCTTAGACCTAGCTTGATTCATTTTTCTATGCTTTTGGAACTTCAAACAATGGGCTTTAATGGGCCCCCTTTGTGAGCAAAAGTAACAAGTTGGAGAAAAGTAAGAATTACTCTCTCTTGTTGAGTGGCTTTGAGGCCTTTGGGTTTGCCTCACTTGAAGTGACTTGACCTCTTTCTCGATTTTGTCTAATTGAACTAAGTAGTCACATTCCTTGACTTTCGCTATCTTTAAAGCCATCTCCTTATTGATAAGTTCCTATTTGGATTTTTCTAAGGTATATGTCTTTCGCTTCATTTCCGAGAGCAATTTCCTTGCCTTCCTAGCATGTTCCTTTTCAAATTCTTCTAAGAGCTTTGCTAGTTCTGTTAAATTCTTTGATGCTGAGTTCTTTTCATCCTCAAGCATCTCTACTTGCTCTCCTAACTCTTTGTTGGCTGAAGAGAACTCTTGCACCTTCTTCCGTAGGAAGCCATTTTTCGCTTTGAGTATTCTAACCTCAAGCATGAGCTTTTTGTTTTCTTCTTCTAGCTCATTAACTATAGTTACTTCCTTAAGTACTTGTTCATCAACAATCATATTCTCACTTTTAATTTCCTCCTCTTAAAGTAATTCTTTCTTGTATTGTTGCTGTCTCTTTTGTTGCTTTTCCACCTTCTTGGTGTCATTCTCAAAAACTTTGACAAGATCACAAACTCGGTTCCTTTTCTTTCTCTATTTTTGAACCTCAATCACAAAGCATCCTTCTTCATCAATTCTCTCATCCAACTTGTGGACATAGAACTCCACGCTCTTGTCAAGATAGCGAAAAGATAGCTTTTTTGTAACAACATCCACCTTCATGCTAGCCGTAGCCATGAAGGATCTCCCTAGGAGTAACTTTCGACCTCTCTCATGAGATGGTTCTTCCTTAACATCTATAACCACAAAATCCATTGGAACTTCAAGACCATTCACATTGAGATAAATTGTTTCCACTATTCCATGTGGAAGTTTCAGAATTATCCATGATCCAGAGAGTCATCTTTGTTGGCTTGACTGAGCTAATCTTCAATTGCTTGTACAATTTTGAAGGCATCATGTTGATGCTTACTCCCATATCTAGCACTGCACCCATCTTCATTGAATCTCCCACTGTGACGGTGATAATGAAGCTACCAGGATCTTCAAGCTTGAGAGGAACACTCTCCCTCACAATTCGATCAAATCCCTCTAGTTGCTTCAATACTCCCTCATTGATTGGGTTGTCTTCATTTCTCTTCTTTTTAACCACCCCAATTGACTCCGTTGAGGTTTCTTCTTCCTCTAAACTATCACACCCATTATAGATAACATCAATCACCTTTGCATGCTCATTATTGCTGTTAGGTTTTTGAGTCATGTTGGCATTAATTCCATATCAAAAAAATGTTTCACTTGTATTGATCAGCTGTCTTAAATTGATGATGATTCAAGCTTCAAAGAAGATTTGGCAACTTATCAAGCAAGACAGAGTCTTCAAAGAGGAATATGCTTCATTGCTCAACAAAGGTATATTTAGACCTCATTTCTCTTACAAGGCGTAGGCACACACATACACACACATTGCATCCATATGTTTCCCTACATCGTTGTGCTCAATTGGTATAACACATTCACACACTTGATATTGAATGCTCATGCATTAGATTTAAATTGACAAATTTTGTAAATTGCATGTTCTAGGACTATATCTAGGAAACGGCATTCTTGTGTGTTTATGTTTTATGGAATTTTGACTTGAATTTGATCTTATATTATTCCTTATTGAGTTATGATCATTTTGGTTTCTCATTCATTTATTTTCAAGTTCCGAGTAAAAAGTTTTGAAACTTCCCGGTCACGTACCATGCATTGTCTTCATATTCGTGTATCGAGTTGAATTATTATTTTCTGGTCAAAGTTTCATAGTCTTTCATGTGCATTAGAGAGTCCCATTTTGTAATCCGAAAATGGATTCTAATTGAGAGTTCGAAGGTCAAAAACGGTCGAAGAACGCGAAGGTGCACGGGGGAGGAAGCAAATGGCCAAAGGCCATTTGCCACTCATCCCCGAGGAGGCGCGTGTCCATCTCTGGGAGGAGCGCTTCTTGCCCCCGAGAAGGCCACACGCCTCCGCAAGGAGCTGAGGTGGCATGTGGCCATTGGCTGTCCAACATTCCTCTCTTTCTCTCTCTTTTAAATACCTCATTCCCTCTCATTTCATTATAAGAAGAAAATTTGAAAAAACAAGTACAGAATTTTCTCTCCTATTTTCTCATCTTCCAAACACCATATTTCTCTCATTTCTAATCCGATTTGAGTGATTAAAGTTGGAGAATCTTTATATTGAAGTCCCCTACATTCTCCAAGTTAGTTTGCAGCCATTTGTTCAAGTTTTGTGGTGGTTTTACACTCAAAACCGAAACTGCACTAGATTACAAGGTATTGATCTATTCTTTGTGTTTTGATCTTCAAAGTCTTCAATTACCTTGGGTTTTCTTCTTCTATATGTTTGTGTTACTTGGAAAAATGCATTTGAGAAGTATAGCTTCAATTATAGGCTAATCTTGTCTAATTAGAGACTTGAATGTGAACTAATTTTTTTGAAATCTAGGTTTTCACATGTTTGTAAGTTTTATTGTGATTAGCTTATTATCTAGGGCTATTTGTTCTTTGATTGACTTTATTTTCATGATTGATAGCCTTATCATGTGCTAGGACTCATTAGTTAAACTTATTTAGGATTAGCACATTTGATTTCACATTTAGAGCTAATTAGGATTTAATTGTTTGTGCATAAATACATGTTCTAAATATTTGCTAGAATATTCACTGATCATATCTTATGAATCTAGCATGTTTATGGTTGTTACTAAAACCTTGAATGTGTGCTTAATGTGTATGATTAATTGAATTTTTAGTTGCATGAATGATTCTAGGAATTAAATGTGTTTAGGTGTTTCACATGTTCTAGGATTTGTTCATGTTTAGTAACTAGACAACTTTGATTTATGAACTCACATGCTTATGTCTAGTTCCCATAGAATGTATTGATCTCATATTCTATGTTGAGTGCTTGTTTGCATTTTGCCTTCATTGATCACACTAGGAAGTCCTTGTAAAAGGCGTGAAGTCTTGGCTAGGACATGTGGTTCAAATAGCAAAGTAAGGAGTCTTGGTTAGGACAAGTGGTCTGGATAACCAAACAAGAAGTCTTGACTAGGATTGGGGAGATCCGGATAGTACAGCAAGGAAGAATTTCTAGAAGCAAGAGTACCTTGGATAGAAAGTAGACTATATTATTGGTAGACCCGAGACATTGAGTTGACATGGAGTCCAATAGAGAGTGTTTCAATGGGTTGAGGAATTTCCAGGAATTTCCAACCGCTCAATGGTGTTGTGTAGAAGTGGAGTCCAATAGAGAGTGTGTCATTTGTTGATCATTCTTGTGGAATTTCCAATCTACCAATAGGGATTGGGTAGACATAGAGTGTGTCATTTGTTGGTCACTTTTGAGGAATTTTTGTATCTACTTTCTAATAATAAAAGTACCCAATGGTTGTATTCAACCCGTGTATGTTTCCTTTTAGGAGGTTTTACCACGTTAACAAAACCTTGTGTCAATTCTTCCTATCTCTCTTTTATATTTGTATGTGTATGGTTGTATCTTGTTTCACAAACTTCATATCTTGATATTCTTGTAAATAAGATTGTTGTAATGTGTGATAGGCAATCACTTCATTTGAACAAAGTTGTAAATATCATGTTATTTGTACTTAGGCTTATTTGTATATAATCATATTTTGATTAGTACTTGTACATACTGGACATTACCGAGAAAACAAGTATTCTTTGTTTTTAGTTTTATTATAATTCCTTCACTAGCAATTTGTAGACTTGATTGACAATGCCTTATTTGAGAATGCTTATTGATTGTCTACATATGCTTTATTATTCAAAGTGTTTTGAATCAAGCTAGCTAGAGGGACACACTCTTGTTTGTTTCAAGGGATTGAAAAAGGTATAAAAACCTATTCAACCCCCTCTAGGTTAGCTTAAGGCAATTTAACCGCGTTTGTATATTTTCAGTTGCTCAGAAACTTCCTCTTGTCTTGCTTATGAAAAACATCAAAAATTTGTCCCAACTGTGTCTCGAGCTTTCTAATTGAAGCATCCAATCCATTTGATCTCTGGTCATTGGTGTAACAAGGGCAACAGATCCACATAGAATTCTCTAACATCAAAACTTATGACACAAGCCTTATAAACTATATTCACTGTCATACCATCACCAAAAGGCGTAGAAATTGATAAACAATAATCTAGCAACTCAGCAGGCTTATCTGAATATGAAACAAATTTGCAAGAAATAAAAGATTGTGTAGCACCAGGGTCAAACAATACTTTAGCATCCCTAGAGAACAAAGATAAAGTACCTGATGCCACATTATTAGAAGCATCTGCATCATGCTGAGTGATGGCAAAAAATTGACCCTGCACCTTCTGTCTTTTAGCCTGACCTCCATCCGTTGGGGTGCTGTTACTAGATCCACGGTTCTTTGGGCAATCCTTAACAGAATGCCCCACCTGTCCGCAACCAAAACAAGTTCCAGAAATACGATAGCATACCCAGGATGTGTTTTGCCACAATGCTGACAAGGTGCATATACTCTCTGAGTGGATCCACTCTCATTCCCAGATCCTCTCTGATTAGCTCCATTGTTGCCTTGTTTCTGCGGTTGTCTCCCCTGCTTGCCGTAATCTCCTTTGTGAGGTCCCCCTGACTTCCTCTTTTGCTGATATTGGTCTCGGGTAGTTTGAGACTCAACTAGGTACCTCTTAGTAATCATAGCTCGATCCACTAAGTCAGCATACACATTCAGCTTGAGGATTGACAGTCGAGATTTAATACCCAGACGAAGTCCTTCAAAGAACCTTCTGCACCTACTAGCTTCAGTAGCAACCAATATAGGCACATGACGTGACAACGAATTGAATTTCTCTTCATATTCTGCCACTGACTTCGTTCCATGAATAAGGCTAAGAAAATCGGACTCCATCTTGTCACGTACGCGATCCGGGAAATATTTTTTGTTGAAAGCCACCAAAAACATGTCCCAAGTGATGGGTGCATTGGCGGTATCATGTGTTGCATCCAAACATGCCTGTAGAAGGCGAGAAGCAGCATCCCACCAGTGACCTGCCTCATTGTGCAGAACAAATGAGGCAAAAATGACTCTGCGATTATCATCACAACCCATAGCTACAAATATCTTCTCCAACTGCTTCAACTAAGCTTCAGCCACTAAAGGGTCAGAACTTCCTTTGAATGTAGGAGGTTCCAACTTCTTGAAACGCTCCAAGGTTATCGCTTGCAATTCGTTAGCTGGTCGAGCAGGCACTCCAGCATCTGCTCCACGTCTTGGAACTTGCCTATCCCGAGCTAAATCCTCAATCAATCTGTTCTAATTTTCGAAAATCCTAGCTAACATTCCTATTGTCGGATTAGCTGCCTCCTCAGCCATCTGACGAATAGTTGGGTTATCGTCCCCAACTACATTCTGAGGGATCTCTGCGTTTCTATGAGTACGACGTGACATCTTTGTCTACAAGTGTCAGGACCAACACTTAAGGAGTAGAGTAATGAAGATCTATTATCCATAGCATTTCGCATTCATAACATATCAAGTTAAAATATAGCATGATACCTAATTTTTTTTTATTTATAAAAATAACATTTGAAGGATTCTTTACCACACACAGCAAACAAATGAACAAATCATAACAAGATAGAATACCCAATCATTTAACAATAACATTGCAGACCTGGTTCATTCTAAGTGCTATTAATAGAGTTAGTCTACACTTTTCTCTCAACGTAAGCTGTACAGATCATTAGAAATTTCCATCCTAATAGGTAATGGGTCCAAGCTAACTAGTTTATCATTATTTGTACTAGCACCATATCATGCCTTATAATACTGAATATAATAAACTAGGAATATTAAAGACTAGTTCCTAAAATATTAGAACCTATCAACAGTCTATTTGTCTATAACTAACACCCAAAAGTCCATAGAATCCAAAACCTAATGCTTTGATACCAAGTTGTAACACCCCAAAACTCAAATAATAATTGAACACTTTGATTTTGAATGTTATATCATAAATCGTTAATTACATCACCCAAAAGTAACTAATAATTATAGAATAACTCCAAGTAAACCATTATCCAATGACAAAATATCTCCAAGTGACTCCAACAAAAGATTCACTTCACTCTAAAGGAACTCGAGACAAAACCGAGTATCAAAACTCAAAGTCTAAGGAATAATACGAATAAACATTACACATAATATTAATCACTCCAAATTCCTGAAACTCAGTCTGCAAAATGTTAAATGACAAGGGGTGAGCTGTCAACTCAATAAGTATTGCATAATACGTAATCGAAAACATTTATGAAATTTATAATAACATTGAAAGAGTACATAGATTTTCAAATAATCGGATACAATTAAACTTGCAAAAGTAACATTTTCAAATTCAAGTAAAACTTATAAAATTATCATTTTTAGCATACGATAACGATTAATAACATTTCATAAAAATAAGCTCAAGTCAAGTAGTGTCACCAATACCCCCGGTGACCCGGCCATTTACATTTCAGAAATTGGTACAAGACCAAAATCATAACATTTCAGAAATTGGTACAAGACCAAAATCATAACATTTCATTTGTCGCGCGCGCTGCATTTACATTATCATCGGTGATTAACATTTCATTACATTTGATTTGCTATTGACGTTGAGCTAAAACATTACTTTCAATATATATATATATATATATATATATATAATACATTTGCATTACTAAATCATAAAAGGACCAAACATTTAAGCATTTAAGAAAAAAGTTCTAGTAAAGGTAAAACTTATTTAAAAGAATTAGGTAATAAATACGTAAGTAAAGACTAAGTGGGAAAATGAGTTTATATACATATATAAACGTTTATATTAAAATATTTCAGAACATAATAATATGGCAAATAATTTATTTTCTAAGAAAACATTTGTGCAATTACATACTATGCAAAAAAGAAAATATATTTACCTCTGATGATAGCAAGTTTAAGGCTTCACTAACGATACTGGGAAGTTACAAGAGTAACATAAACATATATAACAATAATCCTTCAATCAAACTAGACAAAATAGAAGAAATCTAACTCCTGTTCTTTATAAATACGTTTTTCTTATTCATCTAAGAAGAAATTAAAATTCTAGACAAACAGATTTTAGTGCTCAAACATTATTGATTCGAAAATCTTAAAGGCCTCAAAAAATTTTAAACCTTAGTAAATAACTCCAAACATCATATTTCTAATTCCCCTCAAAAAATCATAATTTAATCAAACGCCTAGAAATTCCTACAATTTTCTAAACACACAAGGGTCAATCCTGACAGTGTAAAATTTTGATCCTCCAATCAGACTTTATATAAAGGTTTAACAATCCTACAGATCACAAAAAATTCCGAACATTTATTTATAGACTAATATATCCGTAAGTTATCTTTATACCAAAAATAAAAATTTAATCTATCTCCGTTTGAGAATTAAAATTCCTACAACTCCAAGCGCTCATGACTGTCAGCCTAAATTTCATAGTTTAAATAACAAATATAATCAAAGAATTAAAATACTTATATGACATCAAAATTCACGACAATATATATCCTGATTCAATTATTCCTCTGAAACCATAATACCAAAAATAAAACTTAAATTCATCCCCAATTGTAATTTAAAATTACTCCAATACAATAGGGTCAGTTTGATGATTCAAAAAATTCCGTATCCGCAACTGATTTATAAATAAAATCTCTCTAAGCCAAACACCACCAAAAATTCCGAAGATTATAAAAAAAACTGATATATATGTCTACTGTTCTCATACCAAAATTCACTATCAATCGCAACCTACAAGTATAACTAAAATAAACAAAACAGTATGTTGCTTCACCGGTATTAAAATAAATCAAAAATTTCAACCTATACTAACACACAAATTTGAACTCTTTAATGGACTCCAAAAATTCCAGCAATTTATAAAAGAGCTTCATGTATATATCTATTTCATTCACTCTATAATCCATGCATAAAACATCTCCATAACTAAAATTAAACAATTGTTAGAGGCCTAAATTTGTTAATGAGATATTTCGTGTCAAAAACAAAAAGGGTTTAAAAAAGACTACAAAGCTTTAATCAAAATTAAAAAAAAAATATGAAACAAGGTTTAAGAAAATCGTACCTTCAAAGAGTTTCAGAGTAGAATAGCAACAATAATTTTCTTTGATATTCTTTTGTAAAATATACACTTATATGAATAAGTATAAAATATCGGAGATATACAAATCCTACTAATTTAGCTAATATATTCAAATCCCTCTAATTATGGAGTTGACTTGCCTTGTGATTGTCCTTGAATAATGATAGAGAATCAATCACAAGTAATTAGTTGCCTTAATAAAAGAAACTGGGAGTTGAATATTATATATATATATGTGTATATATATATGTTTATATTTATATATTATTATTATCATAATACTATTATCATTAATAAAAGGTGAATTAATTCGGGTCTTACAATTGGATTGGATGTAATTGTTCAAAATATGCTTAATTGACCTTTGGGAGTTCATGATGGCATGAGATGCTTGTTAAGCTGTAGAAATGAACTCTCTCATTTCTTCTTCAAAGGTCTTGCTTCTTGGTTGGTATGCATTTGATCGGTTGTTGAAGTTTCCGGACTGATTGTTGTTTGAGCCACTCCACTAGTTGTAGTTGCTCCCACTTGCTTGATTATTGTAATTCCGGTTGTTGTTGTACCCTTGGTTCTAAAATCCCTGATTGTTGTTGGTGGTGTTGTTGTTTGACCACGAGCAGTTCGGGTGATTCCTTCACCATGGATTGTAGGAGTTAGAGAATATGTCATTCCTTTGTCTCTGAAATCCCCCTAGAACTTGGGCTTGTTCTTGCTGCCCCAAAGATCCATCTCCTCCATTCATTCCTTCTCCGGTCACTCGGTTTGCACTCGGGCTTGGCTTGATCATTGTCTTCATATATTCCATCATGGACCGAATCTCCTTGGCCATTCTAGACATCTCAATGGCCATTCCCGTGTTAACACCTATCTCGATCTTCCTCCATCTTCTATTACTTGAAGTCCTCTACTGTGAGTTCTGAGCTAGCTTCTCCAAAATGTCATGTGTTTTAGCTGCTCTCTTGTCTGCAATGGTGCCCCCGCACGCATTCTTAACAACCATCTGAGTGATAGGAGTTAGGCCACTATAGAATGAAGTCACTTTTCGCTTTTCATGATAAGTGTGAGGTGGAATCTGGGCTAGTAGAATCTGGAACCTCTCCCACGCCTCGTGAAAGGGTTCACCATCTTCCCCATAAAAGGTAGCAATCTTTACCCTTAGGTCCTTTGCTTTTTCTATTGGGAAAAACTTGTTGTAGAAAGTTTTGCACATTTAGGCCTATGTGGTAAGTGATACGGCTCTCAAAGCCATGTACCACTGCTTTGCTCTGTCTTTCAGACAATACTGGAAACATCTCAAGTGAAGATACTCCCTGGTCAGAACTGCATTGCGGGCTACAATAGGAAAGGTCTCAAGTACTGCAATGTATTCCTTCATGAACTGTAAACAGTCTTCAAAAGGAAATCTGAAGAAAGACGACAACAAGTTGATGTGCATTTCTTTTAGCTCTTATTGCCTAGCTACATCATCGAGTACAATTGCAGTGGGCTGGTTGCCATTGGATGGGAGTTTGTACTCTCTTATTGTCAGTCCCATGTCTTCTTGTTCTGGAGCCATAGGTACTAGTTCTTCACACCTTGGAGAACCTGGTGGTACTTCTTCTGCCATGTCTTCTTCAAGTTTATTTCCCTCGAATTGCCGAACTAATCTTCCCACATGGTGAATATTGTCATAAGTTGAAAATAGTGCACCTCCCAACGAACGTCGACTGTGCATATACCTAAGAACCTGAAAATGCAAAAACACAAATACCAAGCGAAATAAAAGACACGAAAGAAAACTAAAACAACTAAGTAACTAATATTAAGCTAATTTAATCACTACTACGCTCGTCGATCCACGGCAGCGGCGCCATTTTGACAAATGTCGTTTGGGTATGGAAGTTTTTTGTCAAATAGATATTTATAAAGACCTCAAATGTCCTCAAAAATGTTTTCACAACAAGTATAATGGCAAGTGAGGTATCGTTCCATAGGGATCGAATGGTAGTGATAATCAAATTAATATTCTAATACTAGTAAGCAATAAAAGTAAATGTTTCAATGGTTTTGTTTGTAAAGGTTAACACTAAAATGCAAACTACAACTAAGCTAATAAATCTAGAATGCAACTACAATTAGTAAGAATGCGGTATGAAAAGATATGAGCTAGATATGGGAGTGAATTGGCTCTTTTACTATGTCATTAATAGAAATCACAAGTTCAAACAAAATTTGAAAGAACCTCAACAATGCCTTAAGATGTTATGAAAACAAGTATAATGGCAAGTTGGGTATCGTCCATAGGGATCAATGGATAGTGATGAACTACTACTTGGTTGTGTTTAGAGAGAGTTTCTCCTTAAGCATATGAAAATACAGCTCAAGCATGTGTCTAAATAACCTAGAGGGGGGGTGAATGGGTTGTTAATCGATTATTACCAACTTTTCGGATCAGTTAATATTAACAAAAATAACCCAACATAATCAACGTAATTAAAGTGCGGAAAACAATAAATGACACATTGATTCATTTACGTGAGAAACCCTCAAACTGGGCAAAACTCATGGGCTATCCTTCTAGCCACACTTGGTCCTTAAATCCACTATTTTAATGATGTTTACAACTTAGGTTGACCTCTAGTCACACCATTCTCGGTCACTAACCCACCACTACTACTTGCAGGCCTTTTATAGTGATTCTAGACCAAATTGCTTGTGCACTACACACCCGTAGTCACAAGACTTAACTCTCTAGAAGAGATAAACAACCTAATTGAATATGTAAAAATATTCAAACATGCAAATATTGCTAGGCTACACTAAATGCTTATCTAGGGATTTAATGATGGCAACAAACAACAAAATCCTAGATATCAATAGGCCTATATAAATGCTCATAAAGACCTAACTAGAAAAAGATGAGGAAATCTAACACCTAGTTATCAAATAAAAGCCAATCAACAAGATTTGTCATTAAACATGGCAAGGACAATAAATGCAATCAACAAATGCAATCAACAAGTCATAATCAACAATGTCTAAATGCAAGGCATAAAGGTTTAGCTAGAGGGAAAAATAGCCCTAAATGCTAGCTATCACAAACAAACCCAATCATGTTATGAAGATTCACAAATATATGCAATAAAGTAGAGCCTTAGCTGAAAAATACAAACACGGTTAATTTGCCTTAAGCTAACCCACGGGGGGGGGGGGGGGGGGGGGGGGGGGGGGGGGGGGGGGGGGGGGGGGGGGGGGGAGGGGAATAGGTTACTACACCTTTTTTATTCCCTTGAAACAAACTGAATTTTGTCCCTCTAAGTAGCTTGTATCACACTTTAAAAGACAAGGACAAGCATTATCAATTACAAAGATATCAAGCATGATATATTTTAACACTAAGTAAGATATATGTCAACATATACACAAATATCAAGAGATAAGGATAGAGAAAATCAACACATGATTTTTACGTGGTAAAACCTCCGAAGAGGAAACATCCATGGGTTGATTACACAACCACCGACAAACACCTATCACTAGTACGATAAAAAGATACAATCTCTCAAGTGCCCACTTCACCTAGAAATCTACCCTTCAACCCTACACAATGAAAGAGATGCCTCCTTGCTTAACTATCCGGATCACCCCGATCCTAGTCAAGACTTCCATGCACAAATTGAAGAATCACTCTCCAAAATGTGACTTCCATGCTCAAATCGAAGAATCACTCTCCAATATGAGACTTCTACTCTTAGATATCTGATAAGTCCTTTTTTATGCTTTGCATTGTCCCCTCTTTTCCTATATTTTACTCTTGTTTTCCATTTAAATGCCGTCTTTTTATGGTCCTGTTTGTCTGTGCATGTCCTTTTTGCTCTAGGGGTGCCGTGATGCATTTTCGGGAGAATTTTGGAGCGGCACGACGATTTCAGAGGGAAAAGGAGCATTCTATGGTACACGTATCGTGGCTATTAAAAAGGTGTACCGCGGGTCGTACCGCGAAAGTTGGCAGTAGACGCTTTGAAGGAGCTCAGCGGTACGACCGTCTAGCTGTACAGCGGAAACATACCGCTGAAATAGAGCCCCTTGTTTCCAGATTTCAGCTTCATCTGCCCCCTAGTCCTGATTTTGTGGAGCTGTGTTTTCTAATCTCAATAAGAGAGCATAATTTGAGGTCTTGATTTTTTAATTTGGTTTTTTCCCTACTCTTAGCTTGGGTATAGTGGTATGGTGGGAAAGAGAAAGTGGGATTCTTTTTTTTTTTACTAAAGTGAGGTTTAGGCCATGCTTATTTAATGCTGTTGTCTTTCCCTTGGAAGGGATTTTTGGTGCCTAAATGAGCCTCCACCGGAAGACTCTAGGTCTTTCTCCACTCTCTACAAAAAATTCCATTCTCTTTCTTAGGGATTCTCTCTACTTTCTTGCCAAGAGCATTGAAGAACAAGAACAAGAGCTCTCCTTACTTTCCTAGCAGAAAAACTTCAGCTCTCTTAACTTTTGTGGATCATCAACCCATCTTGGAGGAGCTAATAGTTGGACTCTTGGAAGAAGGAAGCCATTGGAGCTAAGCATTTGCAAGGAGGAGATCTTCAATTAGTTCATTTCTTGATCTCAGTCTTTAAACTCTTCTTGTATTTGGCATGGATTGTATTTACTTAACATCTTTTATGGCTTTCATGTGTAATATGAGCTAAACTTCTTGATGCTAGAGTAAGATGGAACCGAACCCTTAATCTCTTTAAATGACTCCTTGAATTTCTCCACATGTGCTTGTGTAATTATATGAAAGTTTTAAATGCTTAATTCTTTTATCTTGATTGGCCATCACTATGAATGATCACTTGATAGGAAAAATGTTCGCTATAATTGACTAGAAAGTGAGAGTATCACTAGGCTAGCTTATAGGGTTCAAGTGAGTGTTCCATTGATCTTAATGAATCCATATTTGTGTTGTAAGTATGGATGAGATTTCTAAAACATAGAGAGAGATTAGAAATCAACTTAGGGAACGCGAACCTATAATTTATACTTGCACTATTGAGAGTTCAAGTGAGTTACGTGTTTAATTGGAAGGGTGAGGTGAATTCGAACTCTAGCACGCTTACATCGTATTTTCACATTCGGTTCTTGTTGTGCTTTGTGTTTTTAATTAATTTATCATTGATAACTTTAGTTTTAAAATTCTGGAAACTGTTATTTTCGATTGCTCAAATAGTTTGCAAGACTGACAAAATCCAGTAATCGAATCCTTTGTCCCTGTGGGAACGATCCCTACTCTGTCATTATACTACATTTCGACCTCGCACTATTGCGAGAGTCATAAAATGTGTAGTTTGGACTGATCAATTTTTGGCACCGCTACCGGGGACTTAGCGGGAAATTGATATTGGAAATATTTGGTTTTTACTATTTTGGACGTGTTACTTTTGTTTGTCTTTGTTGTATTTTGCAGGCAAGTTGCTCTTGTATGCACTAGCATACAAAGAGTAACAGTCCACAAGACTTGCAATTCGATCCGGATATTGAAGGAACCGCAAGGAGGAATCGCCAAAATCAAAGACGAGCTAGAGCTATGGAAAATCCAAAACCTAATGATAACCAAGCATCACCACCAATTCAAGTACCAATTCAAGAGTAAGATGAAGCTGTTGGGGCTGATGAGAGGACTCTTCATAGCTATTTATGCCTAGGGTGGATCAAACCACATCCTCCATCCGAAGACCTACAACAGCAGTAAACACTTTTAAGATAAAGCCAGCACTTATTCAGATGATCGGTGCAACCATTCAGTTCTACAGACTGCCGAATGAGGATCCAAACGTGCATCTTCAAAGCTTCAATGAGATATGTGAGACCTTCTGGTACAATGGAGTTGCAGAAAATTTCATCAAGCTAAAGTTGTTCCCTTTCTCCTTGAAAGATAGAGCGAAGGCATGGTTACAATCATTATAGCCGGATTCTCTTGAGACCTTTGATCAAGTGGCTCAGCAGTTCCTGAACAAGTACTTTCCACCAGGGAAAGCTCCCCGCCTTCGAAATGAGATCACCGATTTTTCTCAATTTGAAAATGAGAATCTCTATGAAGCTTGGGAGATATTCAAGGAACTCATTAGAAAATGTCCACACAATGGACTAGCCAAGTGGCAACTTTTGCAATCCTTCTACCAAGGTATAAAGGTTTCAACAAGAAACTTGGTAGATGCAGCAGCATGAGGATCATTGATGAAGAAGACCACGAATGCAGCTTATGAGCTCATAGAAGAAATGGCCATTGACAACAGCCATTGGGGTGGTGAGAGGCAAAATCTGAAAAAAGAGTCCCGGTGTTCTTGAAGTGGATGAGATGACGAATGTGAAGGCTCAACTCTAAGTGCTCACCAAGAAAGTGAACAAGATGAATGCTGGAACAAGTCAAGCAAATGTTTCTAGTTGTGAGCTTTGCATGGGTCTGCATGTGAGTTCAGATTGTCAAGTCGGAAGCCTGTTTGCTTCGGAGTCTTCGGATCAAATAGCTTTTGTCAACTACAATAGGAAATTCAATAATCAACAAGCCAACCAAAACCCCCAAAACAACCTATTCTCCAATACATACAACCTGGTATGGAGAAATCATCCCAACTTTTCCTTGAAGGACAACCAACCGTAACAACAAAATCTCTTGTAATGGAGGATGGAGGATTTGTCACCTTTGGTGATGGATCTAGAAAGAAAGTTATAGGGAAAAGAACCATTTCCATTCCTGATTTACCCTCCTTGTTCAATGCTTTACTTGTTGATGGCTTGCAAGCCAATCTTATAAGCATTTCTCATCTAAATGATGATGGACTCTCCATCTTGTTTAACAAAAATGATTGCTCTATTTTAATGCCAAATGGACAAACCTTGCTAAAAGGAAAGAGATCTAGTAACAATTGCTATTGTCTTGAAGCTAGTGCTATCTCTTGTAATATGTCCAAGTGTGAGGAAGTTGAGTTGTGGCATCAAAGACTTGGCCACATGAACTATCAAGATTTGAGGATCTTAGATAAGTTCAAAGTTGTGTGTGGCCTCCCTAAGCTTGGGAAGAAAGTCAAAGGTGTTTATGGACCTTGTCAATAAGGAAAACAAACCAAAAGCATGCACAAGAAAGGCAAGTATCTAGCCACGAAGGAGCCACTAGAGCTTCTACATATAGACCTTTTGGGTCCCATGCAAACCGAGAGTTTCAGTGGCAAGAGATACATTTTTGTTTGTGTTGATGATTTCTCTAGATTTACATGGACATATTTTCTTAGAGAAAAATCTGAAACGTTTGAAAAATTTTACATGCTTTGCACTAAAATTCAAAATGAAAAGAACTCACACATTAAAAGCATTAAAAGAATTAGGAGTGACCATGGGAAGGAATTTGAAAATGCTTGTTTTGAAAGCTATTATAATAGCTTTGGCATTTCCCATGAGTTCTCGGCACCTCGAACTCCTAAACAAAATGGGGTTGTAGAGAGGAAGAATAGGGTCCTTCAAGAGATGGCCCGTGTGATGTTGTTTAGCAATAATGTGCCTAGGAACCTTTAGGCCGAGACCGTCAATACGGCTTGCTACATAGGAAATAGAGTCTTTTTAAGGCCTGGTACTAGGCAAACCTCCTATGAATTGTGGAAGGGTAGAAAGCCAAATGTTAGCTACTTCCACTCATTTGGGAGCGAATGCTACATCCTTAATGACTGAGATCAACTTGGCAAGTTTGATGCCAAGAGTGATGAGAGAATTTTCATTGGCTATGCTCTAAATAGTAAGGCCTATAGAGTGTTTAACTTAAAGACTAGGAGGGTCATGGAATCATCCAATGTGGTCATAGATGATTGTAGGCCTAAGACTAGAGATCATGATGAGGAGGTTTTGGTGGTTGGTGATGCTTCCTTGGAGAAGAATGGTGAGATTTTTAAGTGATGTGAAGTCCAACCTTGATGAAGAGGTCATTCAACTTCTTAATAGAGATCCATCTTTGGACTCTAAAGAACCCGCTCCATGGGTTAGATATCTCCACAACAAGAATGATATTCTTGGAGATGTGAATGAGGGTGTTAGGACTAGGCATCAAATAGTTAATCAAATTAGCTACACTTGTTACACCTCTCAAATTGAACCCAAAAAGGTTGATGAAACCTTAGCTGATGAGTTTTGGGTTCTTGCCATGCAAGAAGAGCTAAACCATTTTGAAAGAAATGAGGTTTGGACTCTATTTCCTAGACCCAAGAACACCAATGTCATAGGCACCAAATGGGTGTATAGGAACAAGTCGGATGAGAATGGCAACATTGTGCGCAACAAGGCTAGACTTGTAGCACAAGGATACTCTCAAATTGAGGGTGTCGACTTTGAGGAGACTTTTGCTCCGGTTGCCCGTCTTGAGTCCATAAGGCTTCTCTTGTCCATATAATATGTGCACAAGTTCAAATTGCGCCAAATGGATGTTAAGAGTGCCTTCCTCAATGGCTTCTTGCATGAGGAAGTGTTTGTTGAGCAACTCGAGGGGTTTGTGGATCCACACCACCATAATCATGTCTATCACCTATAGAAGGCTCTATATGGGTTGAAACAAGCACTGTGAGCTTGGTATGAGCGCCTCTCTCAATTCCTTGTTGACAATGACTACACTAGGGGTAGTGTTGACAAGACCTTGTTCATCAAGAGTAACAAAGATGAACTATTTATAGCTCAAATCAATGTTGATGATATTGCGTTTGGCTCTACCAACAAATCCAAAGTTCAACAATTTGTTGATGTGAAGTCTAATGAATTTGAGATGAGTTTGGTTGGTGAGATTAATTACTTCCTAGGTTTGCAAATTAAGCAATTGCATGATGGGATTTTCATTTCCCAAGCGAAGTATGTAAAGAACCAAGTGTAGGGAAAAATCGACATAAAACGCAGCGGAAGAAACGAAAAATAGATTTCGTATGGTTTTAAAATTTTTCTCAAAGTTTAACCTTAACCTTTTAATTAATTAAACTCAAATATATACAGTTAGAGTTAAATACCTCTTAACGCGTGATTCGATTGACTTACGTCGATTGATAATCCGCAAAATCTTTTCCAATGCCTGTGAACAGTACCCGCGTGAACAGTGATTGTGAACAGTACCCGCGTGAACAATGATCGTGAACAATGATCGTGAACAGTACCCTCGCCGTGAACAGTGATCGTAAACAGTACCCCCCCCCCCCGTGATTAGTGATCGTGAACAGTACCGTGAGATCTTCCAATCCGAACACGTACGTGAATCACCTAGGAGCGTGGTCTCCCTTTTTCTTTGAATTGCAAACCTGAGAATGGACGAACAAAGTTTTCTTTTTCTTTTGTTAGTCACAAAACAATCAAAAGAAGACAAAAATTATTCCGGTCACTTTTGAGTTCTCAATCTAATGATCGAAACTCGCGTGAACCTAATTCGATGTTGTACACACAAGCTTATTGATGAACAAGCAATCAGTGTACTATCAAAGAATAATCTCTTCTCTTTTTTATGTTTAGTAGAATCAAAATTATCCTTTTCTATGAATTGAGAAGAAGAAGAAAAATTGAATCATTCAATAAACTATCTTGTGGCCGAATTCTATATGTGGTATTATATAGGTGGCCTGAAATTTTGCTTCCTCTTCTATTTAGGATTGCTGAAATCTTCCTCTAAATGGACTAGGGTTGCCGCAAATCACATATCAAAAAGAGTTTGTGTTGCATCCTAATTTCCATCAACCTTTAGACTTCAAAACTTGATCCAACTCATAGATATTTTTATTCTTTTATTGACTAAATAAAAAGACTTCTTATTTGATTAAATAAATAAAATTAATTATTTATTTTCTTATCAAACAAGTCTTTTACTTTTAATATACTACTACCAATAGTATAACTTTAGGAAATATATTTCCTGATCAGAAAAAGATTTGTTTCTTAATTAAACAATTAATTAATAAATTAACTAATTCTTATTTAATTAAAACAATGAAACAAAATAATATATTAGGTTAATAAATACACCTTGCCGCCCCACTTATATAAATGGGCCATATATTATTTTCTTATTTCATTTAATCTATTGGACTTTAAATAAAAGCCCACATGTGTACCAGACCCATTCTTACTAAAAGAAACAAGCTCACATGTCTCCTTTTAATATATTAATATAACAGTGCAGCCCATTAATTAAATAATAGACATATTATATTCTTGATATATTAAAAACAATTCTAGATGGACCCCTAAATCGGCCCGGTAGAATATATCAAGTGATCCATGCAAATACGTGTGGATTGGGGATCTTGGCGGGCTATCTAAATTTAAGTTTCAATAGACACAACCTAATCACAATCAACAAATGATTCACTTAGGTCCAATCTATTAATTTTAACTCATTCCACTAAAGAGCTAAAATTGAACTCTTAAATAAAGATAGAATAAGGAGATGTTTCTCATTCATATCCTAGACAATCTTATAGGAGATGGTGTATCCTCGTGAATAATATCAGTAATCGCCAAGAGCTCATAGACCGCCTATAGCTCTCCAAGTTACCATATTTCCTCATATGACCACATTTCGAACTTAGATACTTTGACTTGTCCAGAAGCCATGTTTTCAATAATCATTATTGAAAAATCTACGTTGAGATTTAATATCCAATACCTCAAAACATCCATATGATGATATTATACTCTCATTTAATAAATGGAGCCATGATGTCCATATCTATATATGAAGTCCTCTATCGATTAACAAATGTATACCACCAAACTATCGAGGATAGACTATGCTATATAATCGTACTCATTGATAGCTCTAATGATAACACTTGCAACCATAAGTCCATCATTTATCTCAGGATTAAGATAGACTCTCCGATTGTCCTCTTTAATGAAAAGACTTATATCTAGTGACGGTTCTAGATAAAGTATTTCATTGTGATCCAGTTAAATGCACCTAGTGCACTAGATTCTTTTACTCAAAAACCTTTCGATGATTTTAGACTCATCATATTCATTTGATCCCACTCAAATGCTAGTAAAAGAATTCTATAACTTTAACAAGATAGAGGTGCCCAACCTTTAACTTAAGTTGTGAACGTTATTCAAGACTAACTAAAGAATTGTGTCTACCTCATACATATCCGGATGTATGAACAATTCTTCATGTCTCATAGTCTTTTGACCTTATGATTATTTACCTTGACAATTATAACAATAAATGCTATAAATAATTGTAAGAATTAGTATTCACTTTATTAATATGAGAAGATTGTCAATTACAATATTACACTCTTGCCATTGAGCATAATCCTAACACCAAGTGAAGAAGTTTGGTCTTGAGAATGCCAAACATTGTGACACACCCATGAGTACAACTTTGAAACTAAGCAAGGATGCTAGTGGGAAAAGTGTGGACCAAAGGCTTTATCGTGGCATGATTGGTAGCTTGCTTTACTTGACTGCAAGTAGGCCCGATATTGCCTTTAGTGTAGGTGTGTGTGCTAGGTACCAAGCGGATCCCAAGGAGTCTCATCTCTTCTCTGTGAAGAGAATCATTCGATATGTGAATGGGACATCCAACTATAGGATATGGTACTCTTTTGACACTAATGCTAGCTTAGTTGGCTTTAGTGATGCAGATTGGGCAGGGAATTGTGATGATAGGAAGAGTACATCGGGCAATTGCTTCTTCCTAGGCAACAACTTGGTCTTATGGTTTTGCAAGAAGAAAAATTCCATCTCTCTATCCACAGATGAAACGGAATACATAGCCCCCAGGAGTGCTTGCACATAACTCCTTTGGATGAAGCACATACTTGTGGATTACAGCTTTGATCAAGGTACTCTAACTGTTTATTGTGATAACTTGAGTGCAATTAACATTTCAAAGAATTTCGCACTCTAGGACATAGCATATAGATATTAGGCATCATTTCATTAGAGAATTAGTTGAAAACAAATGCATTGCACTTGAGCATGTTGGCACAAATGATCAACTAGCGGATTTATTCACAAAGCCCTTAGATTCAACTAGGTTCATGACACTTAGTAGGTCTATTGGAATTTATCATATGCCTTGATATGCTTTGGTGATTAACCCCATATGGGGAGCTCAAGCAAAGAGAGCAACCTTGGATAGTTGAAATGAGCAAAAATTTGATCAACATTATGCTTCTTTATTAATTGCTTGAGCATTTTTGGTTGTGCATATATATATATATATATATACACACGATTATATGGCTTTTTACTCAATAAGTGTGCCATTTGCTTTGTTTGTAATCCATGTCACCTTTATGTTCAAAAAAGCATTTTTGGACTAGAGGAATTGATTGGGAAGTACAATGAATGACCTATAATTTATCTCCATGACATGTGAACTTGATTTTGACATGCTTAAATATTATGCATGAGTTATGTGTGTGCAAATGTGTGTGGAAGCAACTTGACAAGGCTAAACTCAATAAGGACATTGTGTTCGCTATAAATAAGGATGTTTCATCCAATTTAGCTTGTCTCCTTTCTTAATGGTTGAACAAGACAACAACCAATAATGATTCTATATCCATTCAATGAATAAGGATTTTATATCCATGTCTTGATTGACCATTAAGGATTGACATGGTTGCTTGTGTGTGCTATAAGTTTTTAAAGCTATATCTTGTTTAATTATGGCAAAAGGGTACAAATTGGTTTGAATTCCCTTGGAAACTCTTTTGATGTTCACTTTGCCAAATACCATTTACTTGAACCTTGATGTTGCATGTCTTGCATCCAGAGCAAAAATTTCACACATTTCTTTTAAATAAAACCTCCTTGATTCTCTCGCAATTAGATGAGTTGCATAAGGTTGTTGTAAATGATTATGCACTTATCTTGCAAATAGCTCTCTTTGCTAAAGTGACCCATTTGGGGAAAGCTCCTTTGCCTATCTCGTGACAAAAAAGGGGAGTAGTGTGCATTTGTATGGGAGTTGCATACTTGGAGAGATTGTCTTGTTGAGAGGTGACATGACGTTTTTCTTAGTGTCGTTTTAAAAGATCAATCCGTCAACAATATTTGATAAAACCTCACAAAGCCTAAATTAGTTTGAAAACATAAATATAGTGGCAAGTGGGGTGTCGTCCACAGGGAGCGGAGTTAGCTAAATTAGTTATTGCTAAAGTAATGTTATGTATATATATAATATCGAAACATGAGTTGGTGAAAATGTAGACGGTGAATTACACTATAAATAACACTAAATTAATTGTGCAAACTAAATGAAGGGGGAAATGGGATGAAGGATATATATAGATGATGGAAACTAAGGAGTTAATGGATACGAAAGTAAATACCGGGCAATGCAACAAACTTGTCAATAGCACGGCTATTCAAGGTAACAAATCTAGGATGTATAGAGTCAGTTATTTATCCCTAGAAGGTGGCCAACCTAGGATGTATAGTGCGGACCACCTATTAGGGATTAATCCATCGTAAACTACCAACCTAGGATGTATAGTGTTGGTTGTTTATCGGATTCTGGAAATGAAGCTCGTCTACCTAACAATGACTCAACCGATTAAACATAGTCACCCTAGGATGTATAGTGATGACTTCTAACTCTCTCACGGGTTCCGACCTAGGATGTATAGTGCCGGAAACTCGATCGAGGTTAGATTAAAACCGCAGTTTAAGAGTCGGAATTCATGACTTTCTGTCCATTCTTTTAGAGCATTAAACAACTAAATAGGATGTATATCTAGATGCAATACTCATACATAATACAAAGACATCTTGGAAAGAAGATGTATCTACACAAGAAATAAATGGTAACCATTCACAACAAGAACAGATCAATGAAAGATAGACATGAATATCAATATAATATCAAGTTTATGTAAAAGCCCAATATTCAACTAACTACTCCATCAACCCCTTAGAGGGGATTTAGCTACTCATTACAACTAGGAAACTAAGAGAAAGGAAAGAGAAAGAACCCTTGGAGAACATCTCCTTCCTTGAAGTGGCTTCAATCTCCTAACTTCCTTGAAGTTGAGTAGAGAATGTAAGGATGAGAGAGAGAGAGAGAGATTCTAGGTCTAAATGTGTTTAACCTCTGCAAAACGGAGTCAAAAGCTCCTAAAACGTTTCTATACTTTTCTATTTATACAAGATACAAAAATAGGTCACTTAAGCTTCAAAAATCAAACTGGCGCGCGCGGAGTGCGGGTGGAGTGCGGGTGAATTACCCGCACTGTATGGGTTGTCTTCATCTTCAGTTCTCGGATCAGGAAAATAGTGCGGGTGGAGTGCGGTTGAATTACCGGCACTTGACCCGCACTTGGAATCGCACTGTGATCGCACTTGAATCG
The DNA here is from genome assembly GCA_033220585.1 of Dipteronia sinensis. Classification (NCBI taxonomy): domain Eukaryota; kingdom Viridiplantae; phylum Streptophyta; class Magnoliopsida; order Sapindales; family Sapindaceae; genus Dipteronia; species Dipteronia sinensis. Next base: position 22,801,487 of record CM065638.1, on the reverse strand, counting down.
CACTTCCCTGTCAGGTGCAAAATCTACCTTCTGTCTTGAGCAACAATGCGGGTAGAGTGCGGTTGGATGACCCGCACAGTGCCCGTACTCTAATGTCAGGTACAACTCTGCTATTTTGTTCTTGGTGACAGTGCGGGTGGAGTGCGGTTTGATGACCCGCACAGTACCCACACTCTAACGTCAGGTGCATCTTCAACTTCTCTGGTTTGGCATTAGTGCGGGTAGAGTGCGGTTGGATGACCCGCACAGTACCCGCACTTTATCGTCAGGTGCAACATCAGCTTCTCTGGTTTGGCATTAGTGCGGGTAGAGTGCGGTTGGATGACCCGCACTGTACCCGCACTTTATCTCTTCACTTGCATCCTGTCCCGGCTATGATCATGATTGCGGCTGGAGTGCGGTCGGAGTGCGGTTGCGACCCGTACTTGACCCGCACTGGACCCGCACTGTAGGGCTGTTTGTGCTCCTTTACCTTTACTTTCACCCTTTTTCTGCTGGAATCACCGCAATATGCTTCCAAACCTGTCTTTGCATCATTTCCCACAAATACGCACAAAACAACCCATCAGAGATACAAAAACGCAAGAAAATAGAACATAAGGTAAGGATCTGAGGGCCTAAATATACTACATATTTGGCCCGATCAAACACCCCCAAACCAAACCTTTGCTCGTCCTCGAGCAAATCTAATCGAAACAGTAAGATGCCAACTGATTGTAATTTCTAGGTACCTAAACAATACCTCAACAATGCCGCAAGTCGAATGTGTGATATGATACAAATAGGTGTGATAGAGAGGAGAAAAACATATGCACAAGATCAAGAGCAATTTGGAGACACCCAAGGGAGGCTTGTACGAACACGAATCCCACACCTAAAGGCATTCATGAATTAGGGACAACTTACTCCCATACCTTGAGCATAATTCGCTTCAATTCTAAAACTCACATGGATTCTCTCTTTTCTTTCCTCAAGAGTCCTAAGTTCCACAGAAACAAGTATGCAAAGAAGATTCTGCATAAAATTTAAGCAATGAACTATCCTAGGAACGAGTCACCATGCCATGGATGTGAAAGATCGTGCTTCAACCGACATTCCCAAACTAGACTTATATGGATCAATAAGAGTTTTTCAACTAGTTATAGTGTGGCTGTGGGGTTGAATGAGGTTACACAAAAATATGGACATTTGGAGTTCAAACTCACCAATCATGCTAGAATAAATCCCTACTACCGCACCATGTTCTTTTATCGCTTAAATGCAACCCTCTAGGAAATCATTTAACCCACATTTGTGCCTTCAATGTTGCATTCCGTTTGAGCGTTTTTAGCATAATACAATCCCCATTATGGCACTTCAAGTACAATCTTTCTTTTAATTTTTCTTATAACAATTTCCCAATCACAATGTTGTACTTCATTTGAGTTGTTACAATTTCTCTTTCTTAGGCATTTAGGGCGCATAACTAAGGTTCTTACTCCCTTCCTTGCATATTTTCAATAATTATTTCATTTTACCCGCTGTAGGACCATTTTAACTCTTTTCATCACTGCCATTTCCCATCCTAACATGATTAGTACAAGGTTAGGCATGTGTTTAGGCTATTGGGTATATGGTTGAATGTGGTACCAAATGAAAGAGTAAGTGTTTGGCCTCAACTTGGCTTTGGAGCACACAATATGGTATGTGGTGTTTTGGCTATAGAGGTAATTCAATACACATACATTCCCTAATATCACTTCCACAACCATCTAAAAAGGGAATGAAAGCATCCATCACGCAATTCACAAAAAATGATATGCAAGTCCTATGGCTCATGACATAAATGACGAGAGGCGTGTTTAAGAATAATCAATAATGCACTCAGAAAATGCACTTTCATGCTTGTGTTTGTGATCTCATGGGTATCTCCACTATTAGAACAAGACATGAGAACAATGAGTCCCCAATACTTAACACCAACGGGTGGGACGACCCTATGGTGGTGCAAGCGAACCCTCAAGTGGCACCAAACTATATCACAAGGTCAGAGCACATATAAGGAACTCAGTCAAAAGCACACTCTAGAGGCATCATACCCATACTGGATATAGTTTGAAAAATGGACAAGCGACAAAATTGAAAAATTGGACACTAAACTGTACAAGGGGTAGGCGTAATACACCCCTAAACCAAAACTCAACAATGTCCCCATTGTTGGAAATCAAAAGCATAATCTCAATAAATGGCGGAATGAGGGTTCAGCACCCCCAAACCGAATCTAGACATACACTCGACCATGCTCATTCATAATAACAAAAAACTAAATCGCATTCATTGAAAGCTTAAGTACAAAATCGAAGGTAGAAAACTTCCTTTAGAAGGAAGCTCGTTCGATGTCCATGCATGTTGTTGTGTGCTTCCCAAAAGTTGCATAACCTATCTTAAAACCACACAACAACTCTACCAAACGAAAATCAAATGCGAAAAGAAAAGAAAAATAAGTCTAAGCCATTTAAAAGAAATTACAAATACAAGCAATAAGAGTAAGTAGTCCTAGAATAATAACAATAAACAAAAAGGAATGGATGGTCAATCTTCATCGAAAAACTCCCTCTCCGATTCACTGGCGATCCCTTTTCCCTTGGGGTCGATCTCAGATCTGATCCGCTCTTCATGCTCCCTTTTGGATCTCTCCATTACAGCTCAGAGCTCTCCCCCATATGGGTCAATGTCTGGGCCCCCTAAAGGAGGTGAGAAAGCAGCTGGCCTCTTCTTCTTATGCGGATAACTTGGAAGACTGAGTGCCTCCCTCATGTCAGTGAGGTTGCCTCAAATGTCAGTAAAATACTCATGGGCTTCCGCCCTGCTCTCAGTAATCTGCCTCCTGTTTTTGACGACCTCGGTTCTGAGGTTCTCCAATCCTGTAAGCAAGGTCTGCCAAAGGACCTCTTCAAACATCTCCTGCATGGGTGGGGAAGCAGCGGGCCTATAATCACCGTATTCGAGGTAAACCGGCTCCAAATCTGGTTGTTCCGGGATGTCTTCAGCCTGTCTGCTTGTGCTGCCCCCTCGAGCAGGTTTCCTCCTCCCTGTTCGGACCCTGACACCAGAGGGGTCCCGCTCTCTGACTTGGTCATTCCATGTGAAACGCCCAACTGGCCCCAAACCACATTCGAAAGGATCGGATCCAAAATCCACCCCGACAGTTCCTGTAAAATGCGGTGATGAGGCTAGGGAAGATGAGTGGCTGCTTGTCTACTCTGACACCTCCCAACTCAAGTATCTCTCTTTTGACCAGAAAGCCTATGTCGACCAACTGATTCTGCAGTATACAGTACAAGATCATTGCTGCATTGAAGTTCACTGAAGTCCTGTGCTTTCTGGGGATCAATGAATGAGAGATGAACACATGCCAGAAACCCAACTCACTCTTCAAGTTGGTGTGCTTCATGCGGTGATCAGGTGCCACCCGAAAAATCCATTGGGCGGATCACTAATTGATTTGCAAAATCCATATTTTGTGTCACAAAGAATTCACTCCAAGTCACCCCCTACCTTAGACGTCCGACTGCTTCGGGATCAACTAGAAGCTCAGTCCTATAGTACCTGTTAATGTCTGCTATAGTCATCCGGACTTCTACCCCTCAGACCAGAACCGAAGAAGTGCGCTGAAAAGTTTCAGGTACCATTCCAGCAAAGAATTCCTCGACCACACGTCAACAATACATCGGAGGGGGGGGGGGGGGGGTAACAAAGGTTTCCCATCTCCTTGTTTCAACCATTAGAGGAATTGAGGTGCCCTCCAGCTCTTCAACTGTTATCCCCTTTTCCACCACGACATCTCGTTCCCTGAAATATTCTAAACGGTCCTCGAAATTCGGGTGTCTGATGCATGGTGGTGGAACTTGGGGTCCCCTTCTCGGTCTTCATTCAGAACCCTGACTGCCTTGCCTAGTTGATTGCCTGGTTCTTCCTGACATCTGCACAATAAACAATAGTTTTAAGGGAATATTCAGATCAAAGAACCATGAGGTTATGATGAAGGAATTTGAAAGGACACATATTCTGCCAGGAGGATAAAGTGCCGGTGAAGTGCAGGTGAATGACCCGCACTGTACCCGCACTCTAACTCGTTCCCAGATACCAGCACATGCAGAATTTCCATTCATGTTTACATTTCATAATCTCAGCACATCATCGACTGAATTAACACCAATATGACTCTAACTCATGTATAGGATTCCATTCAACCATATAAACCCAAATTCATAATTTGAATATCCAATTGCAATAGAAAATCAATGTAACAATGAACACATCACATGTATAATTAGACAACACCCATCATTCCATCCTCTTAGACATTCAATAGGTAGTTAGACATTAGCAAAAGCAAAAACAAAAGTTCAAAACCTTGAATCATGAAGTTCATGCATAAGAGGAAAACGAATTTTGATAAAAAGGGTAAGGGTTTTAGATTAGAGAGATATGTAATGAAATTAGAGGAAGAATTCATACCTTGGTTGCCAAAAAATCGAAAACGTGGCACACACGGAATACCTTTCAGTTGAGATGAGGGAAAAATTTGAAATTCGCTGTTTTGTTTTGCTTTTGTGGCAAAGTGGAGCCCTAGAGAACGACATGCAGTATATATACTGCGCGACCAAAGTGCGGGTGGAGTGCGGGTGACTGACCCACACTGTACCCGCACTTTATTACCTGATGCCTTTGGAGTGCTGGACGAGTGCGGGTGACTGACCCGCACTGTTCTCCTGGACTGACTCCTGGACTCTGCCCTGCAACTGTATCTGCACCAAAACTAAAACCTTTACACCATTTGACATGACGTTTTTCTTAGTGTCGTTTTAAAAGATCAATCCGTCAACAATATTTGATAAAACCTCACAAAGCCTAAATTAGTTTGAAAACATAAATATAGTGGCAAGTGGGGTGTCGTCCACAGGGAGCGGAGTTAGCTAAATTAGGTATTGCTAAAGTAATGTTATGTATATATATAATATCGAAACATGAGTTGGTGAAAATGAATATGGTGAATTACACTATAAATAACACTAAATTAATTGTGCAAACTAAATGAAGGGGGAAATGGGATGAAGGATATATATAGATGATGGAAACTAAGGAGTTCATGGATACGAAAGTAAATACTGGGCAATGCAACAAACTTGTCAATAGCACGGCTATTCAAGGTAACCGACCTACGATGTATAGAGTCGGTTATTTATTCCTAGAAGGTGGCCAACCTAGGATGTATAGTGCGGACCACCTATTAGGTATTAATCCGTCGCAAACTACCAACCTAGGATGTATAGTGTTGGTTGTTTATCGGATTCTGGAAATGAAGCTCGTCTACCTAACAATGACTCAACCGATTAAACATAGTCACCCTAGGATGTATAGTGATGACTTCTAACTCTCTCACGGGTTCTGACCTAGGATGTATAGTGCCGGAAACTCGATCGAGGTTAGATTAAAACCGCGGTTTATGAGTCGGAATTCATGACTTTCCGTCCATTCTTTTAGAGCATTAAACAACTAAATAGGATATATATCTAGATGCAATACTCATACATAATACAAAGACATCTTGCAAAGAGGATGTATCTACATAAGAAATCAATGGTAAACATTCACAACAAGAATTGATCAACGAAAGATAGACATGAATATCAATATTATATCAAGTTTATGTACAAGCCCAATATTCAACTAACTACTCCATCAACCCCTTAGAGGGGATTTAGCTACTCATTACAACTAGGAAACTAAGAGAAAGGAAAGAGAAAGAACCCTTGGAGAACATCTCCTTCCTTGAAGTGGCTTCAATCTCCTAACTTTCTTGAAGTTGAGTAGAGAATGTAAGGATGAGAGAGAGAGAGAGAGATTCTAGGTCTAAATGTGTTTAACCTCTGCAAAACGGAGTCAAAAGCTCCTAAAACGTTTCTATAATTTTCTATTTATACAAGATACAAAAATAGGTCACTTAAGCTTCAAAAATCAAACTGGCGCGCGCAGAGTGCGGGTGGAGTGCGGGTGAATTACCCGCACTGTATGGGTTGTCTTCATCTTCAGTTCTTGGATCAGGACAATAGTGCGGGTGGAGTGCGGTTGAATTACCCGTACTTGACCCGCACTTGGAATCGCACTGTGATCGCACTTGAATCGTACTTCCCTGTCAGGTGCAAAATCTACCTTCTGTCTTGAGCAACAGTATGGGTAGAGTGCGGTTGGATGACCCGCACAGTGCCCGCACTCTCATGTCAGGTACAACTCTGCTCTTCTGTTCTTGGTGACAGTGCGGGTGGAGTGCGGTTTGATGACCCGCGCAGTACCCGTACTCTAACGTCAGGTGCATCTTCAACTTCTCTCGTTTGGCATTAGTGCGGGTAGAGTGCGGTTGGATTACCCGCACAGTACCCACACTTTATCGTCAGGTGCAACATCAGCTTCTCTTGTTTGGTATTAGTGCAGGTAGAGTGCGATTGGATGACCCGCACTGTACCCGCACTTTATCTCTTCACTTGCATCTTATCCCAGCTATGAACATGAGTGCGGCTGGAGTGCGGTCGGAGTGCGGTCGGAGTACGGTTGCGACCCGTACTTGACCCGTACTGGACCCGCACTGTAGAGCTGTTTGTGCTCTTTTGCCTTTACTTTCTCCCTTTTTCTGCCGGAATCACCGCAATATGCTTCCAAACCTGTCTTTGCATCATTTCCTATAAATACACACAAAACAACCCATCAGAGATACAAAAACGCATGAAAACAGAACATAAGGTAAGGATCCGAGGGCCTAAATATACTACATATTTGGCCCGATCAAGAGGGAGTAACCCATTTAGTGGGAGCTTTGTATTGCACTTCATTGCATGGTTTATTGTGTTCGTTAGTGCAAACACTTGTATTTATTTTCACTTGATCACCTCACATACACTTGTCTTGGAAAGTGTAGTTTCATTGTTTTGTAGGGATGGCTATTCTATAAGAGATTGAAGACTTGAAGACATAGTTTGTAGGCATCTCTTTGTAGTGTAGAATAACTTTTGTTGAGCTCTTGTTTTATTTGTTTCCTGTGAGGATGGTTTGTGAGTGGTGATTTTGTCATGAAATAGCCAAAGGGGGAGATTGTAAGTTCCTTATGTTTTGATTGGCTCATTTCGTTTCAAACCACATTGGGGGATTTGCTTGTAAGGGTAGATTAGGTCTCATTGTCCGTGATCAAGCTTTGATGATATCCTCATGTTCAAGAGCACGTCAAAGGTATATCATTTGCTTAACTCTGTTTGAAGAGACTAGTAGCACACACATGCTCTCATGCATGCTACTTAATCTTGCATTTGTGTCTTAACTCACACGAGCATTTCTGTGGTTGTTTTGTTTTATGTGTGGATATCTTTTGTTTTTGTGCTGTTCAGTGGGTTAGGCGACATGCAAGGCCACTTGTGCATGTCGCCTATGAAGTCACCTTAGCCTTGATATTTCTCTCCAGAACAAAAGGCAACTTCCTAGGCGACTTGAGGATGTCGCCTTACATGTCGCCTCAGGCTCCTTGTTTCTTTCAAGTGTACAAGGTGACTTCCCATGCGACTTGAGCATGCCGCCTTACATGTCGCCTCGGGCTCTTTCTTTCTTTCAAGTGTACAAGGTGACTTCTTAGGCGACCTGTGCATGTCGCCTTACATATCGCCTAAGGCTGCTCTATTTTCCTCCAGAACAAAAGGCGACATGCAAGGCGACTTGTGCATGTCGCCTTAGATATCGTCTGGCACCAAAGCAGGGACAGTTTCATCTTTTCACGACAACTCATTTTTTCCCTTATATATGTCATCTTCTTCCCCAAATCAGACCCAGAGCTCTGAAATTTATTCCCTTAGTGAGAGAAAGTCACTCCAAGAGAGAAAGAGCTCCAAGAACCCACCTTTACTCAACCAAACATCAATCCGTGAGCATCTAGCATCTCACAAGCATCATCTCATCATGGATTCTTCTTGTATCTATTGACTAGTTATTTTAAACAAGCTCTAAATCTCCATAGCAATTTTTGTGTTCTTATGTGCCTAGGTTTAACATTAAATGTTGATTTAATGCATGTCTTTATGTTTAATGGTATTTATAACATGCTTGAGTTGTTGTTTGTTGGTTGAGAATATATGTTCATTGATAGCTAGCATTTAGGACCATTTTACCCTTCTAGCTAAATCTACTTGCTTTGCATTTAGATTTTGATATCTAGGATTTGCACTTATTGTCATCTTTAAATTCTTAGATAAGCATTTAGTATAGCCTAGCAGTAATTGCATATTAGAATATTCATATATATTCTCATAGGTTGCAATATATCTTCATTCATTGTTAAGCTTTGTGACTAAGTGGATTAGTGCACAAGCTTTTGGTCTAGAATCACTATTAAAGGCCCGTTGGGTAGAGTGAAAGAGTTAGTGATCAAGAATGGTGTGACGAGAGGTCAACCTAGGTTGTAAACTCTCATTCAAATAGTGGATTTGAGGACCTTGTGTGGCTAGAAGGATAGCCCGTGAGTTTTGCCCAGTTGGAGGGTTTCTCACGTAAATCAATCCTTGTGTTTTTATTGTGTTCTGCATTTTATTTTTGGATTGATTGATTGCTAATATTGGGTAGCCTTATTAAAATTGACTAAGTAAAAAAGTTGGTAACATATCATCCAAAACCTATTCACCCCTCCTCTAGGTTAATGAACACACATTTGTAGTATTTTCAACTGGTAACTGCATGGGTAGTGCACGGGTAACGGACCTGTGCACTATGCTTATGGGTACTTTTCCACTACACTTTGACTCTTTTTTCACCTAAAAGTCCCGGTTTCCGCTTCCAGCTCCCGAAATCCATTAAATGACTTGGACCTTGCAGTCTCATCTCACAGTTAAGTCGGCTCAATATCTGCCACCCCATTCTGCTGGTTGTAACTCGCAGATCTTCATTGGTGTTTGTTCTGCGACATTGACATTGCAGTCTCTGCTCGCAGTATCTTCTGGTGCTGTTCTGCGAGGAGGAACTCACAATCTCATGTTGCAGTCTTTTCTGGAACTGAACTACTAGATTCTTCTTCGAGGTCGAACTCGCAGTCGTGTATCACAATCTTTTCTAGAACTAAAGTGCTAGGTAGTGCTCGCAGTAAGGATGTCATAGATAAATATCTGGTTTAGTTGCTACCCCCTTCTGCTAGTTCTAACCCTCAGTTTCTTCTACAGTGTCCTCTGCCTCTGCTCTGCTGCCTTGGTCTTCGAGTTGCAACTCGTAGTATGAACTCACAGATTTGTTCTGCTAGACCAATGTCGCATCTTGAATTGGCAGAGTCTTCTGGACTTGATCTGCAACTTGATTCTGCGAGGTGGAACTAGCAGATTGCTCGAAAATGTAATTTAACTTCGTTTTCTCCGATATTCTTCATCAAGTCATAAATTTCTCCTAAATAACAAAAATACTTGCAATGGATTAAAAGAGATCATTAAAACACACAAATGTCTGATAAACGGACACAAAAGGATTGAATTAGACGCTCAAAATATATACAAATTTAGAGCGATCAAAACCCCCAAATCTAACCTTTGCTCGCCAACGAGCAAAACTACTAAAAAGAAATTAACAAAAATAAACTCCTAAGAGGTTAAGAGAGCCAATATTTCAAAAGATTTGTAGAATGTAATACATGTGAATGAAGAGATCAGTGCGAAAGATACTAAATAGAAAATAACAAAATGTCATTCGATATGAGATAGCACACAAATGAATCCCACACTCTAACTTAGAAGTTTCAAAGGCTCTGAACTAGAATGCATGGATACAATTTGCCTTGACTCTAATCCTCACTGGATTTCAATTGATTTTTCTTTCAGAATCCTAGGCTCACTCTTTTATCAACATATGCGAAGTTGAATATATGTGTGAATGTATTCGCAGAAGATATATTTTTCATGGAAGCATATTTCTAAACATGGATCTCAAGAACGAGTTGAAAAACCAAGAACGTGGAAAGAGCATGTATCGATGAGTATTCCCAAGTTAGACATCCTAAAGATCAATTAGGACTCCTCTTGATTTCAACTGGTAAATGGAGTTTGGTGTATTTTGATCATTGCACATACTGAGTTTTTGTATTGTAGTACTTTGGCAATATGCGATTTCCCTATTATGACTCAAACACTTTTCAAATTCAGCGTCTAGGCTTTACTTCCATTTTCTTGTGATAAGATGTCACTTGTATTTTGATTGACATATATAGATGAATGAACAAGGGTTTCAAGTGCTTAATTATTATGACATTTACTTCTTTTCTTCTTTTGACATTACCTTTCTTTGCACAATCTCATAGGATGCCTAAGTATGACTGTGTTTATAAATTTAGTGGGAGTGACTTGTGTTTTGACCTTGCAATTTTTCTTTCTTTGGGATATGTGTTTGGGCTGATTGGAAATTAAGAGCACATACTGCCTAAAATCATATTCAAAAGTCCATCTAACAGGGGAATACAAATTTTAGTAAGCATTCCACATGCATGTTCAATGGCATTCAATATGTATCATGCTTGATGAGATCAACATAAGCATAGAACATTTTAAAACACAGTTTGGAAGAGTAGAATTTAACCCTAAAAAGTAAGCAATTTAGGCACAAATTCTCAATTTGGTAGCCTCCACCATTGATCCTAACATTTTCGTACAAAATCTCTTTCACTAAGTCATAAAGAGAACATGGATTGACTCAATTTGAGTGATCAATCATAGATTGATACAAAGTTATCCAGAACTCAGAAACTAGTGCAATGCACGATATTCCTCAACAACTCAAACATCACATTCAAAATAAAATATTTTGTTTTGTTCATGAAAGGCATGAAATGCTCAATTCACAACACTATGCCCACACCCCCAAACCTAAACTCAACATTGCCCCCAATGTTTTAGACAATAAAGAACATGGGCACGAGTTCGAAGGTTTGGTTGTACGAACACAAAACCATTACTTTCATATATATACAAACATATCCTATCCACTAATCACAAGGCAACCACACACTTAGGCTAAAAAAAATATAATAAAAACTTAAATAATTAACTAACTATATACAAAGATAGTGTGTACCTAGGTGGTTTGCCTACCACCAAGCGTTGCATTGGAGCTCCCTGGCTTTGTAAGTTCGATTTGTTCTAGAGCTCTTGCTTCTTCAATCCCTTGCAAATATGGTTTAACTCTATGCCCGTTGACCTTGAAAGTGTCCCCACTTCTTAAATCTTCTACAACCACCGCTCCATAGGGGAAAACTTCCTTGATTCGATACAGACCAAACCATTTTGACTTCAACTTTCCCGGAAACATCTTTACTCGAGAGTTGAAAAGTAGCGCCAACATTCCTGGATGCAAATCCTTTCTAATGGTCATTTTGTCATGCACTCTTTCTGATCTCTCCTTATAGAGTTTTGCATTCTCATATGCCTCATCCCGAAGTTCTTCAAGTTCATGTAATTGTAACTTCCGTTGCTCTCCCACTTGGTCTAAGTCAAAGTTGAGTGACTTAATCGCCCAGTAGGCATGGTGCTATAATTCCACCAGTATGTGACATGCCTTTCCAAAAATCAACTAGAATGGAGTCATGCCGATTAGAGTTTTGAAAGCTGTCCTATATGCCCATAATGCATCATTTAACTTGGAAGCCCAATCTCTTCGGTTTAGCTTGACTGTCTTCTCTAGAATCTGCTTGATATGCCGATTACTGACTTCTACTTGGCCCGAGGTCTGGGGATGATATGGAGTCGCCACCTTGTGCCTCACATTGTACTGTTTCATCAATGTTGTGAATACTCTATTACAAAAATGGCTTCCTCCATCACTGATTATACATCTAGGGGTACCGAATCTTGTGACAATATACTTCTTCACAAACTTCACAAAAACCTTGCTATCATTTGTTTTGGCCTTTTCTTTTACCCATTGGGACATATAATCCACTGCTACCAAAATATACAAGTTGCCCTCCGAAGGTAGGAATGGTCCCATGAAGTCGATTCCCCAACAATCAAATATTTCAACTGCCATATTCATCGATTGCGGCACCTCATTCCTCTTTCCAATATTCCCCAACCTTTGGCATCTATCACAAGTCATGCAAAAATGATAGGAATCCTTAAAATTAGAAGGCCTATAAAATCCTACTTGAAGAACCTTCATAACCGTAGTTCTTGCACTAAAATTGCCTCTACAACTCAACTCATTACAAAACTTTAGAAGGTCTATCTGCTCACTTTTCGGAATACACCGCCTAATAATCTGATCCACTCAATGCTTGAACAAATAGGTGCCATTCCACAAATACTGCCTTGCCTGCCATCTGAATCTCTTCTTGTTGTATGACAAATCTGGCGGTATGATGTCGTTTGTCAAGAAGTTGAAAATATCCGCATACCACGGCTCTTCATTTGCAATGGCCAATAATTGCTCATCTGGAAAGTCATCTCTCAATGGAAGTGAGTCTTCCTCTTGCTTGGATTCATGCATTAACCTACTCAAATGATTTGCCACCAAATTCTGGCTTCTTTTCTTATCTCGAATCTCGAGATCAAACTCTTGTAATAAAAGTATCCACCGGATAAGTCATGGTTTGGCGTATTTCTTTTGAAGGAGATACCGGAGTGCCGAGTGATCCATGAATATAACTATCTTTGCTCCTATCAAATATGACCTAAATTTCTCTAAGGCAAAAATTACTGCTAGCAACTCCTTTTCTGTGGTTGAGTAGTTGAGCTGAGCATCATTCAATGTATGAGATGCATAATTTATGGCATGCAAAATCTTCTCTATTCATTGCCCAAGCACTGCCCCTATTGCATAATCTGATGCATCACACATAGATTCGAAGGGTAGATTCCGATCCGGTGGTCTCATTACCGGTGCCGATGTCAATAATGTCTTAAGCTTCTAAGCATTTATCGTCGAAGTCGAACTCAATGTCTTTTTGCATCAACCTACATAAAGGTCTCAAAATCTTAGAGGAATCCCTAATGAGTCGTTTATAAAACCCGGTGTGCCCCAAGAATGAACAGATTTTTGTCACCGTCCTAGGGGGTTGTAAACTCTTCATCAGATCAATCTTCACCTTATCCACCTCTATTCCTGGCTCTGAAATTATGTGCCCTAAAACTATCCCTTGACGCACCATAAAGTGGTTCTTCTCCCAATTTAACACAAGATTGGCTTCATTGCACCTCCTTAACATTGAAATGAGGTTAAGAAGACAATCACCAAATTAACTTCCTGTTACTGAGAAGTAATCTACAAAGACTTCTATAACTCCTTCCACCATGTCTGAAAGATCGATGTCATAAACCATTGAAAAGTTTCGGGTGCATTGCACAAACCCAATGGCGACGTCGATAAGCAAATGTCCAGAATGGACATGTGAAAGTAGACTTCTCTTGATCTTCTAGGTCGATTCCTATTTAATTGTATCCTGAATATCCATCCAAGAAACAATAATGGCTATGTCCTGCAAGGCGCTCCAACATCTGATCTATAAAAGGCATTGTTAAGCTTCTGGTATTCTATGCAAACTCTCCTACCCGGTTTGAGCTCTCTGAGGTACCATCTCGTTGTCCTCATTTCATATGACCATAACTCGAGATTTCTTTGGTACCACATGTGTCAGACTAATCCACTTACTATCCAAAATTGGATAGATGATACCATTCTCCAACAGCTTGAGAACTTCTTTCTTTACCACCTCTTTCATAATTGGGTTGAGCCTTTGTTGATCTTCTATTGATGGCTTGGACCACTCTTCAAGAAGAATTTTATGCATGGAAGTGGTAAGAGTAATTCCATTAGATCATCCAAACTCCATCTGATTGCTCCCTTATAGTGCCTCTAAACTTCCATGAGTTCTGCCTCCTCTGGTGGACTCACGTTCAATGCTACAATTACTGGTAAAGACTCATTTTCCCCAAGAAAATCATACTTCAATGAAGATGGTAGAGGTTTCAATTCTTACCTTGGAGTGGAACTAGAGCTCGAAATTGATCCTTTGATAGGAATCTCTTCCTTGATTTCTTCTAGTGTATTTAAACCACTTGCTGATACTAGAGCCTCGATCCACTCATCTTCTGGATCTGCTTCTGTGACAATCTCCTTGCTCACAAGTGCTCCCATCTAGCAAAGTTGTTCATAATCGGACATTTCTTCTTCGGAGAATTCTTCCATTCTCCTACAAGCAAAACAATTAGAGTCAAAATAGTGCATGCACAACTATCTTTGTACAACTAAAAATTAATGTAATATAAGATAGATACTAGTGCAAGATTTTTAGAACACACAAGAGTTGATCATATTTGTTATCATGCTTGACATCTTAATTTTCTTAATCACTTTTCTCTTCTTATGCAAAATATTTAAATGGCATAATATCTCTTAAAGAATCATCATCCTATACTTCCTTTATGAGTAAAATAAAATATAAAAATGATAAAGGAAGTTTTGATGAAGACTAAAGAGAAAAGAGATTGAGTTAAAAAGTTACCTTAGATAAGAAGATATATATATTTCTGAGAAAGAGTGAAGGAATGGATTACCAAGTTGGACTTAGAAGTTGAAATGAGTCGGCTCCCTGTTTTTAGGGAGATATTTTACAAATCTGCGAGTTTGACCTAGCAGTTCCACATCGTAGATGCTGACGTGGCATCTGATCTGACCTAAAATATCATCTCGGGAACTGTGCTGGGAACTATCTGCGACTTCTCACTCGCAGTCTCAACTAGCAAAATCTGTCCAGACCTCGCTGCTACTTCGCACTGCTAGCTCTTACTCGTAACCTCTGCTGGCAGAATCTGTCCAAAATATTTCTGCTACTTCCTTCTCGCAGATTCTACTCGCATAAACTCTCCCAGAATGTTTTGTAAATTCTTGCTTTAAGAACCGCGACTTCATTCTCGCAAAAATAACTCGAAGATCTCTCTCAGAATTTGCTGCGATTTCTTGTTCCTTTCTTTGCGAGTTTTTACTTGCAGATCTATGTCACATAATTTTCCACTGCGAATTCATGCTCCCAGTTCTATGTAGCATATGCTCTTCAGGAGATGCTGCTACTTGCAACTTTCTAGCTGTGACTTCTTACTTGCAGTCTGTACTCGCAAATGATCTCCAAAATGCATTGCGAGTTGACTCTGCGAGGTTAAACTCGCAGCGCAAGCTTGCAGATCCTACATTTTTCTTCTTATTTTAACTTTTTTTTAATCTCTTGCTTCCTAACCTGCAGTAACAAAAAATTTACAATCACCATGCCATTACCAGCCATCAAACATTGAATTCTTTCCAAAATTGTGCTTGCTTGACAAGCGACTTCTTATCTGCACACAAAAAAATAGTCAAAAAGTTCATGTAATCAATGGGGGAGTAACTCCACTTGTGCTACCATGGTGACTAATAGTGGGGTGTAGAGACAAATCAAGGATTCCCTTCTTTTCAAGATGTACACCTTTGCAAAAAGTGTTGATTTTGTTGTATCTAAAGAAGTACCTTTGGTTTGGTCCCTCTTATCCTTTCGGATCCATATGGGCATGACCCTCATTTGGTTCCCCATAACATTTTCATGCTTACTTTTACGACTCTTGATGTATTCATTGTTAGGATTATGCTCAATGGCAAGAGTGTAATATTGTAATTGACAATCTTCTCATATTAATAAAGTGAATTCTGAATCTTACAATTACTTATAGCATTTATTATTATAATTGTCAAGGTAAATAATCATAAGGTCAAAAGACTATGAGACATGAAGAATTGTTCATACATCCGGATATGTATGAGGTAGACACAATTCTTTAGTTAGTCTTGAATAACGTTCACAACTTAAGTTAAAGGTTGGGCACCTCTATCTTGTTAAAGTTGTAGAATTCTTTTACTAGCATTTGAGTGGGATCAAATGAATATGATGAGTCTAAAATCATCGAAAGGTTTTCGAGTAAAAGAATCTAGTGCACTAGGTGCATTGAACTGGATCACAATGAAATACTTTATCTAGAACCGTCACTAGATATAAGTCTTTTCATTAAAGAGGACAATCAGATAGTCTATCTTAATCCTGAGATAAATGATGGACTTATGGTTGCAAGTGTTATCATTTGAGCTATCAATGAGTACGATTATATAGCATAGTCTATCCTCGATAGTTTGGTGGTATACATTTGTTAATCGATAGAGGACTTCATTTATAGATATGGACATCGTGGCTCCATTTATTAAATGAGAGTATAATATCATCATATGGATGTTTTGAGGTATTGGATATTAAATCTCAACGTTGAGTTTTCAATAATGATTATTGAAAACATGGCTTCTGGACAAGTCAAAGTATCCAAGTTCGAAATGTGGTCATATGAGGAAATATGGTAACTTGGAGAGCTATAGGCGGTCTATGAGCTCTTGGCGATTACTGATATTATTCACGAGGATACACCATCTCTTATAAGATTGTCTAGGGTATGAATGAGAAACATCTCCTTATTCTATCTTTATTTAAGAGTTCAATTTTAGCTCTTTAGTGGAATGAGTTAAAATTAATAGATTGGACCTAAGTGAATCATTTGTTGATTGTGATTAGGTTGTGTCTATTGAAACTTAAATTTAGATAGCCCACCAAGATCCCCAATCCACACGTATTTGCATGGATCACTTGATATATTCTACCGGGCCGATTTAAGGGTCCATCTAGAATTGTTTTTAATATATCAAGAATATAATATGTCTATTATTTAATTAATAGACTGCACTATTATATTAATATATTAAAAGGAGACATGTGGGCTTGTTTCTTTTAGTAAGAATGGGTCTGGTTCACATGTGGGCTTTTATTTAAAGTCCAATGGATTAAATGAAATAAGAAAAATAATATATGGCCCATTTATATAAGTGAGGCGGCAAGGTGTATATATTAACCTAATATATTATTTTGTTTCATTGTTTTAATTAAATAAGAATTAGTTAATTTATTAATTAATTGTTTAATTAAGAAACAAATCTTTTTCTGATCAGGAAATATATTTCCTAAAGTTATACTATTGGTAGTAGTATATTAAAAGTAAAAGACTTGTTTGATAAGAAAATAAATAATTAATTTTATTTATTTAATCAAATAAGAAGTCTTTTTATTTAGTCTATAAAAGAATAAAAATATCTATGAGTTGGATTAGGTTTTGAAGTCTAAAGGTTGATGGAAATTAGGGTGCAACACAAACTCTTTTTGGTATGTGATTTGCGGCAACCCTAGTCCATTTAGAGGAAGAATTCGGCAATCCTAAATAGAAGAGGAAGCAAAATTTCGGCCACATATATAATACCACATATAGAATTTGGCCAAGTTTGCAATTCAAAGAAAAAGGGAGACCACGCTCCTAGGTGATTCACGTACGTGTTCGGATTGGAAGATCTCGCGGTACTGTTCACGATAACTGTTCACGGCGGGGTACTGTTCACGATCACTGTTCACGCGGGTACTGTTCACGGGCATCGGAAAAGATTTTGCGGATTACCAATCGACGTAAGTCAATCGGATCACGCGTCAAGAGGTATTTAACTCTAACCGTATATATTTGAGTTTAATTAATTAAAAGGTTAAGGTTCAACTTTGAGAAAAATTTTAAAACCATACGAAATCTATTTTTCGGTTCTTGCGCTGCGTTTTATATCGATTTTTCCCTACATTCATTGCATTGGGTCTTTTTGTGATCCTTAACATAGCAAAAATAGCATTTATAAGGGAAATAAGGAACATTTCCCTTCATCTTTTGTAGGCATGTTCCGTTGTTGCTTACTGTGGCGGATTTTGAGGTGGATCCTTCTTTCTTTCTATTTGTCTCCTTTATCAAGACTTTGATGGCATGCTTGCCTTGCTCGAGTTCCACTATCAAATCACATTCCTTGATCTTAGAGACCTTAACTGCATATTCTTTTGTTGCTAAGGCATCCTTAAGAGCTTGATGCTCCTTATCTTTTCTCTCAACTTCAATAAGTATCTTTCCCATTTTCTTTATGAACTCTTCCTCTTGACTCTTGACAACCCGTGCCAATTCTTCACCTTTCTTGAAGGCTTCATCCATCTCCTTTTCAAGTGTATCAATCCTCAAAGCAAGGTTGATATCTATCACAACTAGCTTCTCATCTTCCTTGATGAGGTCCTTCTCCAGTTTGGCCTTCTTCTCTTCTTCAAGCATCCTTACTTCATCTTAAAATGCTTGAAAGAAATCTTCCATATCATCCATTGGTTCTTCAGTTGTTGCCTCGGTTTCTTTGGTTGTCACGTTGAAACAAGTGTTCAACTCCTTTTCTTCTTTCCCTATAAACACATCAAACTACCTCTCCCAATACTGTCATTGTCAGCTTCCTGTTATGATTATGCTCAATAGCAAGAGTATAATAATGTATTTGACAATCTTTTCATATTAATAAAGTGATTTCTAGTTTAACAAATCGTATAGCATTTATAGTTTAATTATTATAATTGTCAAAAGTAAATAATCATAAGGTCAAAAGACTATGAGAAAAGAAGAATTGTTCATACATCTGGATATGTATGAGGTAGACACAATTCTTTAGTTAGTCTTGAATAATATTCACAACTTAAGATAAAGGCTGGGCACCTTTATCTTGTTAAAGTTGTAGATTCTTTTGCTAGCATTTGAGTGGGATCAAATGTGTTATGATGAGTCTAAAATCATCAAAGTGTTGTGTCTTTGGGCAAAAGAATCTAGTGCACTGGGTGCATTGAATAGGATCATAGTGAAATAATTTATCCAGAACCGTCAATGGATAAAAGTTTTCACTTGAAGACAATCAGAGAGTCTATCTCAATCTTGAGATAAATGATGGACTTATGGTTGCAAGTGTTATCATTTGAGCTATCAATGAGTACGATTATATAGCATAGTCTATCCTTGATAGTTTGGTGGTATTCATTTGTTAATCGATAGAGTACTTCATTTATAGATATTGACATCGTTGGCTCCATTTATTAAATGAGTGTAGAATATCATCATATGGATGTTTTTAGGTATTGGATATTAAATCTTAACGTTAAGTTTTCAATAGTGTCTATTGAAATATGGCTTATGGACAAGTCAAAATATCCAAGTTCAAAATGTGGTCATATGGGTAAATATGGTAACTTGGAGAGCTATAGGCGGTCTATGAGCTCTTGGCGATTACTGATATTCTTCACGAGGATACACAATCTCCATTAAGATTGTCTAGGGTATGAATGAGCAATATTAACTTATTCTATCTTTATTTAAGAGTTCAATTTTAGTTCTTTAGTGGAATGAACTAAAATTAATAGATCGAATCTAAGTGAATCATTTGCTGATTTTGATTAGGTTATGTCTATTGGAGCTTAAATTTAGATAGCCCGCCAAGATCCCCAATACACACGAACTTGCATGGATCACTTGATATATTCTAGCGGACCAATTTATAGGTCCATCTAGAATTGTATTAAGGCATGTGGACTTGTTTCTCTTATAGTAAGAATAGATCTAGTTCACATGTGGACTTTTTATTAAAGTCCAATGGATTTAATAAAATGGAAAGATAATATATTACACAAGTATTTACTTGGGCGGCAAGGCTAAATTAATTAGTCTAATATATTGTTTTATTTTATTTTATTAATCAAATGGAAATTAATTAATTAATTAATTGTTTGATTAAAAGTTAAAATCTTTTTCTAACAAGGAGTAGGACTCTTAGTATCATACTATTGTTGGTTGTATGGTAAATATCAAAAACTATATTTGATAAGTAGATAAATAAATGTATTTTATTTATCTAGTCAAATTAGGAAGTTTTTGATATTGTCACAATTTTAATATTCAATAATTTATTATTGGATAATACACTCATGAGTTGGAATATGGTTAAAACTCAAAATTTATAGGAGACTTGGAGAAGAAGTAATCCTACTTGTGTGAGGATTTGACTACAAGGTAGAAATCCTACTTGAGTGAGAATTTTGGCCACCCTATATATATATATATTATTAAATTCGGAAATAATAATGTGAGTTAAAAAAAATTTTATTTTTTGAAAAAAAGAATTTTTATTCTCTTACTTTTGAGTAAAAAAAAAACTTTCAACTCAAGAAAGGGGTGTAGAATTCGGCCATAGAGAAGAAGAATAAGGAGCGTTTTATTTTTGATAGTACATTAGAAGCTTTTACATTAAAAGGCTTAATGTACAAGATCGAATTAGGGTTGACGCGAGTTTTCGATTAAAAGATTGAGAATTCACAAGTGACCAAACGTTCTTTATTTTCTGTACGGGGATTATTGTGACTAACTAAAAGAAAAAGATTTTTGTTTCCATCCTCAGGTTTACAATTCAAAGAAAGGGAGCCAACACTCCTAGTTGATTCATGTTTGTGATTATATTGGAAGATCTTGCGGATTCAATTCGAAGCAAGCGGATTCAAATCGAAGCAGTATCAATCGTCACGTGAAGAAGGTACGATACTTTTAATTATATGTCAATTAATCCAAGGTTAAGGTTCTTTCTTTTAAAGGAAATTTTTTAAAATGTACCACCCAATTTATTCGCTTCTGCCGCGTTTTGAACCATTTTTTCCCTACAATTGGTATCAGAGCCTGGTTGAACCCTTGATTAATTGATATATATATATATATACGTGAATCTTTTTCTTTTTATTGTATATATGCATGTTTTAGAAAGAGAAGGTAATATAGGTATTCGCATATATATATATATATACATTGGAATGTATGGATGTATATATGTTTTATATGTGGATTGTTATTGCTCAATTTTGGTTCTAGAATTTCAATGTATTTTTTCGTTTTGGGATTGTAACAAGAAGGGTGGCCTATCATCGCCATAATTTCCTTCTTGGTAGTTGCTAAATATTTTTATATTTATTTTGCTATTGCAATAAAAAAACTGCAGTATTTTATTATTTAAAATTCTTCTGTAATACATTCTAGTATCGAAGACTCGAAGGTTTGAAGAATTGGAAACAACCGAAACAAGTTTGGGACCGTGCAAGCCATGGCAACAAATGTGCATGCGAATGAGCACGCAACCACAATTGCTGAGCCATGGGCTGCGCATGGCAGCCCTTTATGGGGTTGTGGGGTGCGCACCCCCATGGGAGGCAGCCAAAGGGTGCGCAAACGATGGATGCATAAAGACTTGTTCGCCAAGAAAGAAGTTTTTTTTTTTTTTTTTGTATTCCAAATATTGTAATTTACTTGTTTTTCTAGGATGGACCAAAATTGTAGCTATTTATATTTTCGTAAATATTGCAATGTTTGTCATTGTTTGATAACATGTAATATAGAATAGGAGTGCCACTCATATATCTCTTTTGGTATGAACATGCATTGAATGGTTTAGGTATCTAATTGGCATCTAGATAACTTGGTAAATCATTCTATGGAATTAGATCACACGCCTTAAATAATTGAGTGGGAGAAGGTGTTATAGAACACCTACGGCCTCCAAGTTTAGTTGAGCTTTATTTTTCGTGTAATAACCCCCCAAGGGGTATTCGTGAATGGAATTTAGCAAGATACTTCCTTACAAGGATAGACTAGACAATTAACCCGAACGATATCTACTCCCAAAGGAGGAATATACGTGAGGGAATATATTGAAGGTCGAAAACTTGGTAACACATTCAATGAGATTTTATTAATATCCTCCTAAGAGTTCTTGTTAATAAAATTGCAAGGCTAAAATTGAAAACGCTGGTTGTTATTTTAATAATTAGGTGGGACCTAGTCTTACTAGTAAATGGTGCGAACTCCTAAAGAAGGCGTGACATTTACGGATGTTGGATCACCGTTGGATTTTATGATTGAATTACTTAATTTAATTCAAGATAAATATTCGAAAGTGCTTTGTCATAATTGTTTACATATATAATTTTTGTTTTATTCAGAAATCATGACCCCATCCCTAATCAACATCCTGAAAGATAATACATTAACTGGTGATAATTATGTCACATGGAAAATAAAAATTGGGCTATTGTTGCAATCTAAAAAGCATAAGTTCATGTTGACAACTCCTAAACCACCTGCTCCTACAAATGAATCTACTGAGTAGCAAAGAGACGAGTATAAACAGTGGTTGACCTGAGATGAGATGGCCAAATGTTACATTATGGCCACCATCTCCAACGTGTTGCAACAGCAACATGAAGGAATGAGTTCTGCTGCCAGTATAATGATGTCTCTAGAGGAAATGTTTGCTATGAGGTCCAGGATGACTAAGAGAGAGGCAGTGACTGCTTTCATGAATCTTAGGATGAAACCTGGATAGGCTGTGAAAGATCACATGATGAAGGTCATAGCACATCTCAACATTGCTGAACTCAATGGTGCTGAGATAGATGTGAGACGAAAATTGACATGATTGTCAACTCATTGTTAGATTCCTTTGATCAGTTCAAGTTGGACTACACCTTGAACAATAAGGAATACACCTTATGTAGGGAAAAACTTGCTTCAAACCGCAGCGGAAGGCGAAAAATAATTTTCGTATAGTTTAAAATTTTTCTAAAGATTTGAACCTTAACCCTTTAATTTATTAAACTCAAATATACGGTTAGAGTTAAATACCTCTTGTCACGTGATCCGATTGACTTACGTCGATGGTAATCCGCAAGATCTTCAATCCTAGCATGTACGTGAATCACCTAGGAGCGTGGTCTCCCTTTTCCTTTGTATTGCTTACCTTAGAATCGATGTATGGAATTTCTGATCTTGATCTTCAATAGTAAAACACCAAGAGCCTAAAAAAAATAGTTCCGGTCACTTTTGAATTCTCAATCAATATGATTGAAACTCGCGTAACCCTAAATCGAAAGTGTGCACAAAACCTTTTGATGTTAAAGGCTTGTAAGTGCACTATCGAATGAGAACTTATTTTCTTTTTCTCTCTTGGCCGAAAATCTATGTGTATAGAGTAGGATTTTTTATTTTCAAAACAAACAAAAATCTCTCTCTATTTTGCTTCTATGTGGCCGAAAATTCATAACCTTATATTTATAGGTTGGCCGAATTTTCTCCTTCACCAAGTAGGGTTGGCCGCATTCATTGAATAGGAAATCTAGGGTTGGTTAATTTCCTTACTTGAAAAGGAATTGTCCTTTTCCCCAATTCCTATCAATTCAAGAATCCTAACCCTTGTAGGACTAGTGGTGGCCGAATTCTTTGTATAATAAGGAGTGTATGTGGACTTAATCATTACCACATTAGGACTCCTATCACTTAAAAGAATTCCAACCCTAATCCAACACATAGTATTTAATTTACTGATCAGGAAAAGATTTTGATTTAAACTATTAATTAATTAATTCCTATTTAATCAAAACAATAAAATAAAATAATATCTTAGGCTATTTTATTTAGCCTTGCCGCCCACACTATGTATATATGGGCCCAATATTATTTTTCTTATTTTATTTAATCCATTAGACTTTAAATAAAAGCCCACATGTGAACTAGACTTATTATTACTAAAAGAAACAAGCCTACATGTCTCATTTTAATATATTAATATAATAGTGCAGCCCATTAAATAAATAATAGACATATTATATTCTTAATATATTAAATGCAATTATAGATGGACCCATAAATTGGTCCGGTAGAATATATCAAGTGATCCATGCAAGTACGTGTGGATTGTGGATCTTGGCGGGATATCTAAATTTAAGCTTCAATAGACATAACCTAATCACAATCAACAAATGATTCACTTAGGTCCGATCTATTAATTTTAACTCATTCCACTAAAGAGCTAAAATTGAACTCTTAAATAAAGATAGAACAAGGAGATGTTTCTCATTCATACCCTAGACAATCTTATAGGAGATGGTATATCCTCGTGAATAATATCAGTAATCGCCAAGAGCTCATAGACCGCATATAGCTCTCCAAGTTACCATATTTCCTCATATGACCACATTTTGAACTTGGATATTTTGACTTGTCCAGAAGCCATGTCTTCAATAATCATTATTGAAAACTCAACGTTGAGATTTAGTATCCAATACCTCAAAACATCCATATGATGATATTATACTCTGATTTAATAAATGGAGCCACGATGTCCATATCTATAAATGAAGTCCTCTATCGATTAACAAATGAATACCACCAAACTATCGAGGATAGACTATGCTATATAATCGTACTCATTGATAGCTCAAATGATAACACTTGCAACCATAAGTCCATCATTTATCTCAGGATTTAGATAGACTCTTCGATTGTCCTGATAATGAAAAGACTTATATCTAGTGACGGTTCTAGATAAAGTATTTCATTGTGATCCAGTTCAATGCACCCAGTGCACTAGATTCTTTTACTCGAAAACCTTTCGATGATTTTAGACTCATCATAACTCATTTGATCCCACTCAAATGCTAGCAAAAGAATTCTACAACTTTATCAAGATAGAGGTGCCCAACCTTTAACTTAAGTTGTGAACGTTATTCAAGACTAACTAAAGAATTATGTCTACCTTATACATATCCGGATGTACAAATAATTCTTCATATCTCATAGTCTTTTGACCTTATGATTATTTACCTTGACAATTATAATTATAAATGCTATAAGATTTTGCAGAATCAGAAATCACTTTATTTATATGAAAAGATTGTTAATTACAATATTACACTCTTGCTATTGAGCATAATCCTAACAATCTCCCACTTGCGCTATAGCAAATGTGTCATATCTCTCATTCCCATTTTCTCTAGGTGCCCATCAAAACTCTTCTGAGGTAGAGCCTTTGTGAAGGGATCTGCTAGATTTTCTGCCGATGTGATTTTGGTAAACGTCACGTCTCCCCTATGAACAATCTCCCTTAAAAGATGATACTTTCTTTCAATGTGGTTTCCTCTCTTATGACTTCTTGGTTCTTTCGAATTAGCCACTGCTCCACTGTTGTCACAGTAGATAGTGATCTGCTTATTCGCGCTAGGAACTACTTCTAAGTCAATCAAGAATTGGCGAAGCCAAACAACCTCCTTGGCAGCTTCGCATGCAGCTACATACTCCGCTTCCATGGTGGAGTCAGCAATACAAGATTGCTTGATACTCCTCCAAATGACTGCTCCTCCTCTAAGAGTAAACATAGATCCTGATGTGGATTTTCTAGAGTCAGAATCTGATTGGAAATCAGAATCTGTATACCCAACGGGGATTAAATCCCCTCCAGAGTATACAAGCATATTATCTTTCGTTCTCCTAAGATACTTGAAAATATGCTTGACTGCCGTCCAGTGATCAGGACCAGGTTTCTATTGAAACCTTCTAACTATGCCAACAGCAAAACAAATATCTGGTCTAGTACAGAGCATTGCATATATGAGACTTCCAACTGCCGAGGCATATGGAATTCTACTCATGAATTGCTCTTCATGCTCATTCTTAGGAACTTGTTCCTTTGAAAGTTTGATTCCATGCCTAAAAGGTAACATACCTTTCTTGGAATTTTGCATGGAAAACCTAGACAAGATTTTGTCTATGTATGAAGCGTGGGATAGTGCAATCGTTTTATTCTTTCTATCCCTTATTACTTGGATACCTAGAATAAAACTTGCTTCTCCTAAGTCCTTCATATCAAATTGTTTTGCTAACCATTCTTTTACTGATGTCAATACTCCCACATCGTTTCCAATGAGTAATATATCATCTACGTAAAGAATAAGGAAAACCAACTTGTCACCTTTGATCCTTTTATAAGCACAAGGTTCTTCAAGGTTTTGTAAAAATCCAAAACCTTTTATAGCTTGGTCGAACCTTATGTTCCAGGATCTGGATGCTTGCTTTAATCCATAAATTGATTTTTGCAACTTGCATACCTTTTCCATTTTGCCATTTTCAATGAATCCTTCTGGTTGCATCATATAAATGCTTTCGTCAAGACTTCCATTAAGGAAAGCTGTCTTGACGTCCATTTGCCAAATCTCTAAATCTAAAGATGCTGCAATGGATAAGAGTATCCTAATGGATTTAAGCATAGCCACAGGAGAGAAGGTTTCCTTGTAATCGATACCTTCTTTCTGTGTGTAACCTTTAGCTACCAATCTAGCTTTAAAAGTTTCCACCTTTCCATCCACACCTCTTTTCCTCTTGTATACCCACTTGCACCCAATGGGTTTTATCCCTTTAGGCAAGTCTACAAGGGACCATACTTTGTTATCGAACATGGATTCAATCTCAGATTGCATTGCCTTTTGCCAATGGTGACAATCAACATCCTCCATTGCTTCCTTGTACGTGTAGGGATCATCGTCGTCAGAGAGATTCTCAACAGATTCTCCTAGACCGATGTATCTTTCAGGTTGGGTTCTAACCCTCCCACTACGACGAGGAATGGTAGGTTGTTGATTTTGTGTTAGAGTGGAAATTACAATTGGGTTAGGTTGTGAAACCTCTTGTGGAATTGTATCTCCTGACATATCATTCATGACAATTCTACTTTTGAGAACAAAATCATTCATATAGTCCTTTTCCAGAAATGTAGCATTTGTTGAAACAAACACTTTTAGATCTGAAGGACTATAAAAATAATATCCTTTAGTTCCTTTTGGATACCCCACAAATATGCATGTTTCCGAACGGGACTCCATCTTTTCTGTCTTTCCTTTTAACACAAGTGCAGGACAACCAAATATCCTTATGTGTTATAAACTAGGCTTTCGCCCACTCCACAACTCATATGGTGTTCCAGGAACCGAATTCGATGGTACCACGTTTAGAATATATATTGCAGTTTGTAGAGCATATCCCCAAAAAGAAATAGGAAGTGTTGAATAACTCAACATATACCTAACCATGTTCAAAAGAGTTCTATTTCTCCTTTATGCTACCCCATTTTGTTGAGGTGTACCTGGTGCAGAAAACTGAGAAACTATCCCATTATCAATAAGATATTACTGAAACTCACCAGATAGATATTCTTCACCACGATCAGATCTCAAGATTTTTATGCGTTTCTCAAGCTGATTTTCTACTTCAGCTTTGAATGCTTTGAACATGTCCAAAGCATCCGACTTATGTCTCATGAGATACACATAACCAAATCTTGAGTAATCATCTGTGAAGGTGATGAAGTATTCATATCCACCTTTAGCTTGAATGCTCATAGGACCACATACATCAGTGTGTATTAGTCCTAAACATTCAGTGGCTCTTGCACCTTTGGTATTGAATCGCCTTTTGGTCATTTTACCTTCCAAACAAGATTCACAAGTTGGTAGATCATCAAGCTTTAAGTCACTTAAAGGTCCGTCACATACCAATCTTTTAATCCTATTAAGGTTAATGTGACCTAGGCGTAAATGCCAAAGGTAGGTTTCATCTTTTGATAATTTTACTCTTTTATGATTAGGTTCCGTTATTTCTGTGTCTAACGAGTGAGAGATATTTCTATGCAAAAAGAATAGACCGTTTTCCAATGTACCTTTGCAAACAATTTTGTCATTCTTACTAATAATAAAAGCTTTATTAAAAGTAACCGAATATCCAAATTTATTTAAACAAGAAACTGAAATTAAATTCCTCTTGAATTGAGGTACATAATAAACGTCTATTAAATCTAAATGCCTACTAGAATCTATAATAACTCTAATATCTCCCACTGCACTTGCAGACACTAACGATCCGTTGCCCAAGCGTAAATTGATTTTGTTCTTATTCAGCCTTCTCCTTTCTTGGAACCCCTGTAAGGAATAACAAACATGATTAGTGGCTCCAGAGTCTATGATCCAAGAATCTGTAGAATCTGCCAGAAAACATGTTTCAAGATAATTAATATTACCTTCTTCCTTCTTGTTCTGGGACTTTGGGCAATTTCTTTTCCAATGTCCCTTTTCACCACAAAGGAAGCATTTCCCTTTGATCTTGGTTACTTTCTTGGTCTCCTTCTTGGTAGGCCCAAGTTGGTTTTTCTTCTGTTGTTTCTTGACCTTCTGACCGGTCTTAACAGTAGCAACTTTACCAACCATATGAATCTCTTGACCTTTGTTTTTCACAAGGATCTTTTCAACGCTTTGAACATCTTGCATTAGGCCCTGCAAGGTGTATTCCTTTTTGTTCAAGGTGTAGTCCAACTTGAACTGATCAAAGGAATCTGATAGTGAGTTGACAACCATGTCAATTTTGGTCTCACCATCTATCTCAGCGCCATTTAATTCTGCAATATTTAGATGTGCTATGACTTTCATCATGTGATTTTTCACAGCCTGTCCAGGTTTCATCCTAAGATTCATAAAAGCAGTCACTGCCTCTCTCTTAGTCGTCCTAGACCTCATAGCAAACATCTCTTCCAAAGACATCATAATATCAGCAGCAGACCCCATTCCTTCATGCTGCTGTTGCAACACGTCGGAGATAGTAGCAATAATGTAACATTTGGCCATATCATCTGAGGTCTTCCACTGCTCATACTCATCTATTTGCAAAATACTTGATTCATTATTAGGAGCAGGTGGTTTAGGAGTAGTTAGAACAAACTTATATTTTTCACTTTGCAGCAACAACCCAATTTTCCTTTTCCATGTGACATAATTATCTCCAGTTAAAGTGTTATCTTTCAGGATGTTCATAAGTGATGGGGTCATGATTTCTGAATAAAACAAAAAGCATATATAAGTAAATAATCATGATAAAGCACTTTCGAATATTTATCTTGAATTAATTAAATAACTCAATCGTGAAAAATTCAACGGTGATCCAACACCCATAAATGTTACGCCTCCTTCGGGAGTTCGCACCATTTACTAGTTGGACTAGGTCCCACCTAATTGTTAACATAACAACCAGCGTTTTCAATTTTAGCTTTGCAATTTTATTAACAAGAACTCTCGGGAGGATATTAATAAAATTACATTTAGTGTGTTACCAAGATATCGACCCTCAATTTTCTCTCACGAAAATCCCTCCTCTGGGAGTAGATCTTGTTTGAGTCAATTGTCTAGTCTATCCTTGTAAGGAAGTATTTTGCTAAATTCCATTTATGGACGCCCCTCGGGGGGATTACCAATAAATAATAAAGCTCAACTAACCTTGGAGGCCATAGGTGTTCTAACACACCTTCTCCCACTCAATTATTGAAGGCGTGTGATTAAATTCCAAAGAATGATTTTACCAAGTTATC
This sequence comes from Dipteronia sinensis, assembly GCA_033220585.1. Lineage (NCBI taxonomy): Eukaryota > Viridiplantae > Streptophyta > Magnoliopsida > Sapindales > Sapindaceae > Dipteronia > Dipteronia sinensis. Next base: position 22,772,279 of record CM065638.1, on the reverse strand, counting down.
TAGATGCCAATTAGATACCTAAATCATTCAATGCATGTTCATACCAAAAGAGATATATGAGTGGCACTCCTATTCTATATGACATGTTATCATACAATAACAAATATTGTAATATTTATACATAAAAATAAATAGCCACAGTTTTGGTCCGTCCTAGAAAAGCATGTAAATTACAATTGTACGGAATACAAAAAACTCCTTTCTTTGCGAACAAGACTTCAAGCGACCATCCTAGCGCACGTAACTTGTGTGCCCGAAGATCACCAAGCATCCCATGCGCACGCCTAGCCCATGCAAGGGCATGAGCTGCCGCATGGCCAGCCCATGCATGGGTCGCGCGCGCTGCTGCACCGCAACAAGCGCAGCTGCACGCTTGGTTGCGTGCGTGCTTGTTGTCTCGGTGCGCGCGGGTGCCAAGCTCGGTTCCGGATGCTCCAATTTCTTCAAATCTTGAATATATTTACAACTTATTTTATACAATAAAATACTGCAGAAATTTTTTATTTTTTATTTTTTATTTACAAATAAAAAACTGCAATAAAAAAAAGCTGCAGTATTTTTAATACATTAAAAAAAACTGCACTATTTTATATAACAAAAAAAAAAATTAAGCAACTATCAAGAAGGAACTTGTGACGATAATAGGCCACCCTTCTTGTTACAATTCCGAAACAAAAATTACATTGAAATTCTAGGACCAAAATCGAGCAATAACAATTCACTTTATAACAACATATATAAATCCATACATTCCACATGTAATTATATATGCGAATACCTAGAGTGCCATCTCTTTCTAAAACATGCATAATCACAATAAAAAGAAATAGATTCACGTATATATACGTTAATTAATTAAGGGTACAACAAAGGCTCTGATACCAATTGTAGGGAAAAATTGCTTAAAACCGCAGTGGAAGGTGAAAAATAATTGACTTACGTCGATGGTAATCCGCAAGATCTTCAATCCTAGCACGTACCGTGAATCACCTAGGAGCGTGGTCTCCCTTTTCCTTTGAATTGCTTACCTTATAATGGATGTATGGAATTTATGATCTTGATCTTCAATAGTAAAACACCAAGAGTCTAAAAAAAATAGTTCCGGTAATTTTTGAATTCTCAATCAATATGATTGAAACTCGCGTAACCCTAAATCGAAAGTGTGCACAAAACCTTTTGATGTTAAAGGCTTGTAAGTGCACTATCGAATGAGAACTTATTTTCTTTTTCTCTCTTGGCCAAAAATCTATGTGTATTGAGTAGGATTTTTTATTTTCAAAACAAACAAAAATCTCTCTCTATTTTGCTTTTATGTGGCCGAAAATTCATAACCTTATATTTATAGGTTGGCCGAATTTTCTCCTTCACCAAGTAGGGTTGGCCGCATTCATTGAATAGGAAATCTAGGGTTGGTTAATTTCCTTACTTGAAAAGGAATTGTCCTTTTCCCTAATTCCTATCAATTCAAGAATCCTAACCCTTGTAGGACTAGTGGTGGCCGAATTCTTTGTATAATAAGGAGTGTATGTGGACTTAATCATTACCACATTAGGACTCCTATCACTTAAAATAATTCCAACCCTAATCCAACACATAGTATTTAATTTACTGATCAGGAAAAGATTTTGATTTAAACTATTAATTAATTAAATAATTAATTAATTCCCATTTAATCAAAACAATAAAATAAAATAATATCTTGGGCTATTTTATTTAGCCTTGCCGCCCACACCATGTATATATGGGCCCAATATTATTTTTCTTATTTTATTTAATCCATTAGACTTTAAATAAAAGCCCACATGTGAACCAGACTTATTGTTACTAAAAGAAACAAGCCTACATGTCTCATTTTAATATATTAATATAATAGTGCAGCCCATTAAATAAATAATAGACATATTATATTCTTAATATATTAAATGCAATTCTAGATGGACCCATAAATTGGTCCGGTAGAATATATCAAGTGATCCATGCAAGTACGTGTGGATTGTGGATCTTGGCGGGCTATCTAAATTTAAGCTTCAATAGACATAACCTAATCACAATCAACAAATGATTCACTTAGGTCCGATCTATTAATTTTAACTCATTCCACTAAAGAGCTAAAATTGAACTCTTAAATAAAGATAAAATAAGGAGATGTTTCTCATTCATACCCTAGACAATCTTATAGGAGATGGTGTATCCTCGTGAATAATATCAGTAATCGCCAAGAGCTCATAGACCGCATATAGCTCTCCAAGTTACCATATTTCCTCATATGACCACATTTTGAACTTGGATATTTTGACTTGTCCAGAAGCCATGTCTTCAATAATCATTATTGAAAACTCAACGTTGAGATTTAGTATCCAATACCTCAAAACATCCATATGATGATATTATACTCTCATTTAATAAATGGAGCCAGGATGTCCATATCTATAAATGAAGTCCTCTATCGATTAACAAATGAATACCACCAAACTATCGAGGATAGACTATGCTATATAATCGTACTCATTGATAGCTCAAATGATAACACTTGCAACCATAAGTCCATCATTTATCTCAGGATTTAGATAGACTCTTCGATTGTCCTGATAATGAAAAGACTTATATCTAGTGACGGTTCTAGATAAAGTATTTCATTGTGATCCAGTTCAATGCACCCAGTGCACTAGATTCTTTTACTCGAAAACCTTTCGATGATTTTAGACTCATCATAACTCATTTGATCCCACTCAAATGCTAGTAAAAGAATTCTACAACTTTATCAAGATAGAGGTGCCCAACCTTTAACTTAAGTTGTGAACTTTATTCAAGACTAACTAAAGAATTGTGTCTACCTCATACATATCCGGATGTACAAACAATTCTTCATATCTCATAGTCTTTTGACCTTATGATTATTTACCTTGACAATTATAATTATAAATGCTATAAGATTTTGCAGAATCAGAAATCACTTTATTTATATGAAAAGATTGTTAATTACAATATTACACTCTTGCTATTGAGCATAATCCTAACACCTTACATGGCCTAATGCAAGATGTTCAAAGTGCTGAAAAGATCATTGTGAAAAGCAAGGGTCAAGAGATTCATACTGTTGGTAAAGTTGCTACTGTTAAGACCTGTAAGAAGGTTAAGAAACAACAGAAGAAAAAGCAACTATGACTTACTAAGAAGGAGACAAAAAAATAATTAAGATCAAAGGGAAGTGTTTCCTTTGTGGTGAAAAGGGACATTGGAAAAGAAATTGCCCAAAGTCTCAGGACAAAAAGGAACAAGGTAACATTAATTATCTTGAAACATGTTTTTTGGCGGAATCTATGGATTCTTGGATCATAGACTCCGGAGCCACTAATCATGTTTGTTTTTCTTTACAGGGGTTCAATGAAAGGAGAAGGCTTAATGAGAACGAATTCAACTTGCGTTTAGGCAATTGAGCGTTGGTGTCTGCTAGTGCAGTGAGAGATATTAGAGTTAGTTTAGATTCTTATAGGCATTTAGATTTAATAGACGTTTATTATGTACCTCAATTCAAGAGGAATTTAATTTCAGTTTCTTGTTTAAATAAATTTGGATATTCGGTTACTTTTAATAAAGCTTTTATTATTAGTAGGAATAACAAATTTGTTTGCAAAGGTATATTGGAAAATGGTTTATTCTATTTGCATAGCAATATCTCTCACTTGTTAGACACGGAATCAACACAACCTAATCATAAAAGAGTAAAATTATCAAAATATGAAACCTACCTATGGCATTTACGCCTATGTCATATTAACCTTGATAGGATCAAAAGATTGGTTAGTGATGGACCTTGAAGTGACTTAAAGGTTGATGATCTACCAACTTGTGAATCTTGTCTGGAAGGTAAGATGACCAAAAGAACGTTCACAACCAAAGGCACAAGAGCCATGAATGTTTAGGATTGATACACACTGATGTGTATGGACCTATGGGCATTCAAGCTAGAGGTGGATAAGAGTACTTCATCACTTTCACGGATGATTACTCAAGATTTGGCTATGTGTATCTCATGAGACATAAGTTGGATGCTTTTGACATATTCAAAGCATTTAAAGCTGAAGTAGAAAATTAGCTTGAGAAACACATAAAATCATGAGGTCTTATCGTGGTGGAGAATATCTATCTGGTGAGTTTCAGTAATATCTTATTTATAATGGGATAATTTCTCAGTTTTCTGTGCCAGGTATGCCTCAACAAAATGGGGTGGTAGAAAGGAGAAATAGAATTCTTTTGGATATGGTTAGGCCTATGTTGAGTTATTCAACGCTCCTTAATTCTTTTTAGGGATATGCTTTACAAACTGCTATGTACATTCTAAACAATGTACCATCTAAGTCAGTTCCTAAAACACCGTATGAGTTGTGGACTGGGCGAAAGCCTAGTTTACAACACTTAAGGATATTTGGATGTCTTACGCACTTGTTAAAAGGAAAGACAGAAAAGATAGAGTCTCGTTCAAAAACATGCATATTTGTAGGGTATCCAAAAGGAACCAAAGGATATTATTTCTATAGCCTTTCAGATCTTAAAGTATTTGTTTTGACAAATGCTAAATTTCTGGAAGAGGACTATATGAATAATTTTATGCCTAAAAGTTGAATTGTCCTGAATGAGTTTTCAAGAGATACAATTCCACAAGAGGTTTCACAACCTAGCCCAATTGTAAGTTCCACACCAACACAAGATCAACAATCTACCATACCTCATCGTAGTGGGAGGGTTAATAAACAACCTGAGAGATATGCTGGTCAAGGAGAATCTGTAGAGAATCTCCCGGATGATGATGATCCCTACACGTACAAGGAAGCTATGGAAGATGTTGATTGTTGCCATTGGCAAAAGGCAATGCAATCCAAAATTGAATCTATGTTAAAAAATAAAGTCTGGTCTCTTGTGGACCTGCCTAAAGGGATAAAACCCATTGGGTGCAAGTGGGTATACAAGAGGAAGAGAGGAATGGATGGAAAGGTGGAAACCTTTAAAGCTAGATTGGTAGCTAAAGGTTACACACATAAGGAAGGTATCGATTATGAGGAAACCTTCTCTCCTGTGGCCATGCTTATATCCATTAGGATAGTCTTATCCATTGCGGCATTTCTAGACCTAGAGATTTGGCAAATGGACGTCAAGACAACTTTCCTTAATGGAAGTCTTGATGAAAACATCTATATGATGCAACCAGAAGGATTCATTGAAAAGGGCCAAGAGGAAAGGGTATGCAAGTTGCAAAGATCCATATATGGATTGAAGCAAGCATCTAGATCTTGGAACATAAGGTTTGATCAAGCCATAAACAGTTTTGGATTTATTCAAAACCTTGACGAACCTTGTGTACACAAAAGGATTAAAGGTGACAAGTTGGTTTTCCTAGTTCTTTACGTTGATGATATACTACTAATCGGAAACGATGTAGGTGTATTGACATCAATAAAAGAATGGTTAGCAAAACAATTTGATATGAAGGACTTAGGAGAAGCAAGTTATATTCTTGGTATCCAAGTCATAAGGGATATAAAGAATAGAACGATTGCATTATCCCAAGCTTCATAAATAGATAAAATCTTGTCTAGATTTTCCATGCAAGATTCCAAAAAAGGTATGTTACCTTTCAGACATGGAATCAAACTTTCTTAGGAACAAGTTCCTAAGAATGAGCATGAAGAGCAATTCATGAGTCGAGTTTCATATGCCTCGGTAGTTGGAAGTCTCATGTATGCAATGCTTTGCACTAGACCAGATATTTGTTTTGCTGTTGGCATAGTTAGCAGATTTCAATCGAAACTTGGTCCTGATCACTGGACTGACAGTCAAGCATATTTTCAAGTATCTCAGGAGAACGAGAGATTATATGCTTGTATACTCTTGAGGGGATTTAATTCCCGTTTGGTAAACAGATTCCGATTTTCAATCGGATTCTGACTCTAGAAGATCAACATCAGGATCTGTGTTTACACTTGGAGGAGGGGCAGTCATATGGAGGATATCAAGCAATCTTGTATTGTTGTTTCCACCATGGAAACTGAGTATGTGGCCGCATGCGAAGCTGCTAAAGAGGCTGTTTGGCTCCGCCAATTCTTGATTGACTTGGAAGTGGTTCCTGATGCGAATAAGCAGATCACTATCTGCTGTGACAGTAGTGGAGCAGTGGCTAATTCGAGAGAACCAAGAAGTCATAAGATAAGCAAACACATTGAAAGAAAGTATCATCTTCTGAGGGAAATTTTGCATAAGGGTGACGTGACGATTACCAAGATCGCGTCAGCAGAAAATCTAGAGGATCCCTTCACAAAGGCTCTTCCACAGAAGAGTTTTTATGGGTATTTAGAGAACATGTGGATGAGAGATATGACACATTTGCTATAGAGCAAGTAGGAGATTGTTAGGATTATGCTCAATAGCAAGAGTATAATAATGTATTTGACAGTCTTTTCATATTAATAAAGTGATTTCTAGTTTAACAAATCTTATAGCATTTATAGTTTGATTATTATAATCGTCAAAAGTAAATAATCATAAGGTCAAAAGACTATGAGAAAAGAAGAATTGTTCGTACATCTGGATATGTATGATGAAAATACACTCTTAACATGTGTCAACAACCTAGAGGGGGGGGGGGGGGGGGTGAATGGGTTGTTAATCGATTATTACCAATTTTTCGATTAGTCAATATTAAACAAATAACCCAATTAAATCAAACATACAAAATCAAGTGTAAAGTGTGGAATAATAAATAACACTTGATTTTTACGTGGAAACCCTCAAACAAAGAGAAAAACCATGGGCTATCCTTCTAGCCACACACGATCCTCAAATCCACTATATGAGTAAAAAGTTACACCCTCAAGTGATACTCGGACTCTCACTCCAGATAACCTCAGGCTATGGACACTACCACTCGCCACTCTTGGTTCAATCCCTAGTGATATCCACTGATACACTACTATCGGCGTGAGCACCTCCTACTCTATCCGCAGGCCTTTTACAATGGATTCTTGACCGATGCTTGCCAACCACAACTTGGTTGCAAGACTTCAGTGCTTGTGCAACTTCACCCCGAAGCCACAAGACTTTGACTCAATGAAGAGAATTATGTGTCTATGTGATCATGTAAATGATGCTCAATGCAAATTATGCTAGACAACACAAATTGCTCAACTAGGAGTTTGTAGAAACAAATCCAAGTTGTCAAATGTCTAAATGCAAGGCATAAAGACTTAGCTAGATGTTATCAAAAACAACCAATCCTAGCTATCACAAACAATCACAATGAATCAACAAGTATGCTCACAATGTATTCAACATAAGCTTAGCATATATTCATGTGATTAAGACAAGACATTTAATCATTCACTAAATGCAAGTCTTAGACAAAAGTCTATCAACAAACAAACTCAATTAGATTTGTAGAGAATTTCCAACAAACTAATTGTTACACATAATATGCATAAACATTCAATAAGCTTAACTAGTTGATTAAGAATCAATATATCAACCTAGTTATCCATGAATAACAAATAAATGTTTATGACCTAGCTTTTAGGCAAAAATGACCTAATCAATTAAGCTATCAAAATACAAACCCAATCATGTTATCAAGACTCATAAATATGCAATAATAGAGTCTAGGTATTTAATCATGCAATAAATACCTAATCTAGAGTAAGAAGAACAATAAATGATATTCAAAGAAGTTCTTGCTTACCTAGTCATGAAACAATGAAGACCCATGCTCAAATGATGTTGAATGATGCAAGATGGAGATGGGTTTTGGGTTTGGAGAGTCAAAGATGCTTTCTTGAAGCTTTCTCTCTCTAGGAGCTCTAACCTCTCTCTAAAAATGAATTTTTGAGCTCTTGGTCGGCCAAGAAGAGAAGAGGAAGAATATATATGAAGCCCTAGTAAAAACTACATCGTTTTGAACTTGGGAACCAGAATCCCGTCAAAACCGCTTGCTAGACCGCGGCACAGGTAAGTGTCTAGACCGCGGTACATACAGCAGTGCACCGTCTGGACAACACCGCGGTTGGGACCGCTGTGCGTGCAAGTGCACAGGTCGCTGTCCACGTCGCGCATGACGCACTGGAGAATACCGCTCTGTGCGCCGCGGTGCAAGCAAAGCCTGCCGAGCGGTCTAGGCCGCGCCAAAGGGAAAAAACCCTTTTTAAGACTCAAGACAAAAGTCAATCTTACATGAATGTTGTGCAAGTGTGAAGAGAGTGGGATGCACACAATGAAGCACAATTAACATGTCAAACATGTTATCAACTAAGATACAATGCAAGATATGATATCTAATGTAAGCTAGTGAGTGTTTTAGAAAAGGATGCACACTTATACAAACAATAAAGAACACAAATGCAAGATAAAAAAAACATGCATGAAGTGTGTGTGTGCACCTAAACTCTTCAGGAGACAAAGTCAAGTGAATATACCTTTTGCTCTTGAAGTCATGGAGATGCTTGAAAGCTTGCCAATACGTACCTAAGCTACCCATTACACAATCATCCCCAATGTTGTGGTTTGTCATGAAATAAGCCAATCATAAAATCGAGGTCCTTACAATCTCCCCCTTTGGCTATTTCATGACAAAACAACCACTCACAAATATTCCTCACAAAAATAAAATAAAGCTATTGTCCATGATCACTTCTACAATACAAAAGAGATTCCTAGAATCTAAATATTCAATATCTTCTATCTTCTTGTAGAATCATCAATGTACTTACACACAATAGCAAGTAGCACTTTCCAAGAACAAGTGCAAGTGAGGTGAACAAATAAAAACAAGCATTGCACTTAAATACAAATAAAGCAATACAAAGAATGCATGTGCAATGCTCCCCCTAAAAGGTTACTCTCCCTCATGATTTCTCCCCCAAAGCATAGCATAAACAATGCTCCCCTTATATCTCTCACTCCCCTTATTTCTCTCTAGACTTCTCCCCCTTTTTGTCATGAGATAGGCAAAGGAGCTCCCCCTATCGGGTTGCTTTAGCAAAGAGAGCTATTCGCACAACAACATTGCATAATCATATACACAAACTTTATGCAACTTAAATAATTGAGAGAGATTCAAGGAGATTATATTCAAAAAATGTATGCGTGTGAAAGGTTGCTTAGCATGTAATACACAATACTATTATTCTCATGCATAAAAATCAATCAAAGCAACACTCAACAGGATTTCCAAATGAAGTCAAACCAATTAAGACCCTATTGTTATGATAACAAGATATATATCCAAGCATTTGTGTGCAAGTGTACTAATCACAGCAAAAGTATATCATCTTTTCTTTATTGCAAGATACATCATCAATCAACAATTTTGATGTCAAAAATAAGCAATGCAACACCACACATAACAGTCATATAACAACATTTTCTGTTTTTTTTTTCTCCTTTTTCTGTTTTTCTTCATATTCCTAGCAAGCATGTATTTCTGTTTATCATGCTAATGTAACTCTCTTGATGGCTTTCACTCGGTTTCAAATGAGTAGCCTTTTCCAACATTGGGCGGCTCCATGTCATATTGCCAGTAGCTCTTTTCAAGAGAGAGCTTAAGAATGCATATCTAGGAATTATGAACATGGAGAATAATTTGAGGTCAATCAAATGTACTAACAAGTAGAACATTCCTCGAAAAGATAAGCATGCTCAAGCAATAATAGAAGTCATGCATTATCATACAAAGCAACCGTGCAATGGTGTAATCAAAAACATTATACAATTATTAATCAATGTTATTCACCAAGCACACTCAAGCAATCATAAAAGAGCATAAAATAAGCCAACTTTTTGCATATAGCAAATCATGCAAGATTGCTCTCTTTGCTTGAGCTCCCCTCATGGGGTCAATTCCAACCTAAGTCAATGGGAGACATGAGCTCCTATAGACCTATCAAGTCCAATGGACCTAATTGCATCTACGGGAGTCACATGGGCACTAAGGCAAGCGGGTTCATTCTTTCTAACCCACCTAGGTTCCACTTTAACATTTTTAGTGGTCATAGACATGTTTCTAGGTTCCCTAGGTTTATGCAAACTTGCCCTATTTTTCAACCATTTTTCTTTCATGCTCTCTAATCTACACCTCTTAATGTAATTTAAGCAATTTGGTCTTAAGTGACCAATCATACCACAATAATGACAAGTAGGTACAAAGTAAGGATTTATACCATAGCATTGTGATCTCATCGAGGCATCGCCATGTTGATGAGGTTGTCTTTGATAGTGCATCGGTTTGCTTCTCCTAGGAGCTTGAGCCGATTGGTGGCACCTATGTGGTTTTGCTTGTAGAGGTGGTTGAGCCGGTTGATCATGCCACCTTGGTTGAGCATGCCACTTATGGTCACCTTCTTTCTTGATAGTTGACTTGTTAAAGGAGGTGGTTGGCTTCTCAAGGAATTGTCCTTTCTTCTTGGATTGCCTAGGCTTTGGTTGGGATGCCAAAGCTTGTGTGGACTTTCCTTGAGTGGAAGATTGCTTGGATGAAGCTTTGCTCTTGCCTTGAGCTTGAGGTTGTTTGACCTTGGCCTTCTTTAATTCTTCAAGGCACTTCATCTCTCTTTCCTTGACAATCTTCAAGGAGTTTTCATTGTTGGCAAGTTCTTCTTTCATGGCCTTCATCCGTTGATGGCAATCTTTAATCTCCTTCTCATATTCGGACATATCAATCACGTCCGACTTCAAGGAGTCATTTAACTTAGCCTTTAATCAAAGATTATCCTTTTCCAATTTAAGGATATCATTTTCTCTTTCCTTTAAGGGCTTTTGAAGAAAGTCAATGAACTCTTGGTTGTGCACATTGTTGTCACAAGAGTTCCCGGAGCATGATCCATCACTATCAAGGCTTCTCCCACTTGTGCTTGTGAGAGTCATATCATCAAGGCTTACTTCACTCAAGCATGCTCCTCTTCGGTTTCCAAGTTCAAGGCCACCCATCTTGAAATCTTCAAGTGATAAACATTTGGTGATGGCTTGAGTTTCTTCATGGTAGGAACCCGGAAATGCGAAGTAGTTGATCTCACTAGCAACCGAGCTTGTGGAGCACTCTTCAACTACTTCAACTTCGCTATCACTCCAAGTAGCGATCATAGTTTCTCCTCCCTTCTTGTACTTCAAGTTACCACATATGGAGGCAAGGTGGCCAACTCCACCACACTCAAGGCAAGGGTCATCTTTCCTTGACTTTTTCTTTTCCTCCTTCACTTTGGAGGTCAAACCCTTCTTTTGACATTTTGTAAATCTCTTAAATCTCTCAACCATGAGAGTCATCTCCTCATCGGAGTCACTTCCTACACTAGAGAGTGAGACACTCCTTTCACTTTGCCTCTCATCAAATGAGTCAACTTCCTCATCAAGACTTTCGCCTTGGTCACATGATAAGGCACTCTTGCCTTCTTCTACTTCCACATAAGAGACTCCAAAGGCCGTGTAGTTAATGGCAAGTTCTTCATCATCCGAGGAATCTTCTACACTCTCACTATCACTTGATAAGATAGCCATCGCCTTTTCTCTTCTCTTATCCTTCAAGTTAGTACAATCCTTAGAGATATGCCCGAATCCTTCACATTCAAAGCATTGAATCCCTGTTCTTGAAGGCTTCTCTTGACTTGGCTCAATCTTCTTGAAGTGGGTTTTCTTCTTGAAGTCATTTTCCTTAGAGCCATGGCCACTCTTTTGTAGCTTCAAGAATTTCTTGAATCTCTTCACCATTAGAGCCATGTCTTCATTCGAGTCATCATCCCCCTTCGCAATCTTGGAGGTCCTCAGGGCTAACCCCTTTTGCTTCTTGGGAGGTGTGGAGGTAGGACCCCGTCTAGATTCATAGGCAAGTAGCCTTCCAATCACTTCACTTGGCTTCATAGTCTTGAAGTCCTTGTTTTCTTCAAGAGCCGTCACTTTGGATTAGAATCTAGTGGGAAGTGACCTCATGATCTTTTGCTTGATCCTCCTATCTGAATACGGGTCACCTAGTTGATGGCTTTGATTCACAATGTCCATCAACTTCACTTGGAAGTCATTAAAGCACTCATGCTCTTCCATCTTGATCGTCTCAAATTGTGCTTGAAGAACTTGGAGCTTGGAATCCTTAACCACTTCGGTTCCCTCATGCGCCATCTCTAGAATCTTCCAAGCTTCATGTGCTTTTTTGGTGATTTGGATGAGTTTGTATTGGCTCTCATCCACTGCACAAAACAAAGCATGCATTGCTTTGTTGTTCCACTTTGAAGCTTCAAATTCTTGTGTGCTCCATTGAGACTTAGGCTTGGAGACTTCACTTCCATCTTCGGTGGTCATTGTTGGAGGAGTGTAGCCATTTTCAATTGCCATCCAAGCTCGATCACTTATTTTGCAAATATAGGACTCCATCTTGCCTTTCCATGAGGCATAATTGTCACCCTTGAGCAAAGGAGGTCGTATGCTCGATGCTCCCTCATTACTCATCCCAAAGTCACTCATAGTGTTTGGGTAATATGAATGCAAATGAATACAACTAACAAGATGCACACAAATGCAAGACACACACAATCAAGAGCAAGGATCACCTAAGTATATCTAGGAGCCTGCTCTGATACCAATTGAAAATACACTCTTAACATGTGTCTACAACCTAGAGGGGGGGGGGGGGGGGGGAGGTGAATGGGTTGTTAATCGATTATTACCAATTTTTCGATTAGTCAATATTAAACAAATAACTCAATTAAATCAAACATACAAAATCAAGTGTAAAGTGTGGAATAATAAATAACACTTGATTTTTACGTGGAAACCCTCAAACAAAGGGAAAAACCACAGGCTATCCTTCTAGCCACACACGATCCTCAAATCCACTATATGAGTAAAAAGTTACACCCTCAAGTGATACTCGGACTCTCACTCCAAATAACCTCAGGCTATGGACACTACCACTCGCCACTCTTGGTTCAATCCCTAGTGATATCCACTAATACACTACTATCGGCGTGAGCACCTCCTACTCTACCCGCAGGCCTTTTACAATGGATTCTTGACCGATGCTTGCCAACCACAACTTGGTTGCAAGACTTCAGTGCTTGTGCAACTTCACCCCGAAGCCACAAGACTTTGACTCAATGAAGAGAATTATATGTCTATGTGATCATGTAAATGATGCTCAATGCAAATTATGCTAGACAACACAAATTGCTCAACTAGGAGTTTGTAGAAACAAATCCAAGTTGTCAAATGTCTAAATGCAAGGCATAAAGACTTAGCTAGATGTTATCAAAAACAACCAATCCTAGCTATCACAAACAATCACAATGAATCAACAAGTATGCTCACAATGTATTCAACATAAGCTTAGCATATATTCATGTGATTAAGACAAGACATTTAATCATTCACTAAATGCAAGTCTTAGACAAAAGTCTATCAACAAACAAACTCAATTAGATTTGTAGAGAATTTCCAACAAACTAATTGTTACACAAAATATGCATAAACATTCAATAAGCTTAACTAGTTGATTAAGAATCAATATATCAACCTAGTTATCCATGAATAACAAATAAATGTTTATGACCTAGCTTTTAGGCAAAAATGACCTAATCAATTAAGCTATCAAAATACAAATCCAATCATGTTATCAAGACTCATAAATATGCAATAATAGAGTCTAGGTATTTAATCATGCAATAAATACCTAATCTAGAGTAAGAAGAACAATAAATGATATTCAAAGAAGTTCTTGCTTACCTAGTCATGAAACAATGAATACCCATGCTCAAATGATGTTGAATGATGCAAGATGGAGATGGGTTTTGGGTTTGGAGAGTCAAAGATGCTTTCTTGAAGCTTTCTCTCTCTAGGAGCTCTAACCTCTCTCTAAAAATGAATTTTTGAGCTCTTGGTCAGCCAAGAAGAGAAGAGGAAGAATATATATGAAGCCCTAGTAAAAACTACATCGTTTTGAACTTGGGAACCAGAATCCCGTCAAAACCGCTTGCTAGACCGCGGCACAGGTAAGTGTCCAGACCGCGGTACATACAGCAGTGCACCGTCTAGACAACTCCGTGGTTGGGACCGCTGTGCGTGCAAGTGCACAGGTCGCTGTCCAAGTCGCGAATGACGCACTGGAGAATACCGCTCCGTGTGCCGCAGTGCAAGCAAAGCCTGCCGAGCGGTCTAGGCCGCCCCAAAGGGAAAAAACCCTTTTTAACACTCAAGACAAAAGTCAATCTTACATGAATATTGTGCAAGTGTGAAGAGAGTGGGATGCACACAATGAAGCACAATTAACATGTCAAACATGTTATCAACTAAGATACAATGCAAGATATGATATCTAATGTAAGCTAGTGAGTGTTTTAGAAAAGGATGCACACTTATACAAACAATAAAGAACACAAATGCAAGATAAAAAAACATGCATGAAGTGTGTGTGTGCACCTAAACTCTTCAGGAGACAAAGTCAAGTGAATATACCTTTTGCTCTTGAAGTCATGGAGATGCTTGAAAGCTTGCCAATACTGACCTAAGCTACCCATTACACAATCATCCCCAATGTGGTGGTTTGTCATGAAATAAGCCAATCATAAAATCGAGGTCCTTACAATCTCCCCCTTTGGCTATTTCATGACAAAACAACCACTCACAAATATTCCTCACAAAAATAAAATAAAGCTATTGTCCATGATCACTTCTACAATACAAAAGAGATTCCTAGAATCTAAATATTCAATATCTTTTATCTTCTTGTAGAATCATCAATGTACCTACACACAATAGCAAGTAGCACTTTCCAAGAACAAGTGCAAGTGAGGTGAACAAATAAAAACAAGAAATCTTCCATATCATCCATTGGTTCTTCAGTTGTTGCCTCGGTTTCTTTGGTTGTCACGTTGAAACAAGTGTTCAACTCCTTTTCTTCTTTCCCTATAAACACATCAAACTACCTCTCCCAATACTGTCATTGTCAGCTTCCTGTTATGATTATGCTCAATAGCAAGAGTATAATAATGTATTTGACAATCTTTTCATATTAATAAAGAGATTTCTAGTTTAACAAATCGTATAGCATTTATAGTTTAATTATTATAATTGTCAAAAGTAAATAATCATAAGGTCAAAAGACTATGAGAAAAGAAGAATTGTTCATACATCTGGATATGTATGAGGTAGACACAATTCTTTAGTTAGTCTTGAATAATATTCACAACTTAAGATAAAGGCTGGGCACCTTTATCTTGTTAAAGTTGTAGATTCTTTTGCTAGCATTTGAGTGGGATCAAATGTGTTATGATGAGTCTAAAATCATCAAAGTGTTGTGTCTTTGGGCAAAAGAATCTAGTGCACCGGGTGCATTGAATAGGATCATAGTGAAATACTTTATCCAGAACCTTCAATGGATTAAAGTTATCACTTGAAGACAATCGGAGAGTCTATCTCAATCCTGGCATAAATGATGGACTTATGGTTGCAAGTGTTATCATTTGAGCTATCAATGAGTACGATTATATAGCATAGTCTATCCTCGATAGTTTGGTGGTATTCATTTATTAATCGATAGAGGACTTCATTTATAGATATGGACATCGTGGCTCTATTTATTAAATGAGAGTAGAATATCATCATATGGATGTTTTTAGGTATTGGATATTAAATCTTAATGTTAAGTTTTCAATAGTGTCTATTGAAATATGGCTTATGGACAGATCAAAATATCCAAGTTCAAAATGTGGTAATATGGGTAAATATGGTAACTTGGAGAGCTATAGGCTGTCTATGAGCTCTTGGCGATTACTGATATTCTTCACGAGGATACACAATCTCCATTAAGATTGTCTAGGGTATGAATGAGCAATATTAATTTATTCTATCTTTACTTAAGAGTTCAATTTTAGTTCTTTAGTGGAATGAACTAAAATTAATAGATTGATCCTAAGTGAATCATTTTCTGATTTTGATTAGGTTATGTCTATTGGAGCTTAAATTTAGATATCCCGCCAAGATCCCCAACTCACATAAACTTGCATGGATCACTTGTTATATTCTACTGGACCAATTTATAGGTCCATCTAGAATTGTATTAAGGCATGTGGACATGTTTCTTTTATAGTAAGAATATATCTAGTTCACATGTGGACCTTTTATTAAAGTCCAATGGATTTAATAAAATGGAAAAATAATATATTGCACAAGTATTTACTTGGGCGGCAAGGCTAAATTAATTAGTCTAATATATTATTTTATTAATCAAATGGAAATTAATTAATTTATTAATTAATTAATTGTTTGATTAAAAGTTAAAATCTTTTTCTAACTAGGAGTAGGACTCTTAGTGTCATACTATTGTTGGTACTATGGTAAATATCAAAGACTATATTTGATAAGTAGATAAATAAAAGTATTTTATTTATCTAGTCAAATTAGGAAGTTTTTGATATTGTCACAATATTAATAATCAATAATTTATTATTGGATAATACACTCATGAGTTGGAATAGGGTTAAAACTCAAAATTGATAGGAGACTTGCAGAAGAAGTAATCCTACTTGTGTGAGGATTTGACTACAAGGTAGAAATCCTACTTGTGTGAGGATTTGACTACAAGGTAGATATCCTACTTGAGTGAGAATTTTGGATACCCTATATATATTATTAAATTCGGAATTAATAATGTGAGTTAAGAAAAAAGTTTTTTCTTTTTGAAAGAAAGAATTTTTATTCTCTTGCTTTTGAATAAAAAAAAACTTCCAACTCAAGAAAGGGGTGTAGAATTCGGCCATAGAGAAGAAGAATAAGGAGCGTTTTATTTTCGATAGTACATTAGAAGCTTTTACATTAAAAGGCTTAATGTACAAGATCGAATTAGGGTTCACGCGAGTTTTCGATTAAAAGATTGAGAATTCACAAGTGACAAAACATTATTTATTTTCTCTACGAGGATTATTGTGACTAACAAAAAGAAAAAGATTTTTGTTTCCATCCTCAAGTTTACAATTCAAAGAAAGGGAGCCCATACTCCTAGGTGATTCACGTTCGTGATTGGATTGGAAGATCTTGCGGATTCAATTCGAAGCAAGCAGATTCAAATCGACGCAATATCAATCGTCACGTGAAAAAGGTATGATACTTTTAATTATATGTCAATTAATCCAGGGTTAAGGTTCTTTCTTTTAAAGGAAATTTTTTAAAATATACCACCCAATTTTTCACTTCCACCTCGTTTTGAACAGTTTTTTCCCTACACTTCCCGTGATGCACGTAAATTGTGGTTCTTGCCATAGCCATGAATGGCCTTCCAAGAAGTATGAGTTTTTCTCTACTTGTGTATTTTTCTCTAACATCGAGGACAACAAAATCTGTAGGGATGATTAGCTTGTCCACTTCTAGGAGCACATCTTCAACAATCTTGAGAGGGTGTCGTGAAGATTGGTCTGCCAAAACTAAAGACATGGAGGTGTGCTTGAGCTCTCCCAACTTCAACCATTTACAGACCGAGGAAGGCATCAAGTTGATCCCTGATCCCAAGTCTAACATGGCTTTCTCCCTTGAAGTGCCCCCAACCGATATATCTACGGTGAAACTTCCGGGATCTTTAAGCTTTGGTGGGAGACCTTTCTGAATGACCATACTGGAATTTTCTCCAAGACGCTCTTGGTAGTTTGGTCCCAATTCATGCTCCATCTTACTAACTTCTTGGTTTGGGTATTTCAGGGCTTGTAAGGGTTCTTTGGTTTGTAAAGGCGCGGATGCACCTTTCCTGTTGCCACCCCTTTCTTATTTCCTACCACCATCACCATGTTTATCCCTTTCATGTGGTTAATAGGCACCTTTCCCTTATCTTGCCGATTGGAATTTTTTTGAAATTGAGCCAATTGCATAGAAATCTTCTTAATGGAGGTCTCCAAGCTAACTATCCGTTGGTCTTCCTCCAGATTGTAGACTTGAGCTTGCTGATTGTTTTGGCTTGACTGGGCATTGTTCTGATTCCCCCATTGGTTTCCTCTGTACCCTTGGTAGTTCTGATTGTTTTCGTACTGCTGATTTCCTTCTTGGAATTGCCCTATATTGTAATTACCACCCAATTGATTGGTTCTCCAATTAGGGTTGTAATTATTTCCATTTGGGTTATTTCTTTTACGATTTTGATTATATTGGTAAAATGTTTGTGCTTCCTCTTCTTGAGGTGTTAAACCTTGACCGGGGCACATGTCTGCCCAATGTCTGTTCTTCCCACACACTTGACATACTACCGCTTGTACTTGTTGTTTCTCAGAATTAGTTGCCGATCCCCTAATCGCCTTTGTAAGATTGTCTAACTAGGTCGCCAATTATGTATGCCTCTTTCCTTCTTTGTCCTGCCCTCTTGTACTACGTTGTTGGGAGTTTTGCCCCAACATTTCGTATCTCTCTAACACTTCTTCCACCGTCTTTTCTCTTATCGCTCCCTCGCAAGCATTGTCAACTATCGCTTGGGTGATCCCTAGAAGTCCATCGTAAAATGATTGAACATGACTGACTAGTGTAAACTCATGGTGAGGGCATTGAGCTAGGAGTAATTTAAATCTTTCCCATGCCTCATGAAAAGGTTCTCTGTCCTCTTCCATGAATGTGGCAATCTTACCTCGGATCTCCTTGGTCTTCCATGCAGGAAAGTACTTGTCAAATAACTTTCGCTCAACCTTATCCCACGTGGTGAGTGATTCAGATGCTAAGGCCATAAGCCACTGCTTAGCCTTATCCTTCATGCAATATGAGAAACATCGCATCCTGAGTTGATTCTCTGACAACGATCTTAGGCGAACAGTTGTCATCACATTATAATACTCTTTCATAAACTGAAGAGCATCTTCCCCTATCTTTCCATGGTATGTGGGGAGAGTATTATAATGTTGGTTCTTCAATTCATAATTCCTTTGTGCCGTATTTAACAAGATTGCCGAAGGGTGAGCTCCGACTCTTGGAAAGGAATAATCCTTCATATACCTACCCTGTTCACCATCGTGTGATCTAACCGGTGACACATGTCGTTCTCCATCCCGTGACCTAGCAGGTGACGTATCATGACTTGCCATTTCAAATGGTATCCAGAAAATTGACAATCAGAAACTGATCAAAGATCTGAGTAACAAGTTGATTAATTCTACAACTGAAATGACGAATGGTACTAAAAACAACACAACACTACAGAGAAGTTCCCCAGCAGCGGCGTGATGAGAAGGTTTTTGCCGTCAGAAAACCGTCCGTCAAAACAATTTATAAAACCTATGCGATGCGTTCACAAGTATAAATACAAGCAAAGTGGCAAGCACGGGTGTCGTCCACTGAGATCGGGGTAGCGGCGATAAGATTAGGATTAATATAACTAGCAAGCATAAAAGTAAAGTGATAGCGAATGAAGATACAATATAAAATAAACTATGAAAGCAAATAAATGGATGACAATAGAGGGATGGATGAATGATGATGGAACTATGGAGTTGATGGACTCGTAAGTGAATATTTGGGCAATTGCAACAAACTCTCAAGTAAGTACGTTTTGACAAATGTAACCAACCTAGGGTGTATAGTGTTGGCATATATCTCTAGCAAGAGGTCAACCTAGGATGTATAGTGAAGACCTCCTACTAGCGATTAATCCCTCTTAAGCAACCAACAGTGGCTAGTTACTCAATTGGGACTTGTTCCATGAATGCTCACCTATCTAGCTATGGCTCAACCTATTACTAATGTAGCCATCCTAGGGTGTATAGTGATGGCTTCCAATTCCCTCACAAGTGGCCAACCTAGGATGTATAGTGAAGGCCACCCGGTTGGGATTGGATGAGGCTCGAGGTTATCAACCGAATTCTACTCGAAGGTTAGTTCTCGTAAAATCACTAAAGTAGCCAACCTAGGGTGTATAGTGGAGGCTTCTAATTCTCTAACAAGTGGCTAACCTAGGATGTATAGTGAAAGCCACTAATTCGAGATTAGATTAAGAGCATGGTTATAGAGCCGGATTTCCGGAAATCCTTCCATTCAATGGAGCATTAGACAACCTAATTGTCTACTCAAGTAATCCAAATCAACATGCAAAGAGGGTGTATCCAAGCAAATCAATAATGGATATCAATACAAGCAAAGGAATGAAATATAGAGATAGAATAAATATAACACATAGAGTTTATTTACAAAGCCCAAAATATCCATCAAACAAATAACATCAACCCCATAGTGGGGTATTTTAGCTACTCATGTTCTATTACAACAAATAAACTAAGAGAGAGAGTAGAGATAACCCTAGAAGATTGATCTCCTTCCTTGAAGCTTGAATCCAAGTCTCCTAGTTGCCTTTGATTGAGTAGAGATGGTTTGGATGAGAGGGAGATGTGTTACTAGCTTAGATACAAGTGTTGGGAGGTATGGTGCTCTTTTGGTTCGTTCCCATCCTTTTCTATTTATAGAGGATGGGAAAATAGGTCACTTAAGCTTGAAACCAGAAGCTGTCGCTCTCGGAGTGCGGGTGGAGTGCGGTTGAATTACCCGCACTGTAAGGGTTTTCTTCATCTTCAGGTCTCTGATCTGGGCAATAGTGCGGGTGGAGTGCGGTTGGATTACCCGCACTTGACTCGCACTTGACCCGCACTGTATTCGCACTTGAGTCGCCTTGTACTGTCAGGTGCAAAATCCCTCCTCTGTTTTGAGCAATAGTGCGGGTGGAGTGATGGTGGATGACCCACACTGTACCCGCACTCTAATGTCAGGTGCGACTTCAGCTTCTCTGGTTTGGCAATAGTACGGGTGGAGTGCGGTTGGATGACCCGCACTGTACCCGCACTTTAACGTCAGGTGCAACTCAGCTTCTCTGGCTTTGGCAACAGTGCGGGTAGAGTGCGGTTGGATGACCCGCACTTTACCCGCACTTTATCTTTCCTTCATGATTCAGGTCCCGGCTGTGGGAAGGAGTGCGGCTGGAGTGCGGTTGCGACCCGCACTTTACCCGCACTGTTGTGCTGCTTATGATCCTTTGCCTCTCCTTTTGCCTCTTTTCTACCAGAACCACCGCAACCCGTTTATAACACCCGAATTACATCTATTGCCTGCAATTAGCACAAATGAGCCTATTAGACATGAAAGACATAAAATATATAGAAAATACACCCGAGAACGAGACAAAAGAATAGGAATGAGGGCCGAAATATACAAAAATTTAGGCACGATCAAACACCCCCAAACCAAACCTTTGCTCGTCCTCGAGCAAACATAATCTAAAACAAAATAAGACACAAACTAAAAATGACTCAAACTAAGAACTTCCTAGACAAAAAGAAAAACTTGCTGCAGAACCAAATGCAGTGAGATACGCAAAAGCAATATGGGAGTGAGGAATGAGCATATGCAAAATGTTCTAAACAACTCGAAGACACCCCAAAGGAAACTGGCACAACACGAATCCCACACTTAAAATGCCCTCGCCTCAGAAACTACTCACTCTCACACCTCGAGCATAATTCGCTTCGAAACTAGGTTCTCACATGGATTCTCTCTTATCTTTCCTCTCAAAACCTAGGTTCACACTCATGCAACATGTATGCCAATGAATTTATGTAACTGAATCAATTTAGTTGCATACATTTAGTGTAGAATAAATGTTGTTTTCAGTGAGTGAGTCTCATGAAAGAATCACGTGTCATGAACGTGGAAAGAGCATTCATCAACTAATATTCCCAATCTAGACGTCCCTAAGATCAATTAGGTCTTTCCATTTGGTTGTAACGTGGCCACAGTGAATGGTGATTAGAAGAATGAGAATTTAGGCACAAGCACTAATCAACCAAGTTAAGACAATACATTCTACACTTAAGCATTTAATTTCTCGTGCAACTCCACTTCCAAATACAATATGGTGTCCATGCATACAATTAGACTCTACGTGCAATCTTTAACTACTCATGTTACCCATTTGAGTAGCATTTACAATTTACACAAGGCATTTGAAGCATATTTTTCTTTTGTTACTTTTTGCTTCTTTTCTTTTCTTTTCTTTTCATGCCTTTTTACTATGCACATTTTAACAATTCATTATTCTTGCCTAGGTACACGCCATTTATCAAATTAAAGCACAACTCTAGATTCCTAAGCCTCAACAAGATCAATTAAGAGAGGGTTGGCTAAGTGTTTAGGTTGCTTGGGTTATGGATAACGTGGGTGTAGAAAGGAAAAGTCTATATGTGTTTGGCTTCAAAATTGGCTTGGGAGCACACATATTACGGGAATGGGAAGTATTTAGGCTTTCTTTTTGAGTGGCTAAAACACACATTGCCTAATATCACTTCAAAGGATCAATCTACCAAGGGAATAAAAGTTTCTGTCAAGCAGTCCACATATATGATGCATGTTCAATGACAAATGATGATTTTTGATGTAGTGAGACTATGCATGGTGTTTGAATAGTGTTTACAGATTTGAAAAACATTTTCCCTCAAATATACACGCTTTTGGCTTGTGTTTGTGATCTCACAAGGGAAATCTCCACTATTAGAACAAGGCGCTTGAGCACCGAGTTCTCTAAACTTGGACACTAGAAGATGAGACTAGCCCATGAAGTCCAAGTGAGACCCCTAAAGTGACTAAGAGTTATTGAATAAGCACACAAAGCATACACACATTCGCCACAAACACTATGCTCCAGGTATCTCACCAAGCTAAATAAGCTCAAAATTCTGGCTAAGCAGCAACTTTTTCAAAAATAAGACACAAAAATGACTCAAGACACAAAAGACGACTCAAAAAGGTGTCAACACCCCCAAACCAAAACCTAACATTGTCCTCAATGTTGAAGACAAGAGAATCTGGCCTAGCGGCACGCACCTAACATGACTCAAACAAACCTAGGCACTAATCAAACACAATCAATGCCCCAACAAAATAAAAATGACTCAAACAAGGCTCACAAAATAAAGGCAATTCATGCAATATATCATTGAAGCACAAGTCAAGCTTAACATCATTTATTTTATCAAAAATGACAGAATGGGGCATGAACAACCCCCAAACCGAATTAAACAATATAAAGCACATGCATTCATACATGCACAAGAGCCTCCGGCTCTTTCATCCACAAATATAATCAATAAATTCAATGTGCAAATATCCACAAAATATAGCCTACGAACAAAACTATCCCAACAACACAATTTATTGAATTTAAACAACATAAAACATAAACTAACTACATGCATCAAAATTACTCAATGGGATGCATTCATGGAGAGGCTAGGGTCCTCTAAGGGTGGTTTGACCAAGTTAGGAAATTCCCTATTTTTCACTACCCAAATAAATTTAGGTGACTTCATTATCTTTTCCCATTTCATGTTTCTATATAAGTGCACTTGGTCTTTCCTTACCCATATTTGCTTGACCCTAGGTGGACTCCATCTATTCCTAGGACCTATAGTTTTCCTATGTTGATTTGGCTTGTAACTTTTAGCCTTAAAGTGATCTATCTTAGAACATGCATAGCAAAAGATATGAGAGTTAGAGAAACTCCCCTTTGATGCGTGGTCTTGAAGACGTCTGATTTGTTTTACTTGTAACGCCTTGACCTCCGCCTCCTTTTTGCTTAGTGCTACCTTTGCTTCCTCTAAGGCATTGGCTTTTTGGTCAACCTCCATTTGCATCTTCATGGACTTGTGAGCTATCTCATCTTCAAAATCTTTCGATAGCCTCACTAAGTTCTCCAAAGCCTTCGATGCGGTACTCTTTTCGGCTTCAAATCTCTCAAGTCGTTCCTCCAATTCTTTATTCTTGTCGGAGACTTCACCATTTGTCTTCTTGAGAGTACCATTCTCAACCTTGAGCATCTTCACTTCAGATAATAGTTTCTTGTTCAACTCTTGGAGATTACTCGCCTTTTCCATTCCTAAGGCTTCTCTTTAATGAAGTGCTTCATTCTCTTCCTTCAACACACCCCTTTCCAACACTAGCTCTGTGCTCACGCTCATAAGCTGCTGGTTCATCTTGATCATCCTGTCCATCTCGTCCATTCTCTTGCTACGCTCCACTTCAAATTCTATTCGGAGCTTATACATGTCTTCTTTTGAGAAATTGGAGGAGTCCACCGGTTTGGCTGCTTTAACTTGGAAACAACTCTGATTTATCGGGGTGGACTGCTGGGCGGATTCAAGCATTTGGGTGGTTTTCTCTTCTATGAAGGCTTGAGTCTCTTGTTAGGAAGCTATCATTTTCTCAGTCTCCCGCACATGATTCTTCATGAAATTTTGTAGTTGATCTTCAACGGAATTTGACTGGAATGACGAGCTGTAGGCATTCTCGTTAGGCTCGTAGCTTGACCCTGAATTTTTCCAAAAGGAATCCATAGAGTCCTGAAACAAACAAAAACAAAACTACAAAAATAATAAAAAGAAACTAACAAAACTAAAAACAACTAATAAACTAATAATATTAAAACTAATCTAATCACTACTACGCACACAGATCCTCGGCAGCGGCGCCAATTTGATGAGAAGGTTTTTGCCGTCAGAAAAACCGTCCGTCAAAACAATTTATAAAACCTATGCGATGCGTTCACAAGTATAAATACAAGCAAAGTGGCAAGCACGGGTGTCGTCCACTGAGATCGGGGTAGCGGCAATAAGATTAGGATTAATATAACTAGCAAGCATACAAGTAAAGTGATAGCGAATGAAGATACAATATAAAATAAACTATGAAAGCAAATAAATGGATGACAATGGAGGGATGGATGAATGATGATGGAACTATGGAGTTGATGGACTCGTAAGTGAATATTTGGGCAATTGCAACAAACTCTCAAGTAAGTACGTTTTGACAAATGTAACCAACCTAGGGTGTATAGTGTTGGCATATATCTCTAGCAAGAGGTCAACCTAGGATGTATAGTGAAGACCTCCTACTAGCGATTAATCCCTCTTAAGCAACCAACAGTGGCTAGTTACTCAATTGGGACTTGTTCCATGAATGCTCTGTTGGGGTTTTTTGCCCTAAAGCTTGTAATATGTAAATGTAATTTGAACATTAATAAAAGAAGTAGTATATTCATTAATTTTGTGTCATACTTTATATAACATGTGCACTTAACATCCAAAATTGCCGGATGTAATTTCGAACTGAGTATATGAGTGTCATATATAGATGGATTCAGTTTGAAATGAGCAATTTAAAGAGTCCGTAGATAGCAAATAAAGCTGGGTACTTTATTTGTGGTTAATCTACAGCTGCGGTCCATTTCGTAGTGTACGGTGATCCTCTTCTGGATCATTCATATGTAGATATGAGAATGGAGGCACCTTGTATGATGTGATCATACAGGACTGGGCCATGATCTATATGAATCTCTCACTAAGATCCGTTTAACGATGAGATTCATATAAATCAACTTATGATGGCTATATGTGGGTGATCTTAATCCTGAGTGTCTTATCGACTCCTTCAGGTTAGATCGTGGTCTTTGATATACCATGGGTGAGGTCGGAGTTGCATTCCCGATCAATATACTCCGTATGTTGGGATCGCGGTTTGGCTTGTGGCTGGGAAGGTTTGTACACAATAGTGGAATCCACTCCTTCATGTGAGAAGTAGATGGTAGTTCCCTTAAGGGTTGATTCGGGGCTTGAACAATATGAGCGCTCTCCTAATTCCGTAAGGAATGTAGGATTTATTGTTCATTAGAGAATCAATGGTATTTAATGGAAAGATATGATTAGAGGGGTATAACGGACATTATGACCCAGCTCTAATTATGAACTACTTGTGAAGGATTATACCATATGTAATAGCTATATCGATGGACACCGAGAGTTATTGGTTTATGTAAAAACGTCTACAGTTGAGAGAGTGCAGCTTCGGGTTTTTAGTGGAATAACACCGAAGTTAATAATCATGAAATATTAATTAAAGAGTTTAATTAATAATTTCAAAGGATTATTGGAGCTTAAAATACTGTGGGTCCATTAGGTCCCCTTGCTAGCCCGATCGATTTAGGTAACAAGGGTCACGGTTAATTAATTGGATTGTCCAATTAATTGTGTTACGAAAGTGACACGTATTTATTCGGGAGTTAATTGAATAATGGGATTATTTAATTAATGAATAATGGTGATTAAATAAATTAAATAATAAGATTATTTAATTATGTTGTTAATCACTAAATGGAGGGTGTTAGTTGATATTTGATTTTGAATAAAATAAGATAATATGATTATTTTATTTTATTAAATTAAATATTTGAATTTGAATTTAAAATGTTTGAATAAAAAAAATAAATATTTAATTATTTTAAAAAGATATGAGATATCTTTGAAAATCTTTTTTTAAAAATCAAATAGATTTTGCTTTGTTATTTTTTTGAATATATATGAGATATGTATTTAATTAAACAAGAATTGAAAAGAACCGAATGAGACAATTAACACTAAAACCAAAAAAATGAAGAGAAATTGAGTGATCGTGAGACACAGAAAAGACACAGCAAAAGGAAAAAGCAAAACAAAAAAAAGTGAAAAAAATACTAGGGTGTGGTGAGACCACAAGTGCCTAGGTTTTGTTTTTGTATGTGTGTTTTTTCTCTTCTTCCTCCATACAGGTCCTGAATATCGTGACGTGCTTACACGCTGTTACCAGTTCCGGGAGATAGCGAGGAAGATCACGTGGTTCAAATCAGGAGCAGTTCGTATAAAAGTGAAGGAGCCTCCTACGTAGGTATGAAAAAGTTTCTCCACTTTATTAATGTATTCGATTATTACTGTACAAATGGGTTAGTTTAATGATTGCATAAAATTTTTTTTTAAAACCTTCCGCTGCGCAATTCCGTAACCCTAGGTTCCAACAATTGGTATCAGAGCCAATTTTTGTACAGTATAATCGAATTCGATTACTCCTGATATGTATGAATGTGTAGGCACATTTTTTTGATGAGTGTATGATGTTTTTTAATTAAATTGTTTAATTTAAAAAATATGGTTGATCGTAATTTTTTATTATGTTGTGGATTTAGAGTGTTTCTGGGTTGTATAATGTTGTTATATTTTTTTTATTTTACTGTTGTATTATTACAAAAAAATGTAATACCATGAAGACCTGGTAGTTCAACGTGACCTGGTACCAGCGCGCATGCTGACCTGAGCATGTAGACCAGCACAGGAAAGACCAGCATTGCCTTCCTGGACGTGGAGCGCTGATGGGTAGTTCAACGTGCGCATGTAGACCTGCACATGAAGACCATGCGATGCCTTCCCATGCTGCCACCAGCGCACTACCACCAGCGCTGTAGCGAGCAACGCAATCCTTCCAGCGGGCAAGTCCTTCCAGCGCGCACCCACCAGCGCACAACACCCACCAGCGAGCAATCCAGCGCGCACAGCATCCCACGCATGCTAACCAGTGTGCATAGCACATCCCACGCATGACCTGAAGAGATTGGAAGTCTTGGAAATTACAAGAAGACCAAGGGATGCCTTGGGAATATTTTTTGTAATTAGATTCCAATTTTTAGGTTAAATAATCCACAACACTCGGTCAACTCATGTATGTTTTAATTATTTGATGATTAAGCATTGCCATGCATATACATGTCATTTAAATTAGTTGTGCCTACACATATATATATATATATATATATATATATATGTTGATATATCATACATGCATTATAGCCATCTATATTATGTGTTTAATTTTTTTTAATTTGATTAAAATGAGTTATTCACATAATTGGCTATTTTTAATGGGATTAGTTTTTAGGAGTAAAAACTTGGTAAATCTCATTAATTACTAATCTTTTTATTAAAGAGTTTAAATACTTAGATTAGTAGGGTCCTTAATATATATATTAGGATTAATTTGATTAAGCTCCTAATAATAATCGGACCTAAATAATGTGTTTAGTTTTAATAGTTAAAACTTGGTAAATACACATTTATAATAATTCTAGTCTTAGTAAACAGTTTACATAGATTTGAATTTTCACTAATGAAATAGATTTTTTAAGTGTTAAAAATCAATTTAGTTTATTAGTTATTGGAATAGGATTCTAATAATTTGTGATTAATGCACTTGACGCTTAGATTAAAATTAGCCGTTTAATCTAGTTTAATCTAGGTGCATTAATATTAATAGAAAACCCTTAATATAAAATAGTGAGTGGGAGAGGGATATATGACATTATATCCCGCGGTCTCCATCATTAGTTCAACACCGTGAGATTCGAGTGGGGCCTCGTGATGGCTTTGTTTTCGTCCTCCCTAAGGAGGGTTTCCATAAGAATCAATACCAAGGTTGACTTCCTAACAGATAGGATTTCGGAGGGGATTTCGGGATTGACCGACCCTAAGGCGGCAATTCTCGAGTTAAGCTCTTGAGATTTGAAATGATGGGTTACACTCACAAGGTTTTAATTAAATTGGTTAATTAAAAACCTGACCTAATAAACGATGGTTGAATGATATTTGCATAAGAGTTATTATGGTATATCCTTTGACTGAGAAGGTCTCGATCCAACATGCAAGAATTTGACCGACCCTAACGCGGCACTTGCTTGTGGTATGTTGGATTGTCGTGGCATACAAACATTGTTTTTAGGGTTGTTCTTGTTCATTAAACATTTTCATGCATCATGTTTAATTTTATGCCGAACATTAGAACATGTTTAGAATGTATGACTGAATGAATCTTTAATTTATGTTTTTTCAGCCATGTCATCTGCACTATTACAAATACTTGCAAACGATAAATTAACTGGTGATAACTACACAAAATGGAAACTTAACATTAATGCAATACTGGTCACCAAAGACCTCAAGTTTGTGCTTACGGAGGAATGTCCTCCGGTGCCTACTGCCAATGCCACACGAACTGTTCGTGAGGCATACCAGCGATGGGTCTCATCTGATGAGAAGGCCCGAACATATCTGTTAGCTTCTATGACAAACGTGCTTGTCACAAAGCATGAAGCAATGACTACAGCATTCGAAATTATGGAGTCATTGCAAGCTATGTTCCGGCAGCCCTCCGAGCAAAAGCGACACGAAGCTGTTCGTTCCGCTATGCTCGCTCGCATGAAGGAAGGTACATCAGTTCGGGAACATGTCCTGAGCATGATGTCCTACTTCAACACGGCAGAAGTCAATGGCGGGGCCATTGATGAACCCAGTCAAGTGAGCATCATACTGACGACTCTTCCGAAGAGTTTCGATCAGTTTAAGAACAACTACGGGATGAACAAGTTAAGGTTTAGTCTTACACAGTTGCTCAATGAGCTCGCTACTTTTGAGTCCATGACCAAGGACAGCAAAAGTAAGACCGGTGAGGCAAATGTTGCCGAACCATCTTCCTCCAATAATAAGAAGAAGAAGAGGTCTGCTGGAAAGGCGAAGGGTAAGCCCAAACCCAAGAAGGTCCAAAGCAAAAAGAAGGGCACCTCCACCGACCAAGACAAAGGAAAATGTTTCCATTGTAACAAGGTCGGGCACTGGAAGAGGAACTGTCCTCAGTACTTGGAGGAGGTAGCCAAGAAGAAGAAGAAAGGTAAATATGATTTACTTGTTCTTGAATCTTGTTTAGTGGAAGATGATTCTTCACCTTGGATTGTTGATTCGGGGGCCACTAACCATGTTTGTTCTTCTTTGCAGTAGACTGATTCTTGGACACAGCTAGAGGAGGGAGCCTTCTCCATGCGTGTGGGGTCGGGGGATGTCGTATCGGCCAAAGCAGTGGGAGCAATAAGATTGCAATTTTGTAATAATAATAGTTTTTTATTATTGAACAATGTTTTTTATATTCCTGGATTTACACGGAATTTGATTTCCGTTTCTAAGTTGTTAGAACAATTGTATTCTGTTTCTTTTAATAATAAGTTTGTTATTATTGGAAAGAATGGTATGAATATTTGTTCAGGAATTAATGAAAACAATTTGTATGTGTTAAGACCGTTAATACATCCTACACTGCTTAACACCGAAATGTTTAAGGTTGAAAAACCTAAAACTAAACGACATAAGATTTCTCCAGATAATGACACGTATCTTTGGCATCTAAGGCTTGGTCATATCAACCTTGACCGGATAGACAGACTAGTAAAAAGTGGACCTTTAAGTGAGTTAAAGGTTGACACCTTACCTGTCTGCGAATCCTGTTTAGAAGGTAAGATGACTAAGAGACCTTTTACTGGAAAAGGGCTTAGAGCTATAGAGCCACTAGAACTCATACATACAGACGTCTGTGGACCGATGAATGTTAGAGCTAGGGGCGGCTATGAGTATTATGTCACCTTTATAGATGACTACTCAAGATATGGATATGTCTACCTAATGCAACGAAAGTCAGAAACATTTGAAAAGTTCAAAGAATTCCGAGCTGAAGTTGAGAATCAATTAGGTAGGACTATCAAGTCATTACGATCAGATCATGGAGATGAGTACCTTGACCAAGAGTTTGAAGACTTCATGGTCGAGCATGGGATAGTTTCCCAACTCACAGCTCCTGGTACACCTCAGCAAAATGGTGTAGTGGAGAGGAGAAATAGAACCCTGATGGAAATGGTGAGATCTATGATTAGTTTCTCATCATTACCAAATTCCTTCTGGGGATATGCGTTACAAACAGCGGTATACATTTTGAATGTAGTGCCATCCAAATCTGTTCCTAAAACTCCCCTAGAGTTGTGGAATGGTCGTAAAGCTAGTTTACGACATTTTCGCGTATGGGGGTGTCCAGCACACGTGTTGAAGAACATAACTGGAAAGCTAGATCCCAAGTCTGTGGTCTGCTTGTTTGTAGGATACTCCAAGGAGACCAGAGGTGGATACTTCTATAGTCTTAAAGATAACAAAGTATTTGTATCGACAAATGCAACGTTTCTTGAGGATAACTATATAAGTGATTATAAACCTCGTTCTAAAATTGTATTAAATGAGTTGGAGCCTGGTGAGACCAGTACTCAGTCAACTAGAGTTGTTAATCCGTTAACATCTGAAAGTCAGATAAATCCTAGTCAGGATACACTACCACCTAGACGTAGTGAGAGGGTTGTGAGACAGCCTGAACGCTATTTGGGTGTAAGTGAGGGACAAGATCTTGTCTCTGCTGATAGTGTGGATGATCCATTGACATTTAAGAATGCAATGGAAGATCCTGATAAAGAGGAATGGCTTAAAGCCATGAATCTCGAGATAGAGTCTATGTACTCTAACTCAGTCTGGGAACTTGTAGACTTACCGAATGGGGTAAAACCCATAGGATGTAAGTGGATCTACAAGAGGAAGAGAGGAGTAGACGGGAAGGTAGAGACCTTCAAGGCAAGGCTAGTGGCCAAGGGTTATACCCAGAAAGAGGGGGTCGATTATGAAGAGACCTTCTCGCCAGTAGCCATGTTTAAGTCTATTAGGATTCTCTTATCCATTGCTGCCTATTTCGATTATGAAATTTTGCAAATGGAAGTCAAGACTGCATTCTTGAATGGCAATCTTGACGAGAGCATCTATATGATGCAACCAGAGGGATTCGTGTCTCCAGATCAAGAGCAAAAGGTTTGCAAGTTGCAAAGGTCCATCTATGGACTTAAGCAAGCATCTAGATCTTGGAACATCAGGTTTGATGATGTGATCAAAACCTATGGCTTTGAGCAGAACGTTGATGAGCCTTGTGTCTACAAGCGCATCATTGACAAGAAAGTAGTTTTCTTGGTCCTATACGTAGATGACATCCTACTCATTGGGAATGATGTAAGAGTGTTGTCTGATGTAAAGGGCTGGCTGGCTAGCCAATTCCAAATGAAAGATTTGGGAGAGGCGAGTTATGTTCTAGGGATCCAACTTATAAGGGATCGTAAGAACAAACTCATAGCATTGTCTCAGGCATCATATATCGACAAGATTCTTATGCGATTTTCGATGCAGAACTCTAAGAAAGGTAATTTACCTTCTAGACATGGGGTTCACTTGTCTAAGGAACAGTGTCCTAAGACATCTCAAGAAGTTGAGGATATGAGACGTGTGCCATATGCATCAGCAGTAGGTAGTCTCATGTATGCTATGTTATGCACGAGACCGGACATCTAGCTATGAAGTGGGAGTAGTCAGCAGGTACCAGTCCAACCCAGGATTAGATCATTGGGTTGCTGTCAAGACTATTCTCAAGTATCTTTGGAGAACGAGAAACTATATGCTAGTGTATTCCGGACAGGATTTGATCCCGTTAGGATACACAGATTCTGATTTTTAGTTAGACAGGGATTCTAGAAAATCCACGTCTGGATCAGTATTCACCCTAGGTGGTGGAGCCATTGTGTGGAGAAGTATAAAGCAATCTTGCATTGCTGACTCCACCATGGAAGCTGAATATGTAGCCGCTTGTGAAGCTGCTAAAGAGGCTGTTTGGCTCCGTAAGTTCTTGAATGATCTGGAAGTTGTTCCAGATCTGGATAAGCCCATCACACTTTATTATGATAACAGTGGTGCTGTGGCTAATTCCAAAGAACCAAGAAGCCACAAGAGAGGGAAGCATATAGAGAGAAAGTATCATCTCATTAGAGAGATAGTGCAGAGAGGATATGTGATCGTCACCAAGATAGCCTCACAAGACAATCATGCTGATCCATTTACGAAGACCTTACCGGCTAAAGTGTTTGAAGGTCACCTAGAAGGTCTAGGGTTACGAGACATGACTCACATGCTTTAGTGCAAGTGGGAGATTGTTGGGGTTTTTTTCCCTAAAGCTTGTAATATGTAAATGTAATTTGAACATAAATAAAAGAAGTAGTATATTCATTCATTTTGTGTCATACTTTATATAACATGTGCACTTAAAATCCAAAATTGCCGGATGTAATTTCGAACTGAGTATATGAGTGTCATATATAGATGGATTCAGTTTAAAACGAGCAATTTAAAGAGTCCGTTGATAGCAAATAAAGCTGGGTACTTTATTTGTGGTTAATCTACAGCTGCGGTCCATTTCGTAGTGTACGGTGATCCTCTCCTGGATCATTCATATGTAGATATGAGAATGGAGGCACCTTGTATGATGTGATCTTATAGGACTAGGCCATGATCTATATGAATCTCTCACTAAGATCCGTTTAACGATGAGATTCATATATATCAACTTATGATGGCTATATGTGGGTGATCTTAATCCTGAGTGTCTTATCGACTCCTTCAGGTTAGATCGTGGTCTTTGATATACCATGGGTGAGGTCGGAGTTGCATTCCCGATCAATATACTCCGTATGTTGGGATCGCGGTTTGGCTTGTGGCTGGGAAGGTTTGTACACAATAGTGGAATCCACTCCTTCTTGTGAGAAGTAGATGGTAGTTCCCTTAAGGGTTGATTCAGGGCTTGAACAATATGAGCGCTCTCCAAATTCCGTAAGGAATGTAGGATTTATTGTTCATTAGAGAATCAATGGTACTTAATGGAAAGATATGATTAGAGGGGTATAACGGACATTATGACCCAGCTCTAATTATGAACTACTTGTGGAGGATTATACCATATGTAATAGCTATATCGATGGACACCGAGAGTTATTGGTTTGTGTAAAAACGTCTACAGTTGAGAGAGTGCAGCTTCGGGTTTTTAGTGGAATAACACCGAAGTTAATAATCATGAAATATTAATTAAAGAGTTTAATTAATAATTTCAAAGGATTATTGGAGCTCAAAATACTGTGGGTCCATTAGGTCCCCTTGCTAGCCCGATCGATTTAGGTAAGAAAGGTCACGGTTAATTAATTGGATTGTCCAATTAATTGTGTTACGAAAGTGACACGTATTTATTCGGGAGTTAATTGAATAATGGGATTATTTAATTAATGAATAATGGTGATTAAATAAATTAAATAATAAGATTATTTAATTATGTTGTTAATCACTAAATGGAGGGTGTTAGTTGATATTTGATTTTGAATAAAATAAGATAATATGATTATTTTATTTTATTAAATTAAATATTTGAATTTGAATTTAAAATGTTTGAATAAAAAAAATAAATATTTAATTATTTTAAAAAGATTTGAGATATCTTTGAAAATCTTTTTTTAAAAATCAAATAGATTTTGGTTTGTTGTTTTTTTGAATATATATGAGATATATATTTAATTAAACAAGAATTGAAAAGAACCGAAGTGGGACAATTGACACTAAAAACAAAAAAAAGAAGAGAAATTGAGTGATCGTGAGACACAGAAAAGACACAGCAAAAGGAAAAAGCAAAACAAAAAAAAGTGAAAAAAATACTAGGGTGTGGTGAGACCACAAGTGCCTAGGTTTTGTTTTTGTATGTGTGTTTTTTCTCTTCTTCCTCCATACAGGTCCTGAATTTCGTGACGCGCCCACACGCTGTTACCAGTTCTGGGAGATAGCGAGGAAGATCACGTGGTTCAAATCAGGAGCAGTTCGTATAAAAGTGAAGGAGCCTCCTACGTAGGTATGAAAAAGTTTCTCCACTTTATTAATGTATTCGATTATTACTGTACAAATGGGTTAGTTTAATGATTGCATAAATTTTTTTTTTAAAACCTTCCGCTGCGCAATCCGTAACCCTAGGTTCCAACATGCTCATCTATCTAGCTATGGCTCAACCTATTACTAATGTAGCCATCCTAGGGTGTATAGTGATGGCTTCCAATTCCCTCACAAGTGGCCAACCTAGGATGTATAGTGAAGGCCACCCGGTTGGGATTGGATGAGGCTCGAGGTTATCAACCGAATTCTACTCGAAGGTTAGTTCTCGTAAAATCACTAAAGTAGCCAACCTAGGGTGTATAGTAGAGGCTTCTAATTCTCTCACAAGTGGCTAACCTAGGATGTATAGTGAAAGCCACTAATTCGAGATTAGATTAAGAGCATGGTTATAGAGTCGGATTTTCGGAAATCCTTCCATTCAATGGAGCATTAGACAACCTAATTGTCTACTCAAGTAATCCAAATCAACATGCAAAGAGGGTGTATCCAAGCAAATCAATAATGGAAATCAATACAAGCAAAGGAATGAAATATAGAGATAGAATAAATATAACACATAGAGTTTATTTACAAAGCCCAAAATATCCATCAAACAAATAACATCAACCCCATAGTGGGGTATTTTAGCTACTCATGTTCTATTACAACAAATAAACTAAGAGAGAGTAGAGATAACCCTAGAAGATTGATCTCCTTCCTTGAAGCTTGAATCCAAGTCTCCTAGTTGCCTTTGATTGAGTAGAGATGGTTTGGATGAGAGGGAGATATGTTACTAGCTTAGATACAAGTGTTGGGAGGTATGGTGCTCTTTTGGTTCGTTCCCATCCTTTTCTATTTATAGAGGATGGGAAAATAGGTCACTTAAGCTTGAAACCAGAAGCTGTCGCGCTTGGAGTGCGGGTGGAGTGCTGTTGAATTACCCGCACTGTACCCGCACTGTAAGGGTTTTCTTCATCTTCAGGTCTCTGATCTAGGCAATAGTGTGGGTGGAGTGCGGTTGGATTACCCGCACTTGACTCGCACTTGACCCGCACTGTATTCGCACTTGAGTCGCCTTGTACTGTCAGGTGCAAAATCCCTCCTCTGTTTTGAGCAATAGTGCGGGTGGAGTGCTGGTGGATGACCCGCACTGTACCCGCACTCTAATGTCAGGTGCGACTTCAGCTTCTCTGG
Organism: Dipteronia sinensis; assembly: GCA_033220585.1. Lineage (NCBI taxonomy): Eukaryota > Viridiplantae > Streptophyta > Magnoliopsida > Sapindales > Sapindaceae > Dipteronia > Dipteronia sinensis. The sequence continues at coordinate 22,736,631 of CM065638.1, read as the reverse complement.
TTTGGCAACAGTGCGGGTGGAGTGCGGTTGGATGACCCACACTGTACCCGCACTTTAACGTCAGGTGCAACTCAGCTTCTCTGGCTTTGGCAACTGTGCGGGTGGAGTGTGGTTGGATGACCCGCACTTTACCCGCACTTTATCTTTCCTTCATGATTCAGGTCCCGGCTGTGGGAAGGAGTGCGGCTGGAGTGCAGTTGCGACCCGCACTTGACCCGCACTGTTGTACTGCTTATGATCCTTTGCCTCTCCTTTTGCCCCTTTTCTGCCAGAACCACCGCAACCCACTTATAACACCCGAATTACATCTATTGCCTGCAATTAGCACAAACGAGCCTATTAGAAATGAAAGACATAAAATATATAGAAAATACACACGTGAACGAGACAAAAGAATAGGAATGAGGGCCGAAATATACAACAATTTAGGCACGATCACGGCGCCAAGATTTTGACGCACCCCGAGCGTACCTCTAAACTAATGGTTGCTCTAAAAACTAAATGAAATGAAATGGAGTGCGCGAGTCTAGATGTCCCTTCACAAGTGTACGAATCGCTATCGAGTATAGTGGACACAAGTAAGGGTATCGTTCTCATGAGGAACTTGAGCGTGTTCTAGTGATTGATCTAGTATAATTCACCGAAAATTAAGCTAATGAGGAATTGCTTGTAAAATGCTCAGTTTAAAGATTCTAAAGATATGCTGAGGAGATAATGATGTCAAATCTAATAACAAAGTTCACAACCTATTTTCTATCCTTAAACAATCTATATGTAAGAGTTTCAAGTATAAACTACTCAAGATTGGTCAACCAAGAGATAGATCTACTATTCATGCACAACAATTCATGCTTAGACATTAAGTAAAGTTCATACCCAACAATTAACATGTGAATCTATTAAACGCAAGTGCAAACTCAAAATAGATAAAAGATATAATAGATCATTACTAAAAATGTTCACACATATACAATTACTAAATCCTCAACAAAAATGACTTAGCCACTCATTATCAAATAAATACAAGTAAAGTAAAAAGAATGATAAAGAAAGCTCATGGTGTTCTTGATGCTCCCCTCTAGCTTGCTCAACAAAACCTTGCTTGATTGACAACGAGTAGATCTACTTACCACTATTTAGAAGATTCTAATTCTAATTTATGCAAATTAAAGTGTTTAATCTAAAGTACAAGATCATAGTAAGGTGATTGTGAAAAATGGAGTTTCTAACTCTAGCTACCAAGATCACATATACTATCACTCTTACACTCTTACTTTTAAACACACTACTCTCTACTTTTATAAAAGGAAAAAGTACTTATATAGTGGGAAAAAGTCTTGGATGAGATCCACTTGCAGGGTGACGTTGAATAGCTTCTGCGACCTTAATCTGCAACTTGGACTCGAAGTCTCATCTCGCAGTTAAGTCGGCTCAATATTTGCCACCCCATTCTACTATTTGTAACTTGTAGATCTTTAATGGTGTTTGTTCTGTGACTTCACTCTGCAACATTGACGTCGCAGTTTCTGCTCGCAGCATCTTCTTATGCTGTTCTGTGTGATGCTTCTGCGAGGAGGAACTCGCAATCTCATGTTGCAGTCTTTTCTAGAACTGAACTGCTAGATTCTTCTGCTAGGTCAAACTCACAGTCATGTGTCGTAATCTTTTCCAAAACTAAACTACTAGGCCGAGCTCGCAGTAAGGATGTCGCATATAAATATCTGGTTTGGCTGCTACCTTATTTTGCTAGTTCTAACTCGCAGTTTCTTCTCGCAGTGTCCTATGCCTCTGCTCTGCTGCCTTGGTCTACGAGTTGCAACTCGCAGTATAAACTCATAGATTTGTTTTGCTAGACCATTGTTGCATCTTAAATTGGCAGAGTCTTCTGGACTTGATATGCGAATTGATTCTACAAGGTGGAACTCGTAGATTGCTCCAAAAATATAATTTAACTTCGTTTTCTTCCATATTCTTCATCAAGTCATAAATTTCTCCTAAATAACAAAAATACTTGCAATGGATTGAAGGAGATCATTAAAACACACAAGTGTTTGATAAACGGACACAAAAGGGATAAATTAGACGCTCAAAATATTTACAAATTTAGAGCGATCAGTTATGCCTTTGGAAGTGCCTTTCCGGGTATGATCTTGGCTGATATCTCTCAAGGGTGGAAAGAACTTGTTTTTTGCATGGCTTGCTAGAATAGGTTTTTGGTTATTTGTTCTTGTGCTTGAATGGTTCTTTGGCTATTTCTCACTATAAGGGCTCTAGGTGAGTTATGGTTGGAGACAAATTTGGTATACCCACTTATGGGATTTTTATCCAAGTCATTGGACCTAACGTTGCTATCTACTTTACCAAGCTAGTATTGGGGCTCAATTTGGAAAGGTCTTGCAGAATAGTTCAGAAATGCCGGTTGAACACACTCTTCAACAAGCCCTTGATTTGAATGGATGTGCTTAATTGCAACCCTTAGCTCAACACACTCTTCAACCCTTAACTCAAATGAATGGATACCTGATCGTGCCAAATATGTAGTATATTTAGGCCCTCAAATCCGTTTCTTGTGTTCTATTTTCATGCGTTTTGGTATCTCTAATGGGTTGTTATGTGCGTATTTGTAGGAAATATTGCAATGATGGGTTTGGAAGCATGTTGCGGTGGTTTTGGCAAAAAAGGGGCAAAAGGAAAGACAAAGGATCAGAAGCAGCTCTACGGTGCGGGTCCAGTGCGGGTCGAAACCATACTCCAACCGCACTCATTCCAATAGCCGGAACTTGATGCTGAAGAAGAGTTAAAGTGCGGGTACAGTTCGGGTCATCCAACCGCACTCAACCCATACTGTTGCCAAAACTAGAGAAGTTGATTTGTACCTGAAGTTAAAGTGCGAGTACGGTGCGAGAAGAGTGCTAGTTCAGTGCGGGTAATCCAACCGCACTCCACCCACACTGTTGCTCAAACCAGAGAAGCTGATTTGCACCTGACAGATAAAGTACGGGTAATCCAACCGCACTCCACCCGTATTGTTGCTCAAAACAGAGGAGTGGATTTGCACCTGACATTAAAATGCGGTTCAAGTGCGGTTTAAGTGTGGGTAATCCAACCGCACTCCAGCCGCACTATTTCCTAGATCTAAGAACTGAAGATGAAGACAACCTATATAGTGCGGGTACAGTGTGGGTAATTCACCCGCACTCCACCCGCACTCCGCGTGCGCCAGTTTGTTTTCTGAAGTTTAAGTGACCTATTTTTGTATATTGTATAAATAGAATAGTTTGAGAACGTTTTTGGGAGGCTTTGATCGAGATTTTCAGAGGTTTTACACACTTAGATCTAGAGTCTCTCTCTCTCTATCACACACTTACATTCTATACTCAACTTCAAGGAAGGTAGGAGATTGAAGCAACTTCAAGGAAGGAGATGTTCTCCAAGGGTTCTTTCTTTTTCCTTTCTCTTATTTTCCTAGTTGTAATGAGTAGTTTAATCCCCTCTAAAGGGTTGATTGAGTAGTTAGTTGGATATTGGGCATGTACATAACCTTGATTCTATATTTATATTCATGTCTATCTTTCATTGATCTATTCTTGTTATGAATGGTTATCATTGATTTCTTGTTTAGATACATCCTCTTAGCAATATCTCTTTGAATTATGTATGAGTATTGCATCTAGATATACATCATATTTAGTTGTTTCTTGCTCTAATGAATAGACGTAACTTCATGAATTCTGACTCTTGAATCGCGGTCTTAATCTAACCTCGATCGAGTTTCTGGCACTATACATCCTAGGTCGAAGCCCGTGAGAGGATTAGAAGTCATCACTGTACATCCTAGGTTGACTACATTTACAATCGGTTGAGTCATTGATAGGTAGACAAGCTTTATTTTCAGAATCCGTAAACAACCAACACTATACATCCTAGGTCAGTGGTTTACGACGGATTAATTCCTAATAGGTGGTCCTCACTATACAGCCTAGTTTGACCACTTTCTAGGGATAAATAACCGACTCTATACATCCTATGTCGGTTACCTTTGAATAGACGTGCCTATTTATAAGTTGTTGCATTGCCTAGTGTTAATAGCCAAAATTGGCTAAGGACCAAAAGAAAATTTTCCACCTCCTAGACCTGGTTCCATACCCGAGAGTTTCCACCAGGAGATCTCTCTATCCAGAGCCGAACTACGATACCACCCCAGGAACAAGGATGGGCTCCGGAAACATCCGGGATAGAGCCCAGAACGATCAGATCTAGCCCGCATCACCAAAACTAGAAGCTCCCCGAAGTCGAGGTCACCTCGTAAATGCTCCAGAGACTCGCCTGTACCTCAATTGACACAGAAAAATGTCCCTAGAAGGCCGCACCTAGCTTTGAAAGGTCAGGGGAAGCCATATCTAGCTTCGAAAGGTTAGGGGAAGCCACGCCTAGCTTCGAAGTGGTCAAGGGAAGCCCGATCTAGCTCCAAGCCGGATGAAACTTCTCAGATATCAAGGTCAGAACACCAATCAACCTCACTGGTTGATGCATAACACCATGCCATATTCAACGACCTCTATAAAGGATCATGCTGAAAGGATACGAGGGATACACTGAATCATATCCGGAAATGTTACCTATACGCAGAACAAATAATAGAATCCAAAAAGGAAATGAACTGATCTCCACCATGATACTCTCAATTTAGTTGTTAATTCAAAGTCAATGACATTAAAGCGAGAAATCCCGCCCGATAAGGAGGGGAGAGACTGAGAAAATCAAGGGGAGAATCAGTCTGTTTGACCTACAAAACTATGTATAAATAGAAAAGAAAGAAAATGAAAAAGAGGAGACTACTATTCGACAGGCATACGACAAACACTCAACTATACCCTAGAGAGAAATTTGTATATCATACACGTTCAATAAAGAAAATATTATTATTCTCTTTTGGATGTTAAATTGTATCATTGTTCTTTCATTGTTCTTTATCATTTCGAAACACATTGTTGACATATACAATAAATCTTGGCCACCACCTACGTGGTAGTGGTCTTGAGCGTGTTAAATGAGATTTCTCACCTTGAGCAAAATTTCCGTTAACACTTTCTGGCGCCGTCTGTGGGAAATTACCCTACACCCGATTAACCAATTATTTGCATTTATATTTTCGTTGTTTTACAGGAACTATGAGGCTCCGCTCTTCCCAAGGCCAACATAGAGTCCCGGAGCAACCTCTGGCGAGGCTAACACGAAAAGCCCTAAGAAAAGGGAGAAAGTCTGGATATAATAGTCAAGCTCTGATCCAGACAACCAATACGCGGGCTACTGGCCACCCTATAGTGAGCCAGGCAGCGCTCGACCAACAAGCGGTGGCCTTCGTAGAATCCATCCGCGTCCGCCTCCTCGCTGAAGGCATCACGATCCAGCCAACCAACCTGAATGATCACGGAGAGCTGAGCAGGCTCGGAGCTAGGCCACCTGCTTTCGATAGCCTAGGACCTCCTCTTCCAGAGCCGGCTCGAGATAGATCAGGGCCCCAACGTTCAATCCGGGATAGGCTAGGACCCATGCCCCCAGTTCCGAAAAGACTTTCACAACATCAACCCAGGCTAGTTAACTCTGCCGCGGATAATCCAGAAGGAGAAGGAGCCCGCGGAACATCCTGGGCATCCGGAGAGCGAACCTATTATGCCATACGAGGAAGAAAGGAGTAAGGAATGGGCCAGCGAGCAGCCCGTAGATAAACTAGAAGAGATACCTATCAGGAATGACGATCCCTCCAAGGTCGTTAAGGTCGGAGTCACCCTTGATCTAGAAGTAAAAAGAGGACTGATTGACCTTCTTAGGGAATTCAGCGACATCTTCGTCTGGAACCATGATGAAATGCCTGGAATCCCGGCATCATTGGCCACCCACCGACTAGCAGTAGATCTTACAGTCAAGCACGTCAAGCAGAAGAGGCGTCACTTCAATGCTGATAGGAACCCGGCGGTGCATGAAGAGGTTGATAAATTGATCAAAGCAGGGTTCGTGAGAAGTGCGTTACCCCGAATGGATCGCCAACGTGGTCATGGTCACGAAGGCGAATGGGAAATGGCGTATGTGTGTCGATTACACTAACCTCAACCGGGCTTGTCCGAAAGACAGTTTTCCTTTACCAAAGATCGACCAGCTGGTTGACTCCACATCCGGAAATAAACTTTTGAGTTTTATGGACGCATTCTCAAGATACAACCAAATTAAAATGCACCCGGCTGACCAAGATAAGACCAGTTTCATTACTGGGCAAGGCTTATACTGCTACAAGGTGATGTCGTTTGGTTTGAAGAATGCGGGGGCCACATACCAGCGGCTGGTTAACAAACTGTTCAAGCCCGAGATAGGAAGGACGATAGAAGTGTATATCGCAACATGATCACGAAATCCCCAACCACAAACGGACATCAGGAAGACCTTCGTAAAACCTTCCTCATACTGAGGGAAAACCAGATGCGATTGAACCCCTCCAAATGTGCCTTTGGGGTAACGGTAGGGAAGTTTCTGGGCTTCATGGTTCATGAGAGAGGTATAGAAGCCAACCCAGAAAAAATCAAAGCTTTCTTGGACCTGGAACCCCCGACCTCGCTCAAGCAAGTACAGATTCTGACTAGACGGGTGGCGGCACTCAACAGGTTTATCTCTCACTCCACCGATAAATGTCTCCCTTTCTTCAAGGCCATCAAACAAGGGAAGAACATGAAATGGAGCCAGGAGAGTGAACATGCGTTTCAAGCTTTGAAAGAGTACCTAACAAGCCCCCCATTGTTAGTCAAGCCGGTTCTCGGAGATGAGTTGCAGATCTACCTGGCCGTATCAGAAACTGCAGTAAGCGGGGCTTTGGCCAAGGATTGTAGCGACGGTTTTCAAAGACCCATATACTATGTGAGTCATGCTTTGACCAAATCAGAAAGGAATTACATTCTCCTGGAAAAGCTCGCTTATGCTCTAGTGATCTCAGCGAGGAAACTCCGTCCCTATTTTCAAGCTCACACAATAGCAGTGGTGACAGACCAACCCCTCCGCCAATTCTTGCAAAGACCAGACGTGTCGGGAAGGCTAGTCTTATGGGCACTAGAGCTCACTCAGTTCGACCTAAAGTATAAGCCCCGGACTACGATTAAGGCCCAGGCTTTGGCCAACTTCGTGGCAGAATTCTCAGCTATCCCAGATCCAGATGATCCCCCAGTATCAAATAAGGTCCCTGAGAAGATATCCGAGGTCGACAATTGGCCGGAAGGCTGCAAGCCATGGATCCTCTTTTCAGATGGAGCATCCGGGCGAGCCGGGGGAGGAGCTGGCATAGTTTTAATTGATCCGGAGGGGGCCGAATTCTGTCACTGTTTCAGATCGGAGTTTAAAGCTACCAGCAGCGAAGCAGAATATGAAGCCCTCCTAGCCGGGATGAAGGTAGCCATTGAACTAAAGGCCGACTACCTGCAGATCAAGAGCGATTCATTGCTTGTTGTAAACCAGGTAACTAGGGTCTACCAGGCAAAGGGAGATAATATGGCTGCCTACCTAAATCTAGCTCGGCTGCTAAAAAGAAAATTTAAGGGACTCAAGATCGATCAGGTGCCTCGACACCAAAACCATTACGCAGATGTTCTATCTAAAATAGCGGCGAACGGAGGCCAGTCCCTACCAGGGGGAATTCCCCTCCAAGTAATCACCCAACCAAGCATAGCCACAAATGGAGAAATTTGTTCCCTGGATCGCATGCCTTGCTGGATGGACCCAATTGTCGCCTACCTCCTTGAAGGAGAGCTTCCCGAAGGGCCCGACCAAGCCCGATGAATTAAGAGACTCTCATTTTGATACTGTATGGTGGACGGATACCTCTACAGGAGGGGCAGATCCCTCCCCTTACTTTGGTGCATGCATCCCGATGATGCTAAGTGGGCATTGAGAGAGGTCCACTCTGGGGACTGTGGGAACCACATAGGTGGGGAAGCTCTAGCCTATCAGGTGCTTCGTACGGGGTACTATTGGCCGACCATCCATCAAGATGCAAAGAGTTTTGTGCAATCTTCTGAACCTTGTCAAAGAACTTCAAACTTCAACCACCAGCCACCCGAGCGACTGTCGTCCCTCAGTTCACCTTACCCCTTTGCCATGTGGGGAATCGACCTAATTGGGCCACTTCCTACCGCTCCAGGACAGATGAAACATGCTATCATGGCTATCGACTACTTCACAAGATGGGTCGAGGCAGGACCTCTTTCTCGAATATCAGAAAAGAATACAACCAAGTTCATCAAGACTAACGTGGTATGCAGATTCAGGACACCTCTTATCATTATAGCCGACCTAGGAAACCAATTCGACTACGCTCGGTTCAAAGACTTCTGCAAGGGATTGGGGTTCGACCTCAGACTCGCTTCCGTTGCTCATCCTTAGACTAATGGGCTGGTAGAATCCACCAACAAGACTATTAAGAAACATCTGAAGAAGAAGCTACAGCAGAAGAAAGGCAAGTGGGCCGAAGAGCTACCAGAGGTCCTCTGGGCATACCGGACTACAAAAAGAATAGCTACTGGGGAGACACCTTATTCCCTGGCTTTCGGAGTTGAAGCAGTCCTCCCCATCGAGCATAAGTTGACCTCGTTCAGGGTACAACACTTTGAGCCCTAAAGCAATGAAGTCAAGCTCCGGGCTAATCTAGACCTCTTAGAAGAAAAACAAGACCGGGTAGCAGAGAAAGTAGCGATCTACTAGAGCAAGATCGCTAGATACTTCAACCAAAAGGTTAGAGCCCGGAAATTCAAAGAAGGGGATCAAGTACTTAGGAAGGTGACCCTGAACACTCGGAAAAGGTCGGATGGAGTCTTAAGTCCCAATTGGGAAGGGCCATATTTGATAAAGCTAGTTGTTCGCAATGGAGCTTATAAACTTGAAGACATGGACGGACGATCCATCGATCACACTTGGAATGCAGATCATTTGAGGAAATTCTAACCTTGAAGGGAGTTCTCCAGTAGACTACCCCCACTTAGTTTTCATTACCGACCCTAATAAAGATGTACTATATCTCGATCATCAATAAAGTCATTTTCCTTTCTCCTCCATCTTTGTCTCCAACTATGTTCAACATTAGTGACTACACCCTTGTATGAGAAACACAACATAAACGTTTCGAGACCAGGAAATAGCTGAATCGCCCTCCTGATGCCTTGGTCGGGCTACCACCCCCAAGAAGGATCTGAGTATAAGAGCATAGTTGCCCTCCAGATCTCGAGACCAGGAAATAGCTCGATAGCCCTCCTGATGCCATGGTCGGGCTACCACCCCCAAGAAGGATTTAAGTGTAAGAGCATAGTTGCCCTCCAGATCTCGAGACCAGGAAATAGCTCGATAGCCCTCCTGATGCCTTGGTCGGGCTACCACCCCCAAGAAGAATCTGAGTGTAAGAGCATAGTTGCCCCCCAGATCTAGAGACCAGGAAATAGCTGAATAGCCCTCCTGATGCCTTGGTCGGGCTACCACCCCCAAGAAGGATCTGAGTGTAAGAGCATAGTTGCCTACAGATCTCGAGACCAGGAAATAGCTCGATAGCCCTCCTGATGCCTTGGTCGGGCAATTACCCCCCAAGAAGGATCTGAGTGTAAGAGCATAGTTGTCCTCCAGATCTCGAGACCAGGAAATAGCTGAATAGCCCTCCTGATGCCTTGGTCGGGCTACCACCCTCAAGAAGGATCTGAGTGTAAGAGCATAGTTGCCCTCCAGATCTCGAGACCAGGAAATAGCTCGATAGACCCTGAAAATACTACTCAAGCGTGTGTCTACAACCTAGAGGGGGGGGGGGGTGAATGGGTTGATAATCGATTATTACCAATTTTTTCAATTAGTCAATATTAAACAAATAACCCAATTAAATCAAACATACAAAATCAAGTGTAAAGTGCGTAATAATAAATAACACGGGCTATCCTTCTAGCCACAGACGATCCTCAAATCCACTATATGAGTAAAAAGTTACACCCTCAAGTGATACTTGGACTCTCACTCTAGATAACCTCAGGCTATGGACACTACCACTCGCCACTCTTGGTTCAATCCCTAGTGATATCCACTGATACACTACTATTGGCGTGAGCACCTCCTACTCTACCCGCAGGCCTTTTACAATGGATCCTTGACCAATGCTTGCCAACCACACTTGGTTGCAAGACTTCAATGCTTGTGCAACTTCACCCCGAAGCCACAAGACTTTGACTCAATGAAGAGAATTATGTGTCTATGTGATCATATAAATGATGCTCAATGCAAATTATGCTAGACAACACAAATTGCTCAACTAGGAGTTTGTAGAAACAAATCCAAGTTGTCAAATGTCTAAATGCAAGGCATAAAGACTTAGCTAGATGTTATCAATAACAACCAATCCTAGCTATCACAAACAATCACAATGAATCAACAAATATGCTCACAATGTATTCAACATAAACTTAGCATATATTCATGTGATTAAGACAAGACATTTAATCATTCACTAAATGCAAGTCTTAGACAAAAGTCTATCAACAAACAAACTCAATTAGATTTGTAGAGAATTTCCAACAAACTAATTGTTACACAAAATATGCATAAACATTCAATAAGCTTAACTAGTTGATTAAGAATCAATATTTCAACCTAGTTATCTATGAATCGCAAATAAATGTTTATGACCTAGCTTTTAGGCAAAAATGACCTAATCAATTAAGCTATCAAAATACAAACCCAATCATGTCATTAAGACTCATAAATATGCAATAATAGAGTCTAGGTATTTAATCATGCAATAAATACCTAATCTAGAGTAAGAAGAACAATAAATGATATTCAAAGAAGTTCTTTCTTACCTAGTCATGAAACAATGAAGACCCATGCTCAAATGATGTTGAATGATGCAAGATGGAGATGGGTTTTGGGTTTGGAGAGTCAAGGATGCTTTCTTGAAGCTTTCTTTCTCTAGGAGTTCTAACCTCTCTCTAGAAATGATTTTCTGAGCTCTTGGTCGGCCAAGAAGAGAAGAGGAAGAATATATATGAAGCCCTAGTTAAAACTACATCGTTTTGAACTTGGGAACCAGAATCCCGTCAAAACCGCTTGCTAGACCACGGCTCAGGTAAGTGTCCAGACCGCCGTACATACAGCAATGCACCGTCTGGACAACACCGCGGTTGGGACCGCTGTGTGTGCAAGAGCATAGGTCGCGGTCCACGTCGCGCATGATGCACTGGAGAATACCGCTCCGTACGCCGCGGTGCAAGTAAAGCCTGCCGAGCGATCTAGGCCGCGCTAAAGGGAAAAATCCCTTTTTAACACTCAAGACAAAAGTCTATCTTACATGAATGTTGTGCAAGTGTGAAGTGAGTGAGATGCACACAATGAAGCACAATTAACATGTCAAACATGTTATCAAATAAGATACAATGCAAGATATGATATCTAATGTAAGCTAGTGAGTGTTTTAGAAAAGGATGCACACTTATACAAACAATAAAGAACACAAATGCAAGATAAACAAAACATGAATGAAGTGTGTGTGTGCACCTAAACTCTTCAAGAGACAAAGTCAAGTGAATATACCTTTTGCTCTTGAAGTTATGGAGATGCTTGGAAGCTTGCCAATACGGACCTAAGCTACCCATTACACAATCATCCCCAATGTGGTGGTTTGTCATGAAATAAGCCAATCATAAAATCGAGGTCCTTACAGACCTCCTGATGCCTTGGTCGGGCTACCACCCCCAAGAAGGATCTGAGTGAGCATAGTTGCCCTCCAGATCTCGAGACTAGGAAATAGCTCGATAGCCCTCCTGATGCCTTGGCTGGGCTACCACCCCAAGAAGGATCTGAGTGTAAGAGCATAGTTGCCCTCCAGATCTCGAGACCAGGAAATAGTTCGATAGCCTTCCTGATGCCTTGGTCAGGCTACCACCCCCAAGAAGGATCTGAGTATAAGAGCATAGTTGCCTTCCGGATCTCGAGACCAGGAAATAGCTCGATAGCCCTCCTGATGCCTTGGTCGGGCTACCACCCCCAAGGAGGATCTGAGTGTAAGAGCATAGTTGCCCTCCAGATCTCAAAGACTAGGAAATAGCTAAGTAGCTCTCCTGATGTCTTGATTGGGCTATCACCCCATATAATATATATATATATATATATATATAATGTTTGCTTTCGTGTGCAGGATCAAAATCATCATAATTCCCTACACGAATCTTAATTGTTGCTACAGATGCTACTCTGGATCCCATTCAAGACCAGAAATAAAATAAAAGTTCTCAAAAGCGATTCGATTCCTCATTAAGGACAATGGGAGCCTATCCCTCGATAAGGCTACATCCACCAAATAGGGAGCCTAACCCCGAACTCGAGCTATGATAGAACGTTTTTCTTAGTGTCGTTTTAAAAAGATCAATCCGTCAACAATATTTGATAAAACCTCACAAGCCTAAATTAGTTTGAAAACATAGATATAGTGGCAAGTGGGGTGTCGTCCATAGGGAGCGGAGTTAGCTAAATTAGTTATTGCTAAAGTAATGATATGTATATATATAATATCGAAACATGAGTTGGTGAAAATGTAGGTGGTGAATTACACTAAAAATAACACTAAATTAATTATGCAAACTAAATGAAGGGGGAAATGGAATGAGGGATATATATAGATGATGGAAACTAAGGAGTTAATGGATACGAAAGTAAATACTGGGCAATGCAACAAACTTGTCAATAGCACGGCTATTCAAGGTAACCGACCTAGGATGTATAGAGTCGGTTATTTATCCCTAGAAGGTGGCCAACCTAGGATGTATAGTGCGGACCACCTATTAGGGATTAATCCATCATAAGCTACCAACCTAGGATGTATAGAGTTGGTTGTTTATCGGATTCTAGAAATGAAGCACGTCTACCTAACAATGATTCAACCGATTATAAATAGTCACCCTAGGATGTATAGTGATGACTTCTAACTCTCTCACGGGTTCCGACCTAGGATGTATAGTGCCGGAAACTCGATCAAGGTTAGATTAAAACCGCGGTTTAAGAGTTGGAATTCATGACTTTCCGTCTATTCTTAAGAGCATTAAACAACTAAATAGGATGTATATCTAGATGCAATACTCATACATAATACAAAGACATCTTGCAAAGAGGATGTATCTACATAAGAAATCAATGATAAACATTCATAACAAGAATAGATCAATGAAAGATAGACATGAATATCAATATAATATCAAGTTTATGTACAAGCCCAATATTCAACTAACTACTCCATCAACCCCTCAGAGGGGATTTAGCTACTCATTACAACTACGAAACTAAAAGAAGGGAAAGAGAAAGAACCCTTGGAGTGAAGGGAAAAATTGCTTAAAACCGCAGCGGAAGGCGAAAAAATAATTTTCGTATAGTTTAAAATTTTTCTAAAGATTTGAACCTTAACCCTTTAATTAATTAAACTCAAATATACGGTTAGAGTTAAATACCTCTTGTCGCGTGATCCGATTGACTTACGTCGATGGTAATCCGCAAGATCTTCAATCCTAGCACGTAGGTGAATCACCTAGGAGCGTGGTCTCCCTTTTTCTTTGAATTGCTTACCTTAGAATGGATGTATGGAATTTCTGATCTTGATCTTCAATAGTAAAACACCAAGTGCCTAAAAAAATAGTTCCGGTCACTTTTGAATTCACAATCAATATGATTGAAACTCGAGTAACCCTAAATCAAAAGTGTGCACAAAACCTTTTGATGTTAAAGGCTTGTAAGTGCACTATCGAATGAGAACTTATTTTCTTTTTCTTTCTTGGCCAAAAATCTATGTGTATAGAGTAGGATTTTTTATTTTCAAAACAAACAAAAATCTCTCTCTATTTTTCTTCTTTGTGGCCGAAAAATCATAACCTTATATTTATAGGTTGGCCGAATTTTCTCCTTCACCAAGTAGGGTTGGCCGAATTCATTGAATAGGAAATCTAGGGTTGGTTAATTTCCTTACATGAAAAGGAATTGTCCTTTTCCCTAATTCCTATCAATTCAAGAATCCTAACCCTTGTAGGACTAGTGGTGGCCGAATTCTTTGTATAATAAGGAGTGTATGTGGACTTAATCCTTACCACATTAGGACTCCTATCACTTAAAAGAATTCCAACCCTAATCCAACACATAGTATTTAATTTACTGATCAGGAAAAGATTTTGATTTAAACTATTAATTAATTAAATAATTAATTAATTCCCATTTAATCAAAAAAATAAAATAAAATAATATCTTGGGCTATTTTATTTAGCCTTGCCGCCCACACCATGTATATATGGGCCCAATATTATTTTTCTTATTTTATTTAATCCATTAGACTTTAAATAAAAGCCCACATGTGAACCAGACTTATTCTTACTAAAAGAAACAAGCCTACATATCTCCTTTTAATATATTAATATAATAGTGCAGCCCATTAAATAAATAATAGACATATTATATTCTTAATATATTAAATGCAATTCTAGATGGACCCATAAATTGGTCCGGTAGAATATATCAAGTGATCCATGCAAGTATGTGTGGATTGTGGATCTTGGCGGGCTATCTAAATTTAAGCTTCAATAGACATAACCTAATTACAATCAACAAATGATTCACTTAGGTCCGATCTATTAATTTTAACTCATTCCACTAAAGGGCTAAAATTGAACTCTTAAATAAAGATAGAATAAGGAGATGTTTCTCATTCATACCCTAGACAATCTTATAGGAGATGGTGTATCCTCGTGAATAATATCAGTAATCGCCAAGAGCTCATAGACCGCCTATAGCTCTCCAAGTTACCATATTTCCTCATATGACCACATTTTGAACTTGGATATTGTAAGGACCTCGATTTTATGATTTGCTTATTTCATGACAAACCACCACATTGGGGATGATTGTGTAATGGGTAGCTTAGGTCCGTATTGGCAAGCTTCCAAGCATCTCCATGACTTCAAGAGCGAAAGGTATACTCACTTGACTTTGTCTCTTGAAGAGTTTAGGTGCACACACACACTTCATTCATGTTTTGTTTATCTTGTATTTGTGTTCTTTATTGTTTGTATAAGTGTGCATCCTTTTCTAAAACACTCACTAGCTTATATTAGATATCATATCTTGCATTGTATCTTATTTGATAACATGTTTGACATGTTAATTGTGCTTCATTGTGTGCATCTCACTCACTTCACACTTGCACAACATTCATGTAAGATAGACTTTGGTCTTGAGTGTTAAAAAGGGATTTTTGCTTTAGCGCGGCCTAGACCGCTCGGCAGGCTTTGCTTGCACCGCGGCTCACGGAGTGGTATTCTCCAGTGCGTCATGCGCGACATGGACCGCGACCTGTGCACTTGCACGCACAGTGGTCCTAACGGAGGTGTTGTCCAGATGGTGCACTGCTGTATGTACCGCGGTCTGGACACTTACTTGAGCCGCGGTCTAGCAAGCGGTTTTGACGGGATTCTGTTTCCCAAGTTCAAAACGGCGTAGTTTTAACTAGGGCTTCATATATATTCTTCCTCTTCTCTTCTTGGCCGACCAAGAGCTCAAAAATTCATTTTTAGAGAGAGGTTAGAGCTCCTAGAGAGAGAAAGCTTCAAGAAAGCATCATTGACTCTCCAAACCCAAAACCCATCTCCATCTTGCATCATTCAACATCATTTGAGCATGGGTCTTCATTGTTTCATGACTAGGTAAGCAAGAACTTCTTTGAATATCATTTATTGTTCTTCTTACTCTAGATTAGGTATTTATTGCATGATTAAATACCTAGACTCTATTATTGCATATTTATGAGTCTTGATAACATGATTGGGTTTGTATTTTGATAGCTTAGTTGATTAGGTCATTTTTGCCTAAAAGCTAGGTCATAAACATTTATTTGTGATTCATTGATAACTAGGTTGAAATATTGATTCTTAATCAACTAGTTAAACTTATTGAATGTTTATGCATATTTTGTGTAACAATTAGTTTGTTGGAAATTCTCTACAAATCTAATTGAGTTTGTTTGTTGATAGACTTTTGTCTAAGACTTGCATTTAGTGAATGATTAAATGTCTTGTCTTAATCACATGAATATATGCGAAGTTTATGTTGAATACATTGTGAGCATATTTGTTGATTCATTGTGATTGTTTGTAATAGCTAGGATTGGTTGTTATTGATAACATCTAGCTAAGTCTTTATGCCTTGCATTTAGACATTTGACAACTTGGATTTGTTTCTACAAACTCCTAGTTGAGCAATTTGTGTTGTCTAACATAATTTTCATTGAGCATCATTTATATGATCACATAGACACATAATTCTCTTCATTGAGTCAAAGTCTTGTGGCTTCGGGGTGAAGTTGCACAAGCATTGAAGTCTTGCAACCAAGTGTGGTTGGCAAGCATTGGTCAAGGATCCATTGTAAAAGGCCTGCGGGTAGAGTAGGAGGTGCTCACGCCAATAGTAGTGTATCAGTGGATATCACTAGGGATTGAACCAAGAGTGGCGAGTGGTAGTGTCCATAGCCTGAGGTTATCTAGAGTAAGAGTCCGAGTATCACTTGAGGGTGTAACTTTTTACTCATACAGTGGATTTGAGGATCGTGTGTGGCTAGAAGGATAGCCCGTGGTTTTTCCCTTTGTTTAAGGGTTTCCACGTAAAAATCAAGTGTTATTTATTATTCCGCACTTTACTCTTGATTTTGTATGTTTGATTTAATTGGGTTATTTGTTTAATATTGACTAATCAAAAAATTGGTAATAATCGATTAACAACCCATTCACCCCCCCCCCCCCCCTATAGGTTGTAGACACACACTAAGAGTGTATTTTCAGATATTTTGACTTGTCCAGAAGCCATGTCTTCAATAATCATTATTGAAAACTCAACGTTGAGATTTAGTATCCAATACCTCAAAACATCCATATGATGATATTATACTCTCATTTAATAAATGGAGCCAAGATGTCCATATCTATAAATGAAGTCCTCTATCGATTAACAAATGAATACTACCAAACTATCGAGGATAGACTATGCTATATAATCCTACTCATTGATAGCTCAAATGATAACACTTGCAACCATAAGTCCATCATTTATATCAGGATTTAGATAGACTCTCCGATTGTCCTGATAATGAAAAGACTTATATCTAGTGACGGTTCTAGATAAAGTATTTCATTGTGATCCAGTTCAATGCACCCAGTGCACTTGATTCTTTTACTCGAAAACCTTAAAATGATTTTAGACTCATCATAACTCATTTGATCCCACTCAAATGTTGGGGTTTATGCCCTAAAGATGTATTTTGTTAATGGATTTATGAAATAAATAAAAAGAAAAGTTCAATTCATTCTTGTTGTGTTGTTTATTTTATAACTTGTGCATATATTAACATCCTAGATTGCCGGATGTAATCTCGAACTATGTATATGAGTGTCATATACGGATGGATACAGTAAGAGACGTGCAATCTAAAGAGTCCATAGATAACAAATAAAGCTGGGTACTTTATTTGTGGTTAATCTATAGCTGCGGTCCATTCCATAATGTACGGTGATTCTATCTTGAAATATTCATATGAGATATGGGAATGAAGGCACCTTGTATGATGTGATCATATAGGACTGGGCCATGATCTATATGAATCTCTCACCAAGATCCGTTTACACATGAGATTCATATTTATAAACTAATGATGGCTATATGTGGGTGATCTTAATCTTTAGTGTCTTATCGACTCCTTCAGGTTAGATCGTGGTCTTTGATATACCATGGGTGAGGTCAGATGAAATTCCTGATCAATATACTCTGTATGTTGGGATTGCGGTTTGGCTTGTGGCTGGGAAGGTATGTACACAATAGTGGAATCCACTCCTTCTTGTGAGAAGTAGATGGTAGTTCCCTTAAGGGTTGATTCGGGGCTTGGACAATATGAGCGCTCTCCTAATTTCGTGAGGAAATATGATTTATTGTTCATTAGAGAATCAATGGTACTTAAAGGATATATGTAATTAGAGGGGTATAACGGACATTATGACCCAACTCTAATTATGAACTACTATGGAGGATCACACCATGTGTAATAGCTATATCGATGGACACCGAGTTGTATCGGTCTGTGTAAAAACGTCTGCAGTTGAGAGAGTGCAACTTCGGGTTTTTAGTGGAATAACACCGGAGTTAATAATCAAAGAATATTAATTAAATAGTTTAATTAATAATTCCGAGGATTATTGGAGCTCAAAATACTGTAGGTCCATTAGGTCCCCTTGCTAGCCCGATCGATTTAGGTAACAAGGGTCACGGTTAATTAATTGGATTGTCCAATTAATTGTGTTACGAAAGTGACACGTATTTATTCGGGAAATAATTGAATAATTAGATTATTTAATTAATGAATAATGTTGATTAAATAAATTAAATAATAAGATTATTTAATTTTGTTATTAATCACTAAATGGAGGATGTTAGTTGATATTTGATTTTAAATAGAATAAGATAATATGATTATTTTATTTTATTAAATTAAATATTTGAAATTGAATTTAAAATGTTTGAATTCAAAATAAATATTTAATTATCTTTTAAAATCTAAAGAGATATCAATTAAAGAGTTTTAGTTATAATAATACATATATGATATATATTGGTAACAAAAATATAGCACACAAAGGATATACACAAGTGTTTGTATATGATACAAACTCATATTGTGCGTAACAAAAAAAAAGAAGAGAAACAAGTGATTATGTGCGTGAATCAATCAAAGAAAAAAAAAGCACATAGTACGGCTATTGAAACAAAGAAAAATAAATTTAATATATATATTTTTAAAAACAACTAGAATTGTTCTAGTTTGTGTATTTCTTGGAAGAAAAAGTTTCTTCTTCGTTTCTCCATATCCTCCTAAGTTCCTGAGTACGTGACGCGCCCACACGCAGTTACCAGTTCCGGGAATAGCTAGGAAGATCAGTGGTACAGACCAGGAGCATATCGTAAAGTGAAGGAGCCTCCAAACGTTGGTAAGGTTCTAAATTTCTTTTTAATATATTGATTACAATTTCCTGTGTTTACATATTGTATGTATTAGTTCTGGAAAAAGAATTGCAATCCTAAGTTCACTGGTCCCAGATCGTTTTGATCTGTATAAAAATTTTAAAACCTATTTCCGCTGCGTTACCAGTGAACGGGGTTCCATCAATTGGTATCAGAGCCAATTTTTTTTTTCGGAACAGGAAATTATTTTCGATGCTCCTGTATGTATGATTGTGTAGGCACTATTTAAATTGACTGTATGTTGTTTTTGTATGTATATTGAATTTGTTAATTTACAAAAAACATGATTGATCGTTAATTATATGGTACTGTGGATTTAGGGTTTATGGGTTGTATTATATTTATTATTATTATTATTATTATTTTTCTGTTATTGTAATGTAAAAAAAAATGTAACCTATATTGAAGACTTGGAAAAATCGTGAAGTCGGAAGGGCGAAATCGGAAATACGCGTGACGGGTACTGTTCATGTACTGTTCACGATACTGTTTAGGTATGGTACTGTTCATATGTGGTACTGTTCATTCAGGTACTATTCATGCGCTTACTGTTCATGCGCGGTATTGTTCATGTCGGGCACTATTCATGTCGTCTTGCACGGTTCAGTTGGCAAGTGTTGCCTAGTGCGTTCCGTGCGGATTTCCTATTTCGGATTCATGAGATGAATCGGAGTGACCTGAAGAGATTAGAAGACTCGAAAATTACAAGAAGATCAAGGAATTCCTTGGGCGTATTTTTGTAATTTTAGATTCCAATTTTTTTTAGGTTAAATAATCCACAGTACTCGGTCAATTCATGTATGCTTTATATTATGTGATGATAAAAGCATTGCCATGCATACGTATGTCATTTAGATTAGATGTGCCTACACAAATATATTTGATATGTCATACATGCATCATAGCCTAATTTTTATGTATTATTTTTTTTAATATGATTAAAATCAGTAAATACATTATTGGCTATGAAAATGAGATTAGTTTTTTTAATTGTTAGAAAACTTGTTAATTCTTATTAATATTAATCTGGTTATTAAAGTGTTTAATAAGTTAGATTAATAGGGTCATTTATTGTAATTAGGATTAATATGATTAAAAACCTAATAATAAATGGACCGCATAAAGTGTTAGAGTTTTTATAGTTAAAACTTGGTAAACGCTTACATAATAATCTGACCTTAGTAAAAAGTTTACAAAGATTTAGATTATTCACTAATAGATTAGATTTTTAATTGTTAAAAATCATTAATAATTTATTAGTTAAATTAGAATTTATTTCTAATAATGAATTTATTAATGCGCTAGATAACTTGATTAAAATCAGCCGTTTGATCCTATAGAGTCTAGGTGCATTAACGGCTAATAGAAAACCTTAATATTTAAATAGTGAGTGGGAGAGGGATATATTACATATATATCCCACAGTCTCCATTATTAGTTCAACACCGTGAGATCCGAGTGGGGCCTCGTGACGGCTTTGCTTTCGTCCTCCCTAAGGAGGGTTTCCACAAAGATCAATACCAAGGTTGACTTCCTAACGGATAGGATTTCTGAGGGTATTTCGGGATTGACCGACCCTAAGGCGGCAATTCTCGAGTTAAGCTCATGAGATCTGAAATGGTGGGTTACACTCACGAAGGTTTTGATTAAGTTTTGTTAATTAAAAACCTGACTGAATAAACGATGGTTGAATGATATGGAATAAGAGTTATTCTAGAATATCATTTGATTGAGAATGTCTCGGTCCAACATGCAAGGACTTGACCGACCCTAAGGCGGCACTTTTTAGTGGTATGTTGGATTGTCATGGTATAGTAACTATTTTTTTGGGTATTTCTAGTTCGTTAAACATGTTCACACATCATGTTTAAATTTATGCCAAAGCACTCGCACTTGTTTTAATAAATGACTGAATGAATGTTTTATTTATTTCAGCAATTATGTCTTCTGCATTACTTCAAATTCTAGCAAACGAAAAATTAACTGGTGATAACTACACTAAGTGGAAACTTAATATTAATGCAATACTGGTCACCAAAGACCTCAAGTTTGTGCTTACGGAGGAATGTCCTCCGGTGCCTACTGCCAATGCCACACGAACTGTTCGTGAGGCATACCAGCGATGGGTCTCATCTGATGAGAAGGCCCGAACATATATGTTAGCTTCTATGACAGACGTGCTTGTCACAAAGCACGAAGCAATGACTACAGCATTCGAAATTATGGAGTCATTACAAGCTATGTTCGGGCAGCCCTCCGAGCAAAAGCGACACGAAGCTGTTCGTTCCGCTATGCTCGCTCGCATGAAGGAAGGTACATCAGTTCGGGAACATGTCCTGAGCATGATGTCCTACTTCAACACGGCAGAAGTCAATGGCGGGGCCATTGACGAACCCAGTCAAGTGAGCATCATACTGACGACTCTTCCGAAGAGTTTCGATCAGTTTAAGAACAACTACGGGATGAACAAGTTAAGGTTTAGTCTCACACAGTTGCTCAATGAGCTCGCTACTTTTGAGTCCTTGACCAAGGACATCAAAAGTAAGATCGGTGAGGCAAATGTTGCCGAACCATCTTCCTCCAATAATAAGAAGAGGAAGAGGTCTGCTGGAAAGGCGAAGGGTAAGCCCAAACCTAAGAAGGCCCAAAGCAAAAAGAAGGGCACCTCCACCGACCAAGACAAAGGAAAATATTTCCATTGTAACAAGGTCGGGCACTGGAAGAGGAACTGTCCTCAGTACCTGGAGGAGGTAGCCAAGAAGAAGAAGAAAGGTAAATATGATTTACTTGTTCTTGAATCTTGTTTAGTGGAAGATGATTCTTCACCTTGGATTGTTGATTCGGGGGCCACTAACCATGTTTGTTCTTCTTTCCAGTGGACTGATTCTTGGACACAGCTAGAGGAGGGAGCCTTCTCCATGCATGTGGGGTCGGGGGATGTCTTGTCGGCCAACGCAGTGGGAGCAATAAGATTGCAATTTTGTAATAATAATAGTTTTTTATTATTGAACAATGTTTTTTATATTCCTGGATTTACACGGATTTTGATTTCCGTTTCTAAGTTGTTAGAACAATTGTATTCTGTTCTTTTAATAATAAGTTTGTTATTATTGGAAAGAATGGTCTGAATATTTGTTCAGGAATTAATGAAAAAAATTTGTATGTGTTAAGACCGTTAATACATACTACACTGCTTAACACCGAAATGTTTGAGGTTGAAAAACCTAAAACTAAACGACATAAGATTTCTCCAGATAATGACACGTATCTTTAGCATCTAAGGCTTGGTCATATCAACCTTGACCGGATAGACAGACTTGTAAAAAGTGGACTTTTAAGTGAGTTAAAGGTTGGCACCTTACCTGTCTGCGATTCCTGTTTAGAAGGTAAGATGACTAAGAGACCTTTTACTGGAAAAGGGCTTAGAGCTATAGAGCCACTAGAACTCATACAAAGCGTTGAAAAGATCCTTGTGAAAAGCAAAGGTTAAGAGATTCATATGGTTGGTCAAGTTGCTACTGTTAAGACCCGTCAGAAGGTCAAGAAACAACAGAAGAAAAATCAACTTGGGCCTACCAAGAAGGAGACCAAGAAAGTAACCAAGATCAAAGGGAAATGCTTCCTTTGTGGTGAAAAGAGACATTGGAAAAGAAATTGCCCAAACTCCCAGAACAAGAAGGAAGAAGGTAATATTAATTATCTTGAAACATGTTTTCTGGCAGATTCTACAGATTCTTGGATCATAGACTCTGGAGCCACTAATCATGTTTGTTATACCTTACAGGGGTTCCAAGAAAGGAGAAGGCTGAATAAGAACGAAATCAATTTGCACTTGGGCAACGGATCGTTAGTGTCTGCAAGTACAGTGGGAGATATTAGAGTTATTGTAGATTCTAGTAGGCATTAAGATTTAATAGACGTTTATTATGTACCTCAATTCAAGAGGAATTTAATTTCAGTTTCTTGTTTAAATAAATTTGGATATTCGGTTACTTTTAATAAAGCTTTTATTATTAGTAAGAATGACAAAATTGTTTGCAAAGGTACATTGGAAAATGGTCTATTCATTTTACATAGAAATATCTCTCACTCGTTAGACACAGAAATAACGGAACCTAATCATAAAAGAGTAAAATTATCAAAAGATGAAACCTACCTTTGGCATTTACGCCTAGGTCACATTAACCATAATAGGATTAAAAGATTGGTATGTGACGGACCTTTAAGTGACTTAAAGGTTGATGATCTACCAACTTGTGAATCTTGTTTGGAAGGTAAAATGACCAAAAGGCCATTCAATACCAAAGGGGCAAGAGCCACTGAATGTTTAGGACTAATACACACTGATGTATGTGGTCCTATGAGCATTCAAGCTAAAGGTGGATATGAGTACTTCATCACATTCACAGATGATTACTCAAGATTTGGTTATGTGTATCTCATGAGACATAAGTCGGATGCTTTTGACATGTTCAAAGCATTCAAAGCTGAAGTAGAAAATCAGCTTGAGAAACGCATGAAAATCTTGAGATCTGATCGTGGTGGAGAATATCTATCTGGTGAGTTTCAGCAATATCTCATTGATAATGGGATAGTTTCTTAGTTTTCTGCACCAGGTACACCTCAACAAAATGGGGTAGCAGAAAGGAGAAATAGAACTCTTTTGAACATGGTTAAGTCTATGTTGAGTTATTGAACACTTCCTATTTCTTTTTGGGGATATGCTCTACAAACTGCAATATATATTCTAAACGTGGTACCATCGAAGTCGGTTCCTGGAACACCATATGAGTTGTGGACTGGGCGAAAGCCTAGTTTACAACACATAAGGATATTTGGTTGTCCTACACATGTGTTAAAAGGAAAGACAGAAAAGATGGAGTCCCGTTCGGAAACATGCATATTTGTGGGGTATCCAAAAGAAACTAAAGGATATTTTTTCTATAGTCCTAATGATCTAAAAGTATTTGTTTCAACAAATGCTTCATTTCTAGAAAAGGACTATATGAATGATTTTGTTCCCAAAAGTAGAATTGTCCTGAATGATATGTCAGGAGATACAATTCCACAAGAGGTTTCACAACCTAACCCTATTGTAATTTCCACTCCAACACAAAATCAACAACCTACCATTCCTCGTCGTAGCGGGAGGGTTAGAACCCAACCTGAAAGATACATCGGTCTAGGAGAATCTGTTGAGAATCTCCCTGACGATGATGATCCCTACACGTACAAGGAAGCAAAGGAGGATGTTGATTGTCACCATTGGCAAAAGGCAATGCAATCTGAGATTGAATCCATGTTCGATAACAAAGTCTGGTCCCTTGTAGACTTGCCTAAAGGGATAAAACCCATTGGGTGCAAATGGGTATACAAGAGGAAAAGAGGTATGGATGGAAAGGTGGAAACTTTTAAAGCTAGATTGGTAGCTAAAGGTTACACACAGAAAGAAGGTATCGATTACGAGGAAACCTTCTCTCCTATGGCCATGCTTAAATCCATTAGGATACTCTTATCCATTGCAGCATCTTTAGATTTAGAGATTTGGCAAATGGACGTCAAGACAGCTTTCCTTAATGGAAGTCTTGACGAAAGCATCTATATGATGCAACCAGAAGGATTCATTGAAAAGGGCCAAATGGAAAAGGTATGCAAGTTGCAGAAATCAATTTATGGATTAAAGCAAGCATCCAGATCCTGGAACATAAGGTTCGACCAAGCTGTAAAAGGTTTTGGATTTTTACAGAACCTTGAAGAACCTTGTGTATACAAAAGGATTAAAGGTGACAAGTTGGTTTTCCTTATTCTTTACGTAGATGATATATTACTCATTAGAAACGATGTGGGAGTATTGACATCAGTAAAAGAATGGTTAGCAAAACAATTTGATATGAAGGACTTAGGAGAAGCAAGTTTTATTCTAGGTATCCAAGTAATAAGGGATAGAAAGAATAAAACGATTGCACTATCCCAAGCTTCATACATAGACAAAATCTTGTCTAGGTTTCCCATGCAAGATTCCAAGAAAGGTATGTTACCTTTTAGGCATGGAATCAAACTTTCTAAGGAACAAGTTCCTAAGAATGACCATGAAGAGAAATTCATGAGTAGAATTCCATATGCCTCGGCAGTTGGAAGTCTCATGTATGCAATGCTCTGTACTAGACCAGATATTTGTTTTGCTGTTGGCATAGTTAGCAGGTTTCAATCGAAACCTGGTCCTGATCACTGGACGGCAGTCAAACATATTTTCAAGTATCTTAGGAGAATGAAAGATAATATGCTTGTATACTCTGGAGGGGATTTAATCCCCGTTGGGTATACAGATTATGATTTCCAATCGGATTCTGTTTGGCTTCGCCAATTCTTGATTGACTTAAAAGTAGTTCCTAGTGCGAATAAGTAGATCACTATCTACTGTGACAACAGTGGAGCAGTGGCTAATTAGAAAGAACCAAGAAGTCATAAGAGAGGAAAACACATTGAAAGAAAGTATCATCTTTTAAGGGAGATTGTTCATAGGGGAGACGTGACGATTTCCAAAATCGCGTCGGCAGAAAATCTAGCAGATCCCTTCACAAAGGCTCTTCCTCAGAAGAGTTTTGATAGGCACCTAGAGAACATGGGAATGAGAGATATGACACATTTGCTATAGCGCTAGTGGGAGATTGTTAGGATTATGCTCAATAGCAAGAGTGTAATATTGTAATTGACAATCTTTTCATATAAATAAAGTGATTTCTGATTCTGCAAAATCTTATAGCATTTATAATTATAATTTTCAAGGTAAATAATCATAAGGTCAAAAGACTATGAGATATAAAGAATTGTTTGTACATCCAGATATGTATGAGGTAGACACAATTTTTTAGTTAGTCTTGAATAACGTTCACAACTTAAGTTAAAGGTTGGGCACCTCTATCTTGATAAAGTTGTAGAATTCTTTTACTAGCATTTGAGTGGGATCAAATGAGTTATGATGAGTCTAATATCATCGAAAGGTTTTCGAATAAAAGAATCTAGTGCACTGGGTGCATTGAACTGGATCACAATGAAATACTTTATCTAGAACCGTCACTAGATATAAGTCTTTTCATTATCAGGACAATCAGAGAGTCTATCTAAATCCTGAGATAAATGATGGACTTATGGTTGCAAGTGTTATCATTTGAGCTATCAATGAGTATGATTATATAGCGTAGTCTATCCTCGATAGTTTGGTGGTATTCATTTGTTAATCGATAGAGGACTTCATTTATAGATATGGACATCGTGGCTCCATTTATTAAATGAGAGTATAATATCATCATATGGATGTTTTGAGGTATTGGATATTAAATCTCAACGTTGAGTTTTCAATAATGATTATTGAAGACATGGCTTCTGGACAAGTCAAAATATCCAAGTTCAAAATGTGGTCATATGAGGAAATATGGTAACTTGGAGAGCTATAGGCGGTCTATGAGCTCTTGGCGATTACTGATATTATTCACGAGGATACACAATCTCCTATAAGATTGTCTAGGGTATGAATGAGAAACATCTCCTTATTCTATCTTTATTTAAGAGTTCAATTTTGGCTCTTTAGTGGAATGAGTTAAAATTAATAGATCGGACCTAAGTGAATCATTTGTTGATTGTGATTAGGTTATGTCTATTGAAGCTTAAATTTAGATAGCCCGCCAAGATCCACAATCCACACGTACTTACATGGATCACTTGATATATTCTACTGGACCAATTTATGGGTCCATCTAGAATTGCATTTAATATATTAAGAATATAATATGTCTATTATTTATTTAATGGGCTGCAGTATTATATTAATATATTAAAAGGAGACATGTAGGCTTGTTTCTTTTAGTAAGAATAAGTCTGGTTCACATGTGGGCTTTTATTTAAAGTCTAATGGATTAAATAAAATAAGAAAAATAATATTGGGCCCATATATATATGGTGTGGGCGGCAAGGCTAAATAAAATAGCCCAAGATATTATTTTATTTTATTGTTTTGATTAAATGGGAATTAATTAATTATTTAATTAATTAATAGTTTAAATCAAAATCTTTTCCTGATCAGTAAATTAAATACTATGTGTTGGATTAGGATTGGAATTCTTTTAAGTGATAGGAGTCTTAATGTGGTAAGGATTAAGTCCACATACACTCCTTATTATACAAAGAATTCGGCCACCACTAGTCCTACAAGGGTTAGGATTCTTGAATTGATAGGAATTAGGGAAAAGGACAATTCCTTTTCAAGTAAGGAAATTAACCAACCTTAGATTTCCTATTCAATGAATTCGGCCAACCCTACTTGGTGAAGGAGAAAATTCGGCCAACCTATAAATATAAGGTTTTGAATTTTCGGCCACTAAGAAGCAAAATAGAGAGAGATTTTTGTTTGTTTTGAAAATAAAAAATCCTACTCTATACACATACATTTTCGGCCAAGAAAGAAAAAGAAAATAAGTTCTCATTCGATAGTGCACTTACAAGCCTTTAACATCAAAAGGTTTTGTGCACACTTTCGATTTAGGGTTACGCGAGTTTCAATCATATTGATTGTGAATTCAAAAGTGACCGGAACTATTTTTTTAGGCTCTTGGTGTTTTACTATTGAAGATCAAGATCAGAAATTCCATACATCCATTCTAAGGTAAGCAATTCAAAGAAAAAGGGAGACCACGCTCCTAGGTGATACACGTACGTGCTAGGATTGAAGATCTTGCGGATTACCATCAACGTAAGTCAATCGGATCACGCGACAAGAGGTATTTAAATCTAACCGTATATTTCAGTTTAATTAATTAAAGGGTTAAGGTTCAAATCTTTAGAAAAATTTTAAACTATACAAAAATTATTTTTTCGCCTTCCGCTGCGGTTTTAAGCAATATTTCCCTACATCTCCTGACATATCATTCAGGATAATTCTACTTTTGGGAACAAAATCATTCATATAGTCCTTTTCCAGAAATGTAGCATTTGTTGAAACAAACACTTTTAGATCTGAAGGACTTAGAAGTAATATCCTTTAGTTCATTTTGGATACCCCACAAATATGCATGTTTCCGAACGAGACTCCATCTTTTCTGTCTTTCCTTTTAACACATGTGCATGACAACCAAATATCCTTATGTGTTGTAAACTAGGCTTTTGCCTAGTCCACAACTCATATGGTGTTCCAGGAACCGACTTCGATGGTACCACGTTTAGAATATATATTGCAGTTTGTAGAGCATATCCCCAAAAAGAAATAGGAAGTGTTGAATAACTCAACATAGACCTAACCATGTTCAAAAGAGTTCTATTTCTCCTTTCTGCTACCCCATTTTTTTGAGGTGTACCTGGTGCAGAAAAGTAAGAAACTATCCCATTATCAATAAGATATTGCTGAAACTCACCAGATAGATATTCTCCACGACGATCAGATCTCAAGATTTGTATGCGTTTCTCAAGCTGATTTTCTACTTCAGCTTTGAATGCTTTGAACATGTCAAAAGCATCCGACTTATGTCTCATGAGATACACATAACCAAATCTTGAGTAATCATCTGTGAATGTGATGAAGTACTCATATCCACCTTTAGCTTGAATGCTCATAGGACCACATACATCAGTGTGTATTAGTCCTAAACATTCAGTGGCTCTTGCACCTTTGGTATTGAATGGCCTTTTGGTCATTTTACCTTCCAAACAAGATTCACAAGTTGGTAGATCATCAACCTTTAAGTCACTTAAAGGTCCGTCACATACCAATCTTTTAATCCTATTAAGGTTAATGTGACCTAGGCGTAAATGCCAAAGGTAGGTTTCATCTTTTGATAATTTTACTCTTTTATGATTGGGTTCCGTTATTTCTGTGTCTAACGAGTGAGAGATATTTCTATGCAAAACGAATAGACCGTTTTCCAATGTACCTTTGCAAACAATTTTGTAATTCTTACTAATAATAAAAGCTTTATTAAAAGTAACCGAATATCCAAATTTATTTAAACAAGAAACAGAAATTAAATTCCTCTTGAATTGAGGTACATAATAAACGTTTATTAAATCTAAATGCCTACTAGAATCTACAATAACTCTAATATCTCCCACTGCACTTGCAGACACTAACGATCCGTTGCCCAAGCGCAAATTGATTTCGTTCTTATTCAGCCTTCTCCTTTCTTGGAACCCCTGTAAGGAATAACAAACATGATTAGTGGCTCCAGAGTCTATGATCCAAGAATCTGTAGAATCTGCCAGAAAACATGTTTCAAGATAATTAATATTACCCTCTTCCTTCTTGTTCTGGGAGTTTGGGCAATTTCTTTTCCAATGTCCCTTTTCACCACAAAGGAAGCATTTCCTTTTGATCTTGGTTACTTTCTTGGTCTCCTTCTTGGTAGGCCCAAGTTGCTTTTTCTTCTGTTGTTTCTTGACCTTCCGACGGGTCTTAACAGTAGCAACTTTACCAACCATATGAATCTCTTGACCTTTTCTTTTCACAAGGATCTTTTCAACGCTTTGAACATCTTGCATCAGGCCCTGCAAGGTGTATTCCTTTCTGTTCAAGGTGTAGTCCAACTTGAACTGATCAAAGGAATCTGATAGTGAGTTGACAACCATGTCAATTTTGGTCTCACCATCTATCTCAGCGCCATTTAATTCTGCAATATTTAGATGTGCTATGACTTTCATCATGTGATCTTTCACAGCCTGTCCAGGTTTCATCCTAAGATTCATAAAAGCAGTCACTGCCTCTCTCTCAGTCGTCCTAGACCTCATAGCAAACATCTCTTCCAGAGACATCATAATATCAGCAGCATACCCCATTCCTTCATGCTGCTGTTGCAACACGTCGGAGATAGTAGCCATAATGTAACATTTGGCCATATCATCTAAGGTCTTCCACTGCTCATACTCATCTCTTTGCAAAATACTTGATTCATTATTAGGAGCAGGTGGTATAGGAGTAGTTAGAACAAACTTATGTTTTTCACTTTGCAGCAACAACCCAATTTTCCTTTTCCATGTGACATAATTATCTCCAGTTAAAGTGTTATCTTTCAGGATGTTCATAAGTGATGGGGTCATGATTTCTGAATAAAACAAAAAGCATATATAAGTAAATAATCATGATAAAGCACTTTCGAATATTTATCTTGAATTAATTAAATAACTCAATCAGGAAAAATTCAACGGTAATCCAACACCCATAAATGTTATGCCTCCTTCGAGAGTTCGCACCATTTACTAGTTGGACTAGGTCCCACCCTATTGTTAACATAACAACTAGTGTTTTCAATTTTAGCCTTGCAATTTTATTAACAAGAACTCTTGGGAGGATATTAATAAAATTACATTGAGTGTGTTACCAAGATATCGACCCTCAATTTTCTCTCACGAAAATCCCTCCTCTGGGAGTAGATCTCGTTTGAGTCAATTGTCTAGTCTATCCTTGTAAGGAAGTATTTTGCTAAATTCCATTTATGGACGCCCCTCGGGGGGATTACCAATAAATAATAAAGCTCAACTAATCTTGGAGGCCATAGGTGTTCTAACACACCTTCTCCCACTCAATTATTTAAGGCGTGTGATTAAATTCCAAAGAATGATTTTACCAAGTTATCTAGATGCCAATTAGATACCTAAATCATTCAATGCATGTTCATACCAAAAGAGATATATGAGTAGAACTCCTATTCTATATGACATGTTATCATACAATAACAAATATTGTAATATTTATACATAAAAATAAATAGCCACAATTTTGGTCCGTCCTAGAAAAGCATGTAAATTACAATTGTACGGAATACAAAAAACTCCTTTCTTGGCGAACAAGACTTCAAGCAACCATCTCGCGCACGTAACTCGCGCGCCCGAACATCACCAAGCAGCCCATGCGCACGCCTAGCCCATGCAAGGGCATGAGCTGCCGCATGGCCAGCCCATGCATGGGTTGCGCGCGCTGCTGCACCGCAACAAGCGCAGCTGCACGCTTGGCTGCGTGCGCGCTTGTTATCTCGGTGCGCGCGGGTGCCAAGCTCGGTTCCGGATGCTCCAATTTCTTCAAATCTTCGAGTCTTCGAATCTTGAATATATTACAACTTATTATTTACAATAAAATACTGCAGAAATATTTTTTTTTATTTAAACTACTGCAGTATTTTTTTTTTACAAATAAAAAACTGCACTTATTTTAATACAATAAAAAACTGCACTAAATTTTAATACAATAAAAAACTGCAGTATTTTTACAATAAATTTAATAAGAACTTAGCAACTACCAAGAAGGAATTATGGCGATAATAGACCACCCTTCTTGTTACAATTCCGAAACAAAAAATACATTGAAATTCTAGGACCAAAATCGAGCAATAACAATTCACTTTATAACAACATATATAAATCCATACATTCCACATGTAATTATATATGCGAATACCTAGAGTGCCATCTCTTTCTAAAACATGCATAATCACAATAAAAAGAAATAGATTCACATATATACGTTAATTAATTAAGGGTACAACCAAGGCTCTGATACCAATTGTAGGGAAAAATTGCTTAAAACCGCAGCTAAAGGCGAAAAAATACTTTTCGTATAGTTTAAAATTTTTCTAAAGATTTGAACCTTAACCCTTTAATTAATTAAACTCAAATATACGGTTAGAGTTAAATACCTCTTGTCGCGTGATCCGATTGACTTACGTCGATGGTAATCCGCAAGATCTTCAATCCTAGCACGTACGTGAATCACCTAGGAGCGTGGTCTCCCTTTTTCTTTGAATTGCTTACCTTAGAATGGATGTATGGAATTTCTGATCTTGATCTTCAGTAGTAAAACACCAAGAGCCTAAAAAAATAGTTCCGGTCACTTTTGAATTCACAATCAATATGATTGAAACTCGCGTAACCCTAAATCGAAAGTGTGCACAAAACCTTTTGATGTTAAAGGCTTGTAAGTGCACTATCGAATGAGAACTTATTTTCTTTTTCTTTCTTGGCCGAAAATCTATGTGTATAGAGTAGGATTTTTTATTTTCAAAACAAACAAAAATCTCTCTCTATTTTTCTTCTTGGTGGCCGAAAAATCATAACCTTATATTTATAGGTTGGCCGAATTTTCTCCTTCACCAAGTAGGGTTGGCCGAATTCATTGAATAGGAAATCTAGGGTTGGTTAATTTCCTTACTTGAAAAGGAATTATCCTTTTCCCTAATTCCTATCAATTCAAGAATCCTAACCCTTGTAGGACTAGTGGTGGCCGAATTCTTTGTATAATAAGGAGTGTATGTGGACTTAATCCTTACCACATTAGGACTCCTATCACTTAAGAGAATTCCAACCCTAATCCAACACATAGTATTTAATTTACTGACCAGGAAAAGATTTTGATTTAAACTATTAATTAATTCTCATTTAATCAAAACAATAAAATAAAATAATATCTTGGGCTATTTTATTTAGCCTTGCCGCCCACACCATGTATATATGGGCCCAATATTATTTTTCTTATTTTATTTAATCCATTAGACTTTAAATAAAAGCCCACATGTGAACCAGACTTATTCTTACTAAAAGAAACAAGCCTACATGTCTCCTTTTAATATATTAATATAATAGTGCAGCCCATTAAATAAATAATAGACATATTATATTCTTAAAATATTAAATGCAATTCTAGATGGACCCATAAATTGGTCCGGTAGAATATATCAATGATCCATGCAAGTATGTGTGGATTGTGGATCTTGGCGGGCTATCTAAATTTAAGCTTCAATAGACATAACCTAATCACAATCAACAAATGATTCACTTAGGTCCGATCTATTAATTTTAACTCATTCCACTAAAGGGCTAAAATTGAACTCTTAAATAAAGATAGAATAAGGAGATGTTTCTCATTCATACCCTAGACAATCTTATAGGAGATGGTGTATCCTCATGAATAATATCAGTAATCGCCAAGAGCTCATACATCGTGAAAAAATACCAATTGAAGTGGAGGGTTTCTTCAAACAACAAGGAGCTGGGTCAACTATTCAATCAAATGATATTGAGCGTTTTACCCATCTCTTCTCGAGAAACAAGTGGGCTGTTTCTTTACCATATTTCCTCATATGACCACATTTTGAACTTGGATATTTTGAGTTGTCTAGAAGCCATGTCTTCAATAATCATTATTGAAAACTCAACGTTGAGATTTAGTATCCAATACCTCAAAACATCCATATGATGATATTATACTCTCATTTAATAAATGGAGCCACGATGTCCATATCTATAAATGACGTCCTCTATCGATTAACAAATGAATACCACCAAACTATCGAGGATAGACTATGCTATATAATCGTACTCATTGATAGCTCAAATGATAACACATGCAACCATAAGTCCATCATTTATCTCAGGATTTAGATAGACTCTCCGATTATCCTGATAATGAAAAGACTTATATCTAGTGACGGTTCTAGATAAAGTATTTCATTGTGATCCTGTTCAATGCACCCAGTGCACTAGATTCTTTTACTCGAAAACCTTTCGATGATTTTAGACTCATCATAACTCATTTGATCCCACTCAAATGCTAGTAAAAGAATTCTACAACTTTATCAAGATAGAGGTGCCCAACCTTTAACTTAAGTTGTGAACGTTATTCAAGACTAACTAAAGAATTGTGTCTACCTCATACATATCCGGATGTACAAACAATTCTTCATATCTCATAGTCTTTTGACCTTATGATTATTTAACTTGACAATTATAATTATAAATGCTATAAGATTTTGCAGAATCAGAAATCACTTTATTTATATGAAAAGATTGTCAATTACAATATTACACTCTTGCTATTGAGCATAATCCTAACATGGAGAACATCTCCTTCCTTGAAGTGGCTCCAATCTCCTAACTTCCTTGAAGTTGAGTAGAGAATGTAAGGATGAGAGAGAGAGAGATTCTAGGTCTAAAAGTGTTTTGCCTCTGCAAAACGGAGTCAAAGGCTCCCTAAAACGTTTCTAAACTTTTCTATTTATACAAGATACAAAAATAGGTCACTCAAGCTTTGAAAATAAAACTGGTGCGCGCAGAGTGCGGGTGGAGTGCCGGTGATTTACCCGTACTATATGGGTTGTCTGCAACTTCTGTTCTCGGATCAGGGCATTAGTGAGTGTGGAGTGCGGTTGAATTACCCGCACTTGACCCGTACTTGGAATCGCACTGTGATCGCACTTGAATCGCACTTCCCTGTCTGTTGCAAAATCTACCTTCTGTTCTTGGTGCAAGTGCGGGTGGAGTGCGGTTTGATGACCCGTACAGTACATGCACTCTAATGTCAGGTACAATTCTGCTCTTCTGTTCTTGGTGCTAGTGCGGGTGGCAGTGCAGTTTGATGACCCGCACAGTACCCGCACTCTAACGTCAGGTGCAATTCTGCTCTTCTGTTCTTTGTGCAAATACGGGGGGAGTGCGGTTTGATGACCCGCACTGTACCCGCACTCTAATGTCAGGTGCATCTTCAACTTCTCTGGTTTGGCATTCGTGCGGGTAGAGTGCGGTTAGATGACCCGCACGGTACCCGTACTTTATCGTCAGGTGCAACATCAGCTTCTCTGGTGTAGCAACGGTGCGGGTGGAGTACGGTTGGATGACCTGCATTGTACCCGCATTTTATCTCTTTACTTGCATCCTGCCCCGGCTATAAACATGAGTGCGGCTGGAGTGCGGTCGGAGTGCGGTTGCGACCCGCACTGGACCCGTACTGGACCTGCACTATAGAGCTGTTTGTACTCTTTTGCCTTTACTTTCGCCCTTTTTCTACCGGAATCACCACAATATGCTTCCAAACCTGCCTCTGCATCATTTCCTACAAATAAGCACAAAACAACCCATAAGAGATACACAAACGCACGAAAACAGAACATAAGGTAAGGATCTGAGGGCCTAAATATACTACATATTTGGCCCGATCAAACACCCCCAAACCAAACCTTTGCTCGTCCTCGAGCAAATCTAATCGAAACGGTAAGACGCCAACTGAATTTAATATCTAGATACCTAAACAATATCTCAACAATGCCGCAAGTCCAATGTGTGATATGATACAAATAGGTGTGATAGAGAGGAGAAAAACATATGCACAAGATCAAGAGCAATTTGGAGACACCCAATGGAGGCTTGTACGAACAAGAATCCCACACCTAAAGGCATTCATGAATTAGGACAACTTACTCCCATACCTTGAGCATAATTCGCTTCAATTCTAAAACTCACATGGATTCTCTCTTTTCTTTCCTCAAGAGTCCTAAGTTCTACACAACAAGTATGCAAAGAAGATTCTGCATAAGATTTAAGCAATGAACTATCCTAGGAATGAGTCACCATGCCATGGATGTGAAAGATCGTGCTTCAACCGACATTCCCAAACTAGACTTACATGGATCAAAAAGGGCTTTTCAACCGGTTATAGTGTGGATGTGGGGTTGAATGAGTTTACACAAAAATATGGACATTTGGAGTTCAAACTCACCAATTATGCTAGAATACATCCCTACTACCACACCATGTTCTTTTCTCGCTTAAATGCAACCCTCTAGGAAACCATTTAACCCACATTTGTGCCTTCGACATTGCATTCCGTTTGAGCGATTTTAGCATAAAACAATCCCATTATGGCACTTCAAGTACAATCTTTCTTTTAATTTTTTTTTCTTTTAACAATTTCCCAATCACAATGTTGTACTCCATTTGGGTTGTTACAATTTCCCTTTCTTAGGCATTTAGGGCACATAACTAAGGTTCTTACCCCTTTCCTTGCATATTTTCAACAATTATTTCATTTTACCCGTTAGGACCATTTTAACCCTTTTCATCACTACCATTTCCCATCCTAACATGATTAGTACAAGGGTAGGCATGTGTTTTGGCTATTGGGTATATGGTTATATGTGGTACCAAATGAAAGAGTAAGTGTTTGGACTCAACTTGGCTTTGGAGCACACAATATGGTCTATGGTGTTTAGGCTATAGAGGTAATTCGATACACATACATTCCCTAATATCACTTCCACAACCATCTAAAAAGGGAATGAAAGCATCCATCACGCAATTCACAGAATTATATGCAAGTCCTATGGCACATGACATAAATGACGAGAGGCGTGTTTAAGAATAATAAAAAATGCACTCAGAAAATGCACTTTCATGCTTGTGTTTGTGATCTCACGGGTATCTCCACTATTAGAACAAGACATGGGAACAAAGAGTCCCCAATACTTAACACCAACGGGTGGGACGAACCCATGATGGTGCAAGCGAAACCTCAAGTGGCACCAAACTATATCACAAGGTCAAAGCACATATAAGGAACTCGTCAAAAGCACACTCTAGAGGCATCATACCCATACTGGATACAGTTTGAAAAATGGACAAGCGACAAAATTGAAAAATTGGACACTAAACTGTACAAGGCGTATGCGTAGTGCACCCCCAAACCAAAACTCAACAATGTCCCCATTGTTTGAAATAACAAGCATAATCTCAATAAATGGCGGAATGAGGGTTCAACACCCCCAAACCGAATCTAGACATACATTCGACCATGCTCATTCATAATAACAAAAACTAAATCGCATTCATTGAAAGCTTAAGTACAAAATTCGAAGGTAGAAAACTCCCTTTAGAAGGAAGATCGTTCGATGTCCATGCGTGTTATTGTGTGCTTCCCAAAAGATGCACAACCTAGCTTAAAACTACACAACAACTCTACCAAACGAATAATCAAATGCGAAAAGAAAAGAAAAATAAGTCTAAGCCGTTTAAAGGAAAATACAAATACAAGCAATAATAGTAAGAAGTCCTAGAATAATAACAATAAGCAAAAAGGAATGGATGGTCAATCTTCGTCGGAAAACTCCCTCTCCGGTTCACTGGCGATCCCTTTTCCCTTGGGGTCGATCTCTGATCGGATCCGCTCTTCATGCTCCCTCCTGGATCTCTCCATTGTAGCTTGGAGCTCTCCCCCGTATGGGTCGATGTTTGGGCCACCTGAAGGAGGTGAGAAAGCAGCTGGCCTCTTCTTCTTCTGCGGATAACTTGGAAGACTGAGTGCCTCCCTCATGTCAGTGAGGTTGCCCCAAAGGTCAGTAAAATACTCATTGGCTTCCGTCCTGCTCTCAGTAATCTGCCTCCTGTTTTCGACGACCTCGGTCTTGAGGTTCTCCAATCCTGTAAGCAAGGTCTGCCAATGGACCTCTCCAAACGTCTCCTGCGTGGGTGGGGAAGTAGCGGGACAATAATCACCATATTCGAGAAAAACCGGCACCAAATCTGGTTGTTCCAGGATGTCTTCAGCCTGTCTGCTCGTGCTGCCCCCTCGGACAGGTTTCCTCCTCCCTGTTCGGATCCTGACACCAAGGGGTCCCGCTCTCTGACTTGGTCATTCCATGTGAAACGCCCAACTGGCCCTAAACCACATTTGAAAGGGTCGGATCCAAAATCCACCCCGGCAGTCCTGTAAAATGCGGTGATGAGGCCAGGGAAGATGAGTGGCTGCTTGTCCACTCTGACACCTCCCAACTTAAGTATCTCCCTCTTGAGTAGAAAGCCTATGTCGACCAACTGATTCTGCAGTATACAGTATAAGATCATTGCTGCATTGAAGTTCACTGAAGTCCTGTGCTTTCTGGGGATCAGCGAATGAGAGATGAACACATGCCAGAATCCCAACTCACTCTTTAAGTTGGTGTGCTTCATGCGGTGATCAGGTGCCACCCAAAAATCCATTGGACGGATCACTAATTGATTTGCAAAATCCACATTTTGTGTCACAAAAAATTCACTCCAAGTCACCCCCTTGCTTTAGACGTCCGACTGCTTCGGGATCAACTGGAAGCTCAGTCCTATAGTACCTGTTAATGTCCGCTATAGTCATCCGAACCTCTACCCCTCGCACCAAAACCGGAGAAGTGCGCTGAAAAGTTTCAGGTACCATTCCAGCAAAGAATTCCTCGACCACACGTCGACAATACATCTGGGGGGGGCTAACAAAGGTTTCCCATCCCCTTGTTTCAATCTTTAGAGGAATTGGGGTGCCCTCCAGCTCTTCAACTACTATCCCCCTTTTCACCACGACGTCTCGCTCCCTGAAATATTCTAAACGGTCCTCAAAATCCGGGTGTCTGATGCATGGTGGTGGAACTTGGGGTCCCCTCCTCGGTCTTTGTTCGGAACCCTGACTTCTTTGACTAGTTGATTTCCTGGTTCTTCCTGACATCTACAAAATAAACAACAGTTTTAAGGCAATATTCGGATCAAAGAACCATGAAGTTATGATGAAGGAATTTGAAAGGACACATATTCTGCCAGGAGGATAAAGTACGGGTTAAGTGCGGGTGAATGACCCGTACTGTACTCGCACTCTAACTCGTTCCCAGATACCAGCAAATGCAGAATTGCTATTCATGTATACAATTCATAATCTCAACACCTCATCGACCAAGTTAACACCAATATGACTCTAATTCATGTATAGAATTCCATTCAATCATAAAAATCCAAATTCATAATTTGAATAGAAAATCATTGTAACAATGAACACATCACATGCAAAAGTAGACAACACCCATCATTCCATCCTCTTAGACATGTAATAGGTAGTTAGACATTATCAAAAGCAAAAACAAAAGTTCAAAGCCCTGAATCATGAAGTTCATGCATGAGAGGAAAAATAATTTTGATAAAA
Organism: Dipteronia sinensis; assembly: GCA_033220585.1. NCBI lineage: Eukaryota > Viridiplantae > Streptophyta > Magnoliopsida > Sapindales > Sapindaceae > Dipteronia > Dipteronia sinensis. Next base: position 22,697,801 of record CM065638.1, on the reverse strand, counting down.
AGGGTTAGGGTTTTGGATTAGAGAGATATGTAATGAAATTAGAGGAAGAATTCATACCTTAATTGCCGAAAAATCGAAAACGTGGCACACACGGAATACCTTTCAGTTTAGACGAGGGAAAATTTTTGAAATTAGCTGTTTTTTTTTGCTTTTGTGGCAAGTGGAGCCCTAGAAAACGACATGCTGTATATATACTGCGCGACCAAAGTGCGGGTGGAGTGCGGGTGACTGACCCGCACTGTACCCGCACTTTATTACCTGATGCCTTCGGAGTGCGGGTGACTGACCCGCACTATAACCGCACTGTTCCCCTGGACTGACTCCTGAACTCTGCCCTGCAACTGAATCTGCACCAAAACTAAAACCTTTACACATTGTCAAGCATTCTGTACCAAAAGTTTACAAAGACAAAAACTAACCATCCGAACAATAAAAATAAAAATACTAAATTTTTTTCAAAAGTTAGTGCAATGCACTCAAAGTGGGACCCGGTCAACCAAATGACGTTTGACCGGAATGGGGAGCACATTCAACTTGGCCACCCAAACCGGTGCCAAATGCCTATGCACTGCATCTCTCCCCACTTTCCTCATTAGTCCAACTAGGTCCTTTCGAACCCATATTTGTTTAACCCTTGGTGGGTTCATCCTAGATCCTACTCCACTTGCTTTGAACCTTTGGAAACTAAAGCAATAAGCCTTAGTGTTTCCTCTTTTGACACAAAAGTAACAAGTAACAAGTAACAGGACGGTTAGGAAAACTCCCTGATCAATTGTTGGCGTGGGCCCCTTTTTGTTGTTCGAATCCGAGGGATTTGACATTGTTTTCTATCACCACTAGTTGCTCAATCAAATCACACTCCTTGACCTTGGCCCCCTTCAACTCATCTTCTTTGGTGCTCAACCGTTCTTGCAATTCTCTTACCGCGTTTGCGGACTCCTCCACACCTAGTTGAAGTTTCCTTGTCCTTCTCCCATTGTCTTCCTCAAATTCTTCTGAGAGTCTTGCCAACTCTTCTAGGTTCTTGGAGACTAACTCCTCTTTAGTGGCAAGCTCTACTACTTGCTCCTGTAAACCCTTGTTCACTGTAGACAGATCATGCAATTTCTTCTTCAACTGTCCATTTTCGGTCTTAAGCAAATAAACCTCTAGTTTGAGCTTTGTGTTGTCTTGCTCAAGCTCACCTAATTGTTCGAAGATTTCAGTACTAGATTCCTCCTCTTCAAATTCTGACTCTTGCCTTTCCTTAATGCAGTCTTGGTTTCCCAATTCCATCTCCTTAACTCCCTCAAAATCTTGCACAAGGGTGAGCACCCAGCTCTTTTTCTTTCTGGAATTTGGTGGTTCCAAGACCAAACAATCTCTTACTTGGCTTGTTTCGGGGGGTGTTACCTTGAAGCTAACACTTTTGCCTCCACAGCTGAAGGAAATGTCCCTAGAAAAAATATCAATTACCATACCCGCTGTGGCCATGAATGACCTCCCCAAAAGTAGTTTCCAGTCCCTACCACTGGATTCTCCTCGTATGCAATTCAACACGACAAATTATACAAGCACCATCAAACCGTGCACATTCACATAAACTTCTTCCATAATACCAACTGGGGTGATGGAAGAATTGTCCGCCATAATGAGGGTCTGGGAGGTAGGCTTGATCGACTGAATCTTCAGCTATTCGTATACCTCTAATGGCATCATATTGATGCTAGCCCCCATATCAAGCACCGCTCCCATCTTTGGTGAATTCTCAATTTGTACCTCTATGACGAAACTCCCGGGGTCCTCAAGTTTAATGGGGGAGTCTATGCCACTTCCCCTATCTTCATTAACTGCCACCTTTACCATGCTTCCTTCGGTTTCATCAACTCCCAACTGGACGGCCTCTAACACGTTAACATGTTCATCGGAGTTTGATGCCTTTTCCTTGTTCTTGACCAGTGCATCAAAAATCTGTGCCAACTGAGTTTCCATCTTCTTTAGTGACGCTCCATGACTATTTGCTCTCTGATCATTGGACTGCATATAAGCTGACATTCGTTGCTCAGAGGCATGCAAGGTGTTCTTGAGAGCTTCTGACCCGATGCCAACTGTTTTGATCACTGTGCTCACTATCTCCTCTAGAGACTTGTCCTTTGGTTGGCTGGCGGAAGCTTGGGAATTAAAGTTGGATGGTGGGTTACTACTTGAACTTCCCCATTGATTATTGTTGTTTGCCCCTCCTTGATTGTATCAATTGTACCCACGGTTTTGGTACCCTTGATTATTATTTCCACCTTGGAAATTGTTGTTACCGCCTTGGTAAGTGTTGTTTCCACCTTGGTAAGTTGTTGCTCCTAGGTGGTTGTTGTTGGACCAAGACAAGTTTGGGTGGTTTCTCAACCCTGGATTATATGTGTTCGAATATGGGTCATTCCTTGGCCTTGGAAATTCCCTAAGGGCTTGGGCTTGCTCTTCTTGACTGAAATGCCCTTCTTCTCCTTCTATCTCCCCCATGACTTGACTCACTCCTTGGGAGGACCCTGGTTTTCCGGTTATAAGCTCCTTGATTGATTGGAGCTCCTTGTTCATTCTAGACATCTGAATTTGAACTTGGGTATCCTGACCCACTTCTATTCTTCCACCCTTCTCACGTGTGATGTCCTTTGTTGTGAGTTCTGGGCAATCTTCTCCAAGATGTCATACGCCTCAACTGCTCTCTTGTCTGCTATGGTGCCTCCGCACGCATTGTCCATAAGCATTTGTGTTATCGGTGAAAGTCCACTATAGAAGGAATTAACCTTCAACTCTGAGTGGTACGTATGCGGTGGCATTTGAGCTAACAACAAGTTAAACCTCTCCCATGCCTCATGGAATGGTTCACCGTCCTCTTCAACGAAGGATGCTATCTTCAACCTTAGGTCTTTGGCTTTCTGTGACGGAAAATACTTGTTGAAGAAGACCTTGCACACCTGACTCCATGTCACCAGTGATCCTGGCCTCAAGTTCATGTACCATGTCATGGCGGCATCTTTTAGAAAATACTGGAAACATCTGAGATGAAGCTGCTCCCTTGTCAGTACTGCTTGGCGAGCCATTACCGGGAAGGTTTCTAGGGTGGCTCCATACTGTTTCATAAATTGGAGACAATCCTTGGTAATTCGCCCACTAAACAATGGTAAGAGGCTAATATGCATAGTCTTCAACTCATACTGCCTTGTTACATCATCTAGTACTATGGCACTGGGCACATTCCCTACAAACGGGAGAGTGTACTCGACACAGTGAGACCTAGCTGTTCATCCCCATGTACACTTCCCTCATTCTCTCGAGCCTGCTGCTCATTCTGATTCTGATCGTCCATGTTTCCTTCTAACTGCTCGGTTCTTCTACCCAACTGATTGATGTTATCGATAACTGGCAACACTGTTCCTCTTAACAATCTTCTCCCGTGCATATACTTAGAATCCTGAAATTTCACAACCAATAACGCACAACGTAAACGAGAAACAGATAAGGCAGAGCAGAAATATTACTAAACTATAAACTTTACTTATGTAAAACTAATTAAACTAAACATGCCGCTCCCCGCCATTTGACAGAACGTTTTTCTTAGTGTCGTTTTAAAAAGATCAATCTGTCAACAATATTTGATAAATCCTCACAAGCCTAAATTAGTTTGAAAACATAGATATAGTGGCAAGTGGGGTGTCGTCCACAGAGAGCGGAGTTAGCTAAATTAGTTATTGCTAAAGTAATGATATGTATATATATAATATCGAAACTTGAGTTGGTGAAAATGTAGGTGGTGAATTACACTAAAAATAACACTAAATTAATTATGCAAACTAATTGAAGGGGGAAATGGAATGAGGGATATATATAGATGATGGAAACTAAGGAGTTAATGGATACGAAAGTAAATACTGAGCAATGCAATAAACTTGTCAATAGCACGGCTATTCAAGGTAACCGACCTAGGATGTATAGAGTCGGTTATTTATCCCTAGAAGGTGGCCAACCTAGGATGTATAGTGCGGACCACCTATTAGGGATTAATCCATCATAAGCTACCAACCTAGGATGTATAGAGTTGGTTGTTTATCGGATTCTAGATATGAAGCTCGTCTACCTAACAATGACTCAACCGATTACAAATAGTCACCCTAGGATGTATAGTGATGACTTCTAACTCTCTCACGGGTTCCAACCTAGGATGTATAGTGCCAGAAACTCGATCGAGGTTAGATTAAAACCGCGGTTAGATTAAAACCGCGGTTTAAGAGTCGGAATTCATGACTTTCCGTCTATTCTTAAGAGCATTAAACAACTAAATAGGATGTATTTCTAGATGTAATACTCATACATAATACAAAGACATCTTGCAAAGAGGATGTATCTACACAAGAAATCAATGATAAAAATTCATAACAAGAATAGATCAATGAAAGATAGATATGAATATCAATATAATATCAAGTTTATGTACAAGCCCAATATTCAACTAACTACTCCATCAACCCCTTAGAGGGGATTTAGCTACTCATTACAACTAGGAAACAAAGAGAAGGGAAAGAGAAAGAACCCTTGGAGAACATCTCCTTCCTTGAAGTGGCTCCAATCTCCTAACTTTCTTGAAGTTGAGTAGAGAATGTAAGGATGAGAGAGAGAGAGATTCTAGGTCTAAAAGTGTTTTACCTCTGCAAAACGGAGTCAAAGGCTCCCTAAAACATTTCTAAACTTTTCTATTTATACAAGATACAAAATAGGTCACTTAAGCTTTGAAAAAAAACCTGGCGTGCGCGGAGTGCGGGTGGAGTGCGGGTGATTTACCCGTACTGTACCCGCACTGTATGGTTTGTCTGCAACTTTAGTTCTAGGATCAGGGCATTAGTGCTGGTGGAGTGCGGTTGAATTACCCGCACCTGACCCGCACTTGGAATCCCACTGTAATCGCACTTGAATCGCACTTCCCTGTCAGGTGCAAAATCTACCTTCTGTTCTTGGTGCAAGTGCGGGTGGAGTGCGGTTTGATGACCCGCACAGTACCCGCACTCTAACGTCAGGTACAATTCTGCTCTTCTGTTCTTGGTGCAAGAGCGGGTAGAGTGCGGTTTGATGACCCGCACAGTACCCGCACTCTAACGTCAGGTGCAATTCAGCTCTTCTGTTCTTGGTGCAAGTGCGGGTGGAGTGCGGTTTGATGACCCGTACTGTACCCGCACTATAATGTCAGGTGCATCTTCAACTTCTCTGGTTTGGCATTAGTGTGGGTAGAGTGCAGTTGGATGACCCGCACAGTACCCGCACTTTATTGTCAGGTGCAACATCAGCTTCTCTGGTTTGGCCACGGTGCGGGTGGAGTGCGGTTGGATGACCTGCACTGTACCCGCACTATATCTCTTTACTTGCATCCTGCCCCGGCTATAAACATAAGTGCGGCTGGAGTGCGGTCGGAGTGCGGTTGCGACCCGCACTGGACCCGCATTGTAGAGCTGTTTGTACTCTTTTGCCTTTACTTTCGCCCTTTTTCTGTCGGAATCACTGCAATATGCTTCCAAACCTGCCTCTGCATCATTTCCTACAAATAAGCACAAAACAACCCATAAGAGATACAAAAATACACAAAAACAGAAGATAAGGTAAGGATCTGAGGGCCTAAATATACTACATATTTGGCCCGATCAGGCTACAAAAAAAAATGCTGATAAGGGCAAAACGGGGCGCCCACCCCCTTTTCTGGGCAATCAAAAACAAGTCATGATGAACTGCTTCAAGCCTTGGGACTCTCTTGGCTCCCTTCCACTGGCCCTCCTCCTTCTTGCTGATCTCCGCCATCAACCCCCTCTACAGATAGCTGTCCATTTGGGTTATCCTCGCAGACCGTTCCTCCATTTAGAGGTTCCATCGGTTGATTAGCAGGATCTTCCTCCAAAACCTCATTTATCACGTCCATAACCTCAGGAGGGATGGCCGCGTCAAGAAGGGTAGCCATGGACCCTGTCTGGCTCCTATCGACCTCCATCTCTTTTAAAGGGGGGTCCTCAGACGGGCTCATAACCTCTTCACCAGCTCCCGAATGGTCCTCCTCGGATCGATAGGACATCACTTTACTGGAAGACTCCCCCGGACCTGAGGTGGTAAAGGTAGGAAGAGAGAATGGAGGATATGTCTGAGCGGGCTGCTTCCCAGCTCCTGCTTGGCTCGAAGGGACCACCTTGTCGCCTTCAGGGCGAGATAGCTCGGCCGCCTTGAGCATTATTTCCTATCTATCCCAGCCAGCAATGAATGACAAATCAAAGGGAGGAGGAAGAGCTTCCGCGGCCTGAAAGGAAGCATAGAAATACCCGTCGCTGAAGGAGGTCTCCGCATCAGCTTGCAGCTTGGTCACTTGAGTAATCAGAGACTGGTTCTTGAGGTCCAACTTCTTAGCCTCAGATCTCCAGAAATCCCACTGCCTAACCCGCCGGAGAGATTGAAGACGCTCCTGATCATAAGATTGCTTCATCCTCTCATGATCGCAGCGAAGCTCAGCCATCTCGGCCTTGACTTTTCCCTGGCTGGAAGTCACCTCTTCCAATAAAGACCGAGCCTTCTTGAGTAATTCCCTGGCTTTCTCGGCTTCAGCTTCTGCTTTTGTAGCCCGGTCGCGGATGAGGGCTACCTGCTGGCCCATCGCAACGTTAAACTTGAAGGCCTACAAAATACAGAACCCGAGTTAGAAACTGAACGAATTAACAAGAGTAGCATGAAGGAAATACAATTACCTCAGCTAAAATAGCAGACCCCTTGGTTATAAGGACGTCCACAGGCATGGAAGCCATCTTAGAGATCCCGCCACCCGGATAGGATGCTATGAATTGCTCCAGGACCTCATCCCGTCCTGTCAAGCTCGACTGAGGCCGGGAGCGGCTGGAAGGAACCTTCGCGACACCTTTCCCAGAAGCGACGCCTTTCCCAGAAACCTCTGAAGCTTTGGTTGTTGGAAGCGCAGTGGAATCAGGTGTTTGAGTTGAAGGGGTAGAAACTTTAGCTGCCACGGCCGAAGGGACAGAAGCAGCTGGGCCAACCACTTAGGGAGCTTTACCCAAAGCTCGGAAAGCCCGCGAGGCAAGAGTGGCCATCTTAGACCCAGCCGGAGAGATGGACGAAGCCAGAGCAGGTTCGACCCCAGAGGAGGGAAGAGAAACTCCACCTTGAGGAGAGCATGAGACATGACGGGTGGCCGGTTCCATGATAAAAACTGTGAATAAGCAGATTAAAAAAAAGAATGTTAGAACCAAGCTGAGTAATAAGGCGAAACAACTCAATGACACTTACGAGGAATAGCGTCTGAAATCTGCAAATATTTGTTCACCCTTCGAGGATCTAAAGCTTCAGCAGTAGGGAACTTCAGATTCAAATAATTCCGGGCTAGAATAGCCTTTAAAACAGCTTCAGACTCAGAAGGCAGGGAGTCCCGGTCCCATGAGAGCTTATCACTGAAAGCCGTGGGAACCTCAAATTCATGCCCTCCGATGAAAATCGAGCTCCCCCAGTCATCCCCCGCTAGGATCCATTCTTCTTTCCATGCGGGATCCTTCTTCGAGGCACCATGAATGATGAAGTTGAGCTTGTTCTTGGCCTTGGCATAGAACTGGCCTCGAGGAGCCCCAGACAGGCTCCCAATCTGGAAGAGATAGGCCATCTCCTCTGCACCCGGCTCCCTCATCACCTTACTCATCTGGAATTGTTCCCTCCATAATACAAGGAAACCAATCAGATGCCTCCAGAAGCTAGGCATCAACTGGAGAGGAGCAAGCTGGATGGCGTTGAGAGCCCGCCGAAGAGTCGGATGGAGGGGAAGCCTGACCCCTTTCTCAAGAGCGGCCACATGAATCGGAAGCACGCCTTTAGGGGGATTGAAGAACTCGTAATTTTTGGGAGGCACTGAGATGGATACGCTGTCGGGGATGCCAAACTTTGACCTCAAGCGGTCAATCGACATCGGGTTAACAGTGGAATCTGGAACAACCCGGAAATCGTAAGGAGGGAGCCTCTCCACAAGGGGACCAGGAGCCGAGACCCGACGCTCCCCCGCGGTGCCACCTTCCGCTTCTTTGTCCCAATCTTCGTCGACGATATCCAAAGGGTGGTCAGGATGGTTGGAGAACCTAGTCCCGATGGATACATTCCTACTCGACCGCAGACGATGCGAGGTAGGCGGGGAATCGTCGCCGTCAGAACTCCTCCCTAGAGTAAAATTGACGACCTCCTCGCCGTCGATAATGGAATCAGCTGAGTCGCGACTGTTTTTCGACATTGTAAAAGCCAAAAAGGACGAAGAATGAAGAAAGAAGCAAGCTTAGAGGAAAGGCTATGGAAATCTTTCTCAGCAAAAAATTTTTAGCTCGAAGAGATGTGAGGAAGATGAGGAGGAAAATAGACATATATATAGGCAGGAGGGCAATAGCACGAGCTACCGAGATACTCGTCTGGTAACAGTAAAAAATCGACTACAGTAACGTAACCGGATTAAACTCAACAGCGGGCTAATCATCTCACACCACATCACTTACGCAGTTAAGAGGAAGATCTCCCCAAGATTTTCCCTCGGGGACTGCGGTAACGCAATCAGATTAATGCGAAGATAAATTAGTCGGTTCGCATCACGTCACTCAAATGAAGAAATTTCCCTAATATTTCGGTAACGGTAAAAAGAGGAAGATTTCCCAAATAAAGTAAAAATCTGACCCCAACCCCGAGCTCGACGTCTGGTGTTCAAGTCAGAGGGGACTTCTGTTAATAGCCAAAATTGGCTAAGGACCAAAGGAAAATTTTCCACCTCCCAGACCTGGTTCCATACCCGAGAGTTTCCACCAGGAGATCTCTCTATCCAGAGCCGAACTACGATACCACCCCAAGGAACAAGGACAGGCTCCAGAAACATCCGGGATAGAGCCCGGAATGATCAGATCTAGCCCGCATCACCAAAACTAGAAGCTCCCCGAAGTCGAGGTCACCTTGCAAATGCTCCAGAGACTCGCCTGTACCTCGATTGACACAGAAAAATGTCCCTAGAAGGCCGCACCTAGCTTCGAAAGGTAAGGGGAAGCCACACCTAGCTTCGAAGAGGTCAAGGGAAGCCCTATCTGGCTCCAAGCCGGATGAAACTTCTCAGATGTTAAGGTCAGAACACCAATCAACCTCACTGGTTAATGCATCACACCATGCCATATTCAACGACCTCTATAAAGGATCATGCTGAAAGGATACGAGGGATACACTGAATCATATCTGGAAACGTTACCTATATGCAGAACAAATAATAGAATCCAAAAAGGAAACGAACTGATCTCCACCACGATACTCTCAATTCAGTTGTTAATTCAAAGTCAATGACATTAAAGCGAGAAATCCCGCCCGATAAGGAAGGGAGAGACTGAGAAAATCAAGGGGAGAATCATTCTGTTTGACCTACAAAACTATGTATAAATAGAAAAGAAAGAGAATGAAAAAGAGGAGACTACTATTCGACAGGCATACGACAAACACTCAACTATACCCTAGAGAGAAATTTGTATATCATACACGTTCAATAAAGAAAATATTATTATTCTCTTTTGGATGTTAAATTGTATCATTGTTCTTTCATTGTTCTTTATCATTTCGAAACACATTGTTGACATATACGATCAATCTTGGCCACCACCTACGTGGTAGTGGTCTTGAGGGTGTTAACTGAGATTTCTCACCTTGAGCAAAATTTCCGTTAACACCTAGTATTAACTTTCGAATCCGTTAACTCCTTAGTTCCCATCATCTTTATATACTTTATCCCATTTTCCTTTTCTTTAGTTTGCATTGTTAAGTTAGTGTTAGTAATAGGATAATTCACCATCTACATTTTCATCATTCTATATTTCGATTAATATATATATATATACATTAACATTACTTTAGCAATGACTAATCTTAGCTAACTCCGCTCCCTGTGGACGACACCCCACTCGCCACCATACATGTGTTTTTTCCAAACCAATTCAGGCTTTGTGAGGTTTTTACAATTATTGTTGACGAATTGATCTTTTTGAAACGACACGAAAATCGCTTCTTCAAATGGCGCCGCTCCCGGGGAGTGGCAAGTTTTATTTTGATTAGTTTTGCATGAGTAGTAGTTAGTTCTAGTAACATTTTTTATATACCTTGTTTGTGTCTCATTACATCGTGCGCTATTTGTTTCTAAATTTCAGGATTCTAGGTACATGCACGGAAGAAGATCATTAAGAGGAACAGTATTGCCAGGTGACGACAATATAAATCAGTTGGGTAGAAGAGCCATCCAGTTAGAGGAAAACATGGAAGACGGTGTTCCGATGGATCAACCCGAGCAAAATAGGGGAGACAGAAATGATCCAAATCAGAATGAGCAGTAGGCTTGTGAGCATTAGGGCAGTGTACACGGAGATGAACAGCTAGGTCTTACCATGGGCGAGTACACACTCCCGTTTGTAGGTAATGCGCCCACTGCTATAGTACTTGATGATGTGACAAGACAGTACGAGTTGAAGACTATGCATATTAGCCTCCTACCATCTTTTAGTGGGAGAGTTACCGAGGATTACCTTCAATTTATGAAACAATATGGAGCCACCCTAGAGACCTTTCCGGTAATGGCTCGCCAAGCAGTGCTGACAAGAGAGCAGCTTCACCTCAGGTGTTTCCAGTATTGTTTGAAGGATGCCACCATGACATGGTACATGAATTTGAGGCCAGGATCACATGGAGTCAGGTGTGTAAGGTCTTTTTCAACAAGTATTCCCATCACAAAAGGCGAAGGACCTAAGGTTGAAAATAGCATCCTTTGTTGAGGAGGATGGTGAACCCTTCCATGAGGCATGAAAGAGGTTTAACTTGTTGTTAGCATAAATGCTGCCGTATACATACCAACCAGAGTTGAAGGTGAATTCCTTCTATATCAGACTTTCACCTATTACACAAATGCTCGTGGACAATACTTGTGGGGGTACAATAGCAGACAAAAGAGCAGTTAAGGCATATGATATCTTGGAGAAGATTGCCCAGACCTCACAGCAGAGGGCATCACACGTGAGAAGGGGCGGAAGGATAGATGTGGGTCAGGATACCCAAGTTCAAATTCAGATGTCAAGAATGAACAAAGAGCTCCAATCGATCAAGGAGCTTATAACTGGAAAACCATGGTCCTCCCAAGGAGTGAGTCAAGTAATGGGAGAGATAGAAGGAGTAGAAGGGCAAGCCCAGGCCCTTGGGGAATTCCAAAGGCCAAGGAAAGACCCGTATTCAAACACATACAACCAGGGTTGAGAAACCACCCGAACTTGTCTTGGTCCAACAACAACCAGCTAGGGGCAACAAATTACAAAGGTGGCAACAATAACTATCAAGGTGGAAACAACAATCAGGGGTACCAAAACCGTGGGTACAATAGGTATAACCAAGGAGGGCCTAGCAACAACAATCAGTGGGGAAGTTCTAGTAGTAACCCACCAACCAACTTTAATTCCCAAGCACCTGCTAGCCAACCAAAGGACAAATCCTTAGAGGAAATAGTGAGCACAGTGATCAAAATGGTTGGTATTGGGTCAGAAGCCCTCAATAACACCTTGCATGCATCTGAACAACGAATGACCGCTTACATGCAGTCCAATGATCAGAGGGCGAATAGTCATGGAGCGTCACTGAAAAAGCTGGAAACTCAGTTGGCACAAATCTTCGATGCATTGGTCAAGAACAAGGGTAATGCATCAAGCACCGATGAGCACGTTAATGTGTTAGAGTTAGTCGACTTGGGAGTTGAGGAGGGGTTAGAAGAGGACACTATCCCAAACCAATACCAGATTCTAGACAATTCTAGGGAAGAGACCGTAAAGAGTATGGTGGAGGTCACATATAATAAAGATGAGGGAAGTGGCATAGACTCCCCAGTTAAGCTTTTAGACCCCTGAAGTTTCATAATAGAGGTAAACATTGAACACTCACCTAGGAAATGAGTAGTGCTTGATATGGGGGCTAGCATCAATAGGATGCCATTAGAGGTATACAAACAGTTAAAGATTCAGTTAATCAAGCCTACTTCTCAGACTCTCATCATGGCGGACAATTCTTCCATCACCCCAGTTGGTATAGTGGAGGAAGTCTATGTGAATGTGCACGGGTTGATGGTGCCGGTAGAGTTTGTTGTATTAAATTGCAAGAGAGGAGAATCCAGTGGTAGGGACTGGAAACTTCTTTTAGGGAGGTAATTCATGGCCACATCGGGTATGGTTGTAGATATTCGTTCTAGGGACATTTCCTTCAGCTGTGGAGGCAAGAGTGTTAACTTCAAGGTAAATTCCCTAGAAGCAAGCCAAGTAAAGGATTGCTTGGTTTTGGAAGCACCAAATTCAAGAAAGAAAAGAAGCCGGGTGTTCACCCTTGTACAAGCTTTTAAGGGTGTGAATGAGATAGAAATGGGCAACCAAGATAGTGTGAAGGAAAGACAAGAATGTGAACTTGAAGAGGAAGAATTAGTTACTGCCACCTTTAAGGAATTAGGTGAGCTTGAGCAAGACAACACGAAGCTCAAGCTAGAGGTATATTTGCTCAAGGCCGAGAATGGAATGTTGAAGAAGAAATTGCATGACTTCTCAACATTGAACAAGAGTCTAGGGGAGCAAGTGGTGGAACTTGCTAAAAAGGAGGAGTTAGTCTCCAAGAACCTAGAAGAATGGGCAAAGCTCTTGGAGGAATTCGAGGAGGAGAATGGGAAAAGGTCAAGGAAAATGCTATTAGGTGTTGAGGAGTCCGCAAAGACCGTAAGAGAATTGCAAGAGCGGTTGAACAAAAAGGAGGATGAGTTGAAGCGGGCCAAAGTAAAGGAGGGTGATTTGATTGTTCAGCTCGATGTGACAAAAAACGAGGTTAAATCCCTAAAATGGGTCCACATCAACAACCGAACAGGGAGTTTCCCTAACCGTTCTTTTACTTGTTGCTTTTATACCAAAATAGGGCACACTGAGGCTTATTGCTTTAGTTTTCAAAGGTTCAAAACAAGTCGAGTTTGGTCTAGGATGAACCCAACAAAGGTCAAGCAAATATGGGTTAGAAAGGACCTAGTTGGGCAAGTGAGGAAAGTAGGGAGAGGTGCAGTAAGTAAGCCATTGGCACAGGTTTGGGTGGCCAAGTTGAGTGTGCTCCCCATTCCGGTCAAACCTCTTTTGGTTGATCGTGTCCCACTTTGAATGTATTACACCAATTTCTAAGTTAGTTTTAGAATTTTTGCATTTCGGATGGTTAGTATTTGTTTTTGAAATTTTTTGGAACATAGTACTTGTTAATGTGTTGTGTGTGGTGTTTGGTGCAGAAACACTTACAGTGCAGAGTCCAGGAATAAGTCCACGGAAATAGTGCGGTTAGAGTGCAAGTCATTAACCGCACTCCACCCGCACTCAGTAAGTATCAGGAAGCAGATTGCTGAGAGCAGAGCAGAATCCAGTTAGTATTATGCTGACATTTGGGGCAATCTCACCGACATGAGGGAGGCGCTCAGTCTCCCAGTTTATCCAAGGAAGAATAAGAGGCCCACTATTTTCTCACCACCTTTAGGAGGCCCAGCCATTGACCCACATATGGCCGAGCTCCGAGCTGCAATGGAGATATCCAGGAAGGAACATGAAGATAGGATCAGAGTAGAACTTGACCCCAAGGGGAAAGGGATATCCAGTGAACCAGAGAAGGAGTTTTCAGACGAGGATTAGCCTTCCGTTTCCTTTATGTTTATTGCTATTAATTTAGGACTATTTAGTTATATTTCTTTTATTTGTAGTTTCCTTTGACGGCATGGACATTTTTTTTTATTTCGCATTTGATTTTCGTTTGGTAGAGTTTTTGTGTGTTTAGGCTAGGTTGTGCATCTTTTGGGAAGCACACGACAACACGCACGGACAACGAACTAGCTTCCTTCTAAAGGGAGTTTCTACCTTCGATTTTGTACTTCATTGCCTTAAATTTTGTTGAATGCAAATTTAGATTTTATTATCTATGAATGAGCATGGTTGAAGCATATTGATCATATACTTGTGCGCGTTTTGAGCTTATGTCTAGATCTGGTTTGGGGGTGTTGAACCCTCATTCCACAAATTATTGTGATTATGCTTGTTATTAGTTGCGCTTTATGCATGTTCATAATTTTTGAGTAGTCTATGGTGTTTCTCCTCCGTTAGAACATACCTTGTGCATTCCAACAATGGGGACATTGTTGAGTTTTGGTTTGGGGGTGTGTTACGCCTTGTACAGTTGCCCTTGTAGTCTTGTAGTGTCCAATTTTTCAATTTTGTCGCTTGTCCAATGTTCAAACTGAAAGCAGTATGTGTATGATTGTTAGGATTATGCTCAATGGGAAGAGTGTAATATTGTAATTGACAATCTTCTCATATGAATAAAGTGAAATCTGATTCTTACAATTACTTATAGCATTTATTATTACAATTGTCAAGGTAAATAATCATAAGGTCAAAAGACTATGAGACATGAAGAATTGTTCATACATCCGGATATGTATGAGGTAGACACAATTCTTTAGTTAGTCTTGAATAACGTTCACAACTTAAGTTAAAGGTTGGGCACCTCTATCTTGTTAAAGCTGTAGAATTCTTTTACTAGCAATTGAGTGGGATCAAATGAATATGATGAGTCTAAAATCATCGAAAGGTTTTCGAGTAAAAGAATCTAGTGCACTAGGTGCATTGAACTGGATCACAATGAAATACTTTATCTAGAACCGTCACTAGATATAAGTCTTTTCATTAAAGAGGACAATCGGAGAGTCTATCTTAATCCTGAGATAAATGATGGACTTATGGTTGCAAGTGTTATCATTAGAGCTATCAATGAGTACGATTATATAGCATAGTCTATCCTCGATAGTTTGGTGGTATACATTTGTTAATCGATAGAGGACTTCATTTATAGATATGGACATCATGGCTCCATTTATTAAATGAGAGTATAATATCATCATATGGATGTTTTGAGGTATTGGATATTAAATCTCAACGTTGAGTTTTCAATAATGATTATTGAAAACATGGCTTCTGGACAAGTCAAAGTATCCAAGTTCGAAATGTGGTCATATGAGGAAATATGGTAACTTGGAGAGCTATAGGCGGTCTATGAACTCTTGGCGATTACTGATATTATTCACGAGGACACACCATCTCCTATAAGATTTTCTAGGGTATGAATGAGAAACATCTCCTTATTCTATCTTTATTTAAGAGTTCAATTTTAGCTCTTTAGTGGAATGAGTTAAAATTAATAGATTGGACCTAAGTGAATCATTTGTTGATTGTGATTAGGTTGTGTCTATTGAAGCTTAAATTTAGATAGCCCGCCAAGATCCCCAATCCACACGTATTTGCATGGATCACTTGATATATTCTACCGGGCCGATTTAAGGGTCCATCTAGAATTGTTTTTAATATATTAAGAATATAATATGTCTATTATTTAATTAATGGGCTGCACTAATATATTAATATATTAAAAGGAGACATGTGGGCTTGTTTCTTTTAGTAAGAATGGGTCTGGTTCACATGTGGGCTTTTATTTAAAGTCCAATGGATTAAATGAAATAAGAAAATAATATATGGCCTATTTATATAAGTGGGGCGGCAAGGTGTATATATTAACCTAATATATTATTTTGTTTCATTGTTTTAATTAAATAAGAATTAGTTAATTTATTAATTAATTGTTTAATTAAGAAACAAATCTTTTTCTGATCAGGAAATATATTTCCTAAAGTTATACTATTGGTAGTAGTATATTAAAAGTAAAAGACTTGTTTGATAAGAAAATAAATAATTAATTTTATTTAATCAAATAAGAAGTCTTTTTTATTTAGTCAATAAAAGAATAAAAATATCTATGAGTTGGATTAGGTTTTGAAGTCTAAAGGTTGATGGAAATTAGGGTGCAACACAAACTCTTTTTGGTATGTGATTTGCGGCAACCCTAGTCCATTTAGAGGAAGATTTCGGCAATCCTAAATAGAAGAGGAAGCAAAATTTCGGCCACCTATATAATACCACATATAGAATTCGGCCATAAGGGTTGAATGATTAAATTTTTCTTCTTCTTCTCAACTCATAGAAAAAGATAATTTTTATTCTACTAAACATAAAAGAGAGAAGAGATTATTCTTTGATAGTACACTGATTGCTTGTTCATCAATAAGCTTGTGTGTACAACATCGAATTAGGTTCACGCGAGTTTCGATCATTAGATTGAGAACTCAAAAGTGACCGGAATAACTTTTGTCTTATTTTGATTGTTTTGTGACTAACAAAAGAAAAAGAAAACTTTGTTCATCCATTCTCAGGTTTGCAATTCAAAGAAAAATGGAGACCACGCTCCTAGGTGATTCACGTACGTGTTCGGATTGGAAGAAGTCGCGGTACTGTTCACGATCACTGGTCACGGGGGTATTGTTGTCACGCGGATACTGTTCACGATCACTGTTCACGTGGTACTGTTCACAATCACTGTTCACACGGGTACTGTTCGCGCGGGTACTGTTCACGGGCATCGGAAAAGATTTTGCGGATTACCAATCGACGTAAGTCAATCGGATCACGCGTCAAGAATTATTTAACTCTAACCGTATATATTTGAGTTTAATTAATTAAAAGGTTAAGGTTCAACTTTGAGAAAAATTTTAAAACCATACGAAATCTATTTTTCGTTTCTTCCGCTGCGTTTTATATCGATTTTTCCCTACAATTGGTATCAGAGCCTTGGTTGTACCTTTTAATTAATTAAAGTATATATACATGAATCTATTTTTTTTTATTGTGATTATACGTTTTAGAAAGAGATGGCACTCTAGGTATTCGCATATATAATTACATGTTGAATGTATGGATTTATATATGTTTTATAAAGTTAATTGTTATTGCTCGATTTTGGTCATAGAATTTCAATGTTATTTTTGTTTCAGATTTGTAACAAGAAGGGTGGTCTATTATCGCCATAATTCCTTCTTGGTAGTTGCTAGGGTTTTATTTTTTTTTGTATGTAAAATAAGTGCAGTATTTTTTTTGTAATCAGGTGCAGTTTTTTTTGTAAATCTTACTGCAGTAAAATAAAAATAAAAAATAAAAAAATTTGCTGCAGTAATTTATTCGTAATATGATGTAATGTATTCGGGTATTGAAAATTCGAAGACACAAAGAAAAACGAAGCTACCGGAACCGAGAACGAGCATCGTGCGCACCCTAGGACTGGATTGGGCTGCGCATGGCAAGCCCAATCCTTGGTGGGCTGCGCACGGCAGCCTTGTGTGGCCTTATGGGCTGCGCAAGGCAGCCCCTTTGTGGGGTTGTGGGCTGTGCACGTCCATGGGAGGAGGCCGAGGGATGAGCGTATGGTTGATGGCCACCTGAAGATCTTGTATTCCTAACAATTGTAATTTACTTGCTTTTCTAGGATGGGCCAAAATTGTTGCTATTTAATTTTTGCTTAAATATTACAATATTTGTTGTTGTATGATAACATGACATTTTAGAATAGGAGTGCCACTCATATATCTCTTTTGGTATGAACATGCATTGAATGATTTAGGTATCTAATTGGCATCTAGATAACTTGGTAAAAATCATTCTTTGGGATTTAATCATACGCCTTAAATAATTGAGTGGGAGAAGGTGTGCAAGAACGCCTATGGCCTCCAAGATTAGTTGAGTTTTATTATTTTTGGTAATCCCCCCAAGGGGCGTCCATAAATGGAATTTAACAATATACTTCCTTACAAGGATAGACTAGACAATTGACTTAAACGAAATCTACTCCCCAAGGAGGGATTTTCGTGAGAGAAAATTGAGGGTCGATATCTTGGTAACACACTCAATGTAATTTTATTAATATCCTCCCAAGAGTTCTTGTTAATAAAAATTACAAGGCTAAAATTAAAAACGCTGGTTGTTATGGTAACAATTAGGTGGGACCTAGTCTAACTAGTAAATAGTGCGAACTCCCAAAGGAGGCGTAATATTTATGGGTGTTGGATCACCGTTGAATTTTTATGATTGAATTATTTATTTTAATTCAAGATAAATTTTTAAAAGTGCTATTATCATGATTATTTACTTATATATGTTTTTGTTTTAATCAGAAATCATGACCCCATCACTTATGAACATCCTGAAAGATAACACCTTAACTGGAGATAACTACGTAACGTGGAAAAGGAAAATTGGGTTGTTGCTGCAAAGTGAAAAACATAAGTTTGTTCTGACCACTCCTAAACCACCCCTTCCTAATAATGAATCTAATGTGATGAAAAGAGATGAGTATGAGCAGTGGAAGACTTCTGATGACATGGCAAAATGTTACATTATGGCCACTATCTCCGACGTGTTGCAACAGCAACATGAAGGAATGCAGTCCGCTGCTGATATAATGATGTCTCAAGAGGAAATTTTTGCTATGAGGTCTAGGATGACTAAGAGAGAGGCCGTGACTGCTTTTATGAATCTTAGGATGAAACCTGGACAATCTGTGAAAAATCACATGATGAAAGTCATAGCACATCTCAATATTGCTGAACTAAATGGTTCTGAGATTGATGGTGAGACCAAAATTGATATGGTAGTTAACTCACTGTCAGATTCCTTTGATCAGTTCAAGTTGGACTACACCTTGAACAAAAAGGAATACACCTTGCAGGGCTTGATGCAAGATGTTCAAAGCGCTGAAAAGATCCTTGTGAAAAACAAAGGTCAAGAGATTCATTTGGTTGGTAAAGTTGCTACTGTTAAGACCCGTAAGAAGGTCAAGAAACAACAGAAGAAAAAGCAACTTGGGCCTACCAAGAAGGAAACCAAGAAAGTAACCAAGATCAAAGGGAAATGCTTCCTTTGTGGTGAAAAGGGACATTGGAAAAGAGATTGCCCAAAGTCCCAGAAAAAGAAGAAAGAAGGTAATGTTAATTATCTAGAAACATGTTTTCTGGCAGATTCTACTAATTCTTAGATCATAGACTCTGGAGCCACTAATCATGTTTGTTATTCCTGGCAGGGGTTTCAGGAAAAGAGAAGGTTGAATGAAGATGAAGTCAATTTGCGCTTGGGCAACGGAACGTTAGTGTCTGCAAGTGCAGTGGGAGATATTAGAGTTATTTTAGATTCTAGTAGGCATTTAGATTTAATAGACGTTTATTATGTACCTCAATTCAAGAGGAATTTAATTTCAGTTTCTTGTTTAAATAAGTTTGGATATTCGGTTACTTTTAATAAAACTTTTATTATTAGTAAGAATGACAAAGTTGTTTGCAAAGGTACATTGGAAAACGGTTTATTCTTTTTGCATAGAAATATCTCTCACTCGTTAGACACAGAAATAACGGAACCTAATCATAAAAGAGTAAAATTATCAAAAGATGAAACCTATCTTTGGCATTTACGCCTAGGTCACATTAACCTTAATAGGATTAAAAGATTGGTATGTGACGGACGTTTAAGTGACTTAAAGGTTGATGATCTACCAACTTGTGAATCTTGTTTGGAAGGTAAAATGACCAAAAGGCCATTCAATACCAAAGGTGCAAGAGCCACTGAATGTTTAGGACTAGTACACACTGATGTATGTGGTCCTATGAGCATTCAAGCTAGAGGTGGATATGAGTACTTCATCACCTTCACAGATGATTACTCAAGATTTGGTTACATGTATCTCATGAGACATAAGTCGGATGCATTTGATATGTTCAAAGCATTCAAAGCTGAAGTAGAAAATCAGCTTGAGAAACATATAAAAATCTTGAGATCTGATCATGGTGGAGAATATCTATCTGGAGAGTTTCAGCAAAATCTTATTGATAATGGGATAGTTTCTCAGCTTTCTGCACCAGGTACACCTCAACAAAATGGGGTAGCAGAAAGGAGAAATATGACTCTTTTAGAGATGGTTAGATCAATGTTGAGTTATTCAACACTTCCTATTTCTTTTTGGGGACATGCTCTACAAACAGCAATATATATTCTAAACGATGTACCATCTAAATCTGTCCCTAAAACCCCACATGAATTGTGGACTGGGCGAAAGCCTAGTTTACAACACATGAGGATATTTGGTTGTCCTGCACATGTGTTGAAAGGAAAGACAGAAAAGATGGAGTCCCGTTCGGAAACATGTATATTTGCGGGGTATCCAAAAGGAACTAAAGGATATTATTTCTATAGTCCTTCTGATCTAAAAGTATTTGTTTCAACAAATGCTTCATTTCTAGAAAAGGACTATATGAATAATTTTGTGCGTAAAAGTAGAATTGTCCTGAATGAGATGTCAGGAGATACAATTCCACAAGAGGTTTCACAACCCAGCCCAATTGTAAGTTCCACTCCAACACAAGATCAACAACCTACCATTCCTCGTTGTAGTGGGAGGGTTAGAACATAACCCGAAAGATATATCGGTCTAGGAGAATCTGTTGAGAATCTCCCGGACGACGATGATCCCTACACGTACAAGGAAGCTGTGGAGGATGTTGATTGTCGTCATTGGAAAAAGGCAATGCAATCTGAGATTGAATCGATGTTCAATAACAAAGTCTGGTCCCTTATAGACTTGCCTAAAGGGATAAAACCCATTGGGTGCAAGTGGGTATACAAGAGGAAAAGAGGTATGGATGGTAAGGTGGAAACCTTTAAAGCTAGACTAGTAGCTAAAGGTTATACACAGAAAGAAGGTATCAATTACGAGGAAACCTTCTCACCTGTGGCCATGCTTAAATCCATTAGGATACTCTTATCCATTGCACCATCTCTAGACCTAGAGATTTGGCAAATGGACGTCAAGACAGCTTTCCTTAATGGAAGTCTTGACGAGAGCATCTACATGATGCAACCAGAGGGATTCATTGAAAAAGGCCAAGAAGAAAGAGTATGCAAGTTGCAAAAGTCCATATATGGACTAAAGCAAGCATCCAGATCCTGGAACATAAGGTTCGATCAAGCTGTAAAGGGTTTTGGATTTATTCAAAACCCTGACGAACCTTGTGTATACAAGAGGATCAAAGGCGACAAGTTGGTTTTCCTCATTCTTTATGTTGATGATACACTACGCATTGGAAACGATGTAGGTGTATTGACATCAGTGAAAGAATGGTTAGCAAAACAATTTGATATGAAGGACTTAGGAGAAGCAAGTTATATTCTTGGTATCCAAGTAATAAGGGATAGAAAGATTAGAACGATTGCATTATCCCAAGCTTCATACATTGATAAAATCTTGTCTAGATTCACCATGCAAGATTCCAAGAAAGGTATGTTACCTTTTAGACATGGAATCAAACTTTCTAAGGGTCAAGCACCTAAGAATGTGCATGAAGAGCAATTCATGAGTAGAGTTCCATATGCCTCGACAGTTGGAAGTCTCATGTATGCAATGCTCTGTACTAGACCAGATATTTGTTTTACTGTTGGCATAGTTAGCAGGTTTCAATCGAAACCTGGTCCTGATCATTGGACGGCAGTCAAGCATATTTTCAAGTATCTCAAGAGAACTAGAGATTATATGCTTGTATACTCTAGAGGGGATTTAATTCCCGTTGGGTATACAGATTCTGATTTCCAGTCAGATTCTGACTCCAGAAAATCTACATCAGGATCTGTGTTTACCATTGGAGGAGGAGCAGTCATATGGAGGAGTATCAAGCAATCTTGTATTGCTGATTCCACCATGGAAGCTGAGTATGTTGCTGCATGCGAAGCTGCCAAAGAGACTGTTTGGCTCCGCCAATTCTTGATTGACTTAGAAGTGGTTCCTAGTGCGAATAAGCAGATCACTGTACATTGTGACAATAGTAGGTGCAGTGGCTAATTCGAAAGAACCAAGAAGTCATAAGAGAGGTAAACACATTGAAAGGAAGTATCACCATTTGAGGGAAATTGTTCATAGGGGAGACGTGACGATCACCAAAATCGCGTCAGCAGAAAATCTAGCGGATCCTTTCACAAAGGCTCTACATCAGAAGAGCTTTGATGGACATCTAGAGAACATGGGAATGAGAGATATGACACACTTGCTATAGAGCAAGTGGGAGATTGTTAGGATTATGCTCAATGGCAAGAGTGTAATATTGTAATTGACAATCTTCTCATATTAATAAAGTGAATTCTGATTCTTACAATTACTTATAGCATTTATTATTATAATTGTCAAGGTAAATAATCATAAGGTCAAAAGACTATGAGACATGAAGAATTGTTCATACATCTAGATATGTATGAGGTAGACACAATTCTTTAGTTAGTCTTGAATAACGTTCACAAATTAAGTTAAAGGTTGGGCACCTCTTTCTTGTTAAAGCTGTAGAATTCTTTTACTAGCATTTGAGTGGGATCAAATGAATATGATGAGTCTAAAATCATCGAAAGGTTTTCGAGTAAAAGAATCTAGTGCACTAGGTGCAATGAACTGGATCACAATGAAATACTTTATCTAGAACCGTCACTAGATATAAGTCTTTTCATTAAAGAGGACAATCGAAGAGTCTATCTTAATCCTGAGATAAATGATGGACTTATGGTTGCAAGTGTTATCATTAGAGCTATCAATGAGTACGATTATATAGCATAGTCTCTCCTCGATAGTTTGGTGGTATACATTTGTTAATCGATAGAGGACTTCATTTATAGATATGGACATCGTGGCTCCATTTATTAAATGAGAGTATAATATCATCATCTGGATGTTTTGAGGTATTGGATATTAAATCTCAACGTTGAGTTTTCAATAATGATTATTGAAAACATGGCTTCTGGACAAGTCAAAGTATCCAAGTTCGAAATGTGGTCATATGAGGAAATATGGTAACTTGGAGAGCTATAGGCGGTCTATGAGCTCTTGGCGATTACTGATATTATTCACGAGGATACATCATCTCCTATAAGATTGTCTAGGGTATGAATGAGAAACATCTCCTTATTCTATCTTTATTTAAGAGTTCAATTTTAGCTCTTTAGTAGAATGAGTTAAAATTAATAGATTGGACCTAAGTGAATCATTTGTTGATTGTGATTAGGTTGTGTCTATTGAAGCTTAAATTTAGATAGCCCGCCAAAATCCCCAATCCACACGTATTTGCATGGATCACTTGATATATTCTACCGGGCCGATTTAAGGGTCCATCTAGAATTGTTTTTAATATATCAAGAATATAATATGTCTATTATTTAATTAATGGGCTGCACTATTATATTATTATATTAAAAGGAGACATGTGGGCTTGTTTCTTTCAGTAAGAATGGGTCTGGTTCACGTGTGGGCTTTTATTTAAAGTCCAATGGATTAAATGAAATAAGAAAATAATATATGGCCCATTTATATAAGTGGGGCGGCAAGGTGTATATATTAACCTAATATATTATTTTGTTTCATTGTTTTAATTAAATAAGAATTAGTTAATTTATTAATTAATTGTTTAATTAAGAAACAAATCTTTTTCTGAGTAGGAAATATATTTCCTAAAGTTATACTATTGGTAGTAGTATATTAAAAGTAAAAGACTTGTTTGATAAGAAAATAAATAATTAATTTTATTTAATCAAATAAGAAGTCTTTTTATTTCGTCAATAAAAGAATAAAAATATCTATGAGTTGGATTAGGTTTTGAAGTCTAAAGGTTGATGGAAATTAGGGTGCAACACAAACTCTTTTTGGTATGTGATTTGCGGCAACTCTAGTCCATTTAGAGGAAGATTTCGACAATCCTAAATAGAAGAGGAAGCAAAATTTCGGCCACCTATATAATACCACATATAGAATTCGGCCACAAGAGTTGATTGAATGATTAAATTTTTCTTCTTCTTCTCAATTCATAGAAAAGGATAATTTTTATTCTACTAAACATAAAAGAGAGAAGAGATTATTCTTTGATAGTACACTGATTGCTTGTTCATCAATAAGCTTGTGTGTACAACATCGAATTAGGTTCACGCGAGTTTCGATCATTAGATTGAGAACTCAAAAGTGACCGGAATAATTTTTGTCTTCTTTTGATTGTTTTGTGACTAACAAAAGAAAAAGAAAACTTTGTTCATCCATTCTCAGATTTGCAATTCAAAGAAAAAGGGAGACCACGCTCCTAGGTGATTCACGTACGTGTTCGGATTGGATGATCTCGCGGTGCTGTTCACGATCACTGTTCACGATCACTGTTCACGCGGGGGTACTGTTCACAATCATTGTTCATGCGGGTACTGTTCACGCGGGTACTGTTCACGGGCATCGGAAAAGATTTTACGGATTACCAATCGACGTAAGTCAATCGGATCACGCGTCAAGAGGTATTTAACTCTAACCGTGTATATTTGAGTTTAGTTAATTAAAAGGTTAAGGTTCAACTTTGAGAAAAAATTTATAACCATACGAAATCTATTTTTCGTTTCTTCCGCTTTGTTTTATATCGATTTTTCCCTACAATGATGCCTCTAGCGTGTACTTTTGGCGAGTTCTTTGTATGTGCTTTGACCTTGTGACATAGTTTGGTGCTACTTGAGGGTTCGCTTGCACCGCCATGGGATCGTCCCACCCGTTGGTGTTAAGTAGTGGGGACTAAATGTTCCCATACCTAGTTCTAATAGTGGTGATGCCCGTGAGATCACAAACACAAGCGTTAAAGTGCGTATTTTGAGTATATTATTGATTATTCTTAAACACGCCTCTCGTCATTTATGTCATGTGCCATTGGACTCGCATATCATTTTGTGAAGTGCGTGATGGATGCTTAATTCCCTTTTTAGATGGTTGTGGAAGTGATATTAGGGAATGTGTGTGCATTGAATTACCTTTACAGCCTAAACACGTTCATACCATATTGTGTGCTCCAAAGCCAAGCTTGAGGCCAAACACTTACTCTTTTATTTGTTACCACATTCAACCATATACCTAATAGCCTAAACACATGCCTACCCTTGTACTAATCATGTTAGGATGTGAAATGGTGGTGATGAAAGGAATTAAGCTCTAAATGGTCAAATGGGGGGTAAAATGAAATAATTGTTGAAAATATGCAAGGGAAGGGCAAAGAATTGTACTTGTGTGCCATAAGTGCCCAAGAAAGGGAAATTGTACAACTCAAAATGGAGTACAACATTGTGATTGTGAAATTGTAAAACTCAAAAGGGAAATTGTACTTGTGTGCCATAATTGTGATTGTATTATGCTAAATATGCTTAAAGCGGAGTGCAACATTGAGGGCACGAATGTGGGTTAAACGTTTGCCTAGAGGTTTGCGTATGAGTGATAAAAGAGCATTGTATAGGTGTAGAGATATATTCTAGCATGGTTGGTGAGTTTCAACTCCAAATGTCCATATGTGTAACCTCATTAAACCCCATAGCCACACTATAACCAGTGGAAAAGCCCTATTTGATCCATATAAAGTCTAGTTTGGGAATGTCGGTTGAAGCACGATCTTGCACATCCATGGCCTAGTGACTCTTTCCTAGGATAGTTCATTGCTTAAATTTTGTGTAGAATTCATCTTTGCATACTCGTTTGTGTGGAACTTAGGACTCTGTGAGGAAAGAAAAGAGAGAATCCATTCGAGCTTTAGAATTGAAGCAAATTATGCTCAAGATATGGGAGTAAGTTGTCCCTAATTCATGAATGCCTTTAGGTGTAGGATTCGTGTTCGTACGAGCCTCCCTTTGGTGTCTCCAAATTGCTCTTGATCTTATGCATATGTTTTTCTCCTCTCTATCACACCTATGTGTATCATATCACACACTGGACTTGCGGCATGGTTGGATTATTGCTTAGGTGTCTAGGATTTACCTTCAGTTGGCGTTTGATTGTTTTAGATTATGTTTGCTCGAGTACGAGCAAAGGTTTGGTTTGGGGGTGTTTGATCGTGCCAAATATGTAGTATATTTGGGCCCTCAAATCCGTATCTTGTGTTCTGTTTTCTTGCGTTTTGGTATCTCTTATGTGCATAATTGTAGGAAATGGTGCAATGATGGGTTTGGAAGCATGTCGCGGTGGTTTCGGTAGCAAATGGGTAAAAGGAAAGACAAAGGATTAGAAGCAGCTCTATGGTGCGGGTCCAGTGCCTGTCGAAACCGCACTCCAACCGCACTCATTCCAATAGCCGGGACTTGATGCTGAAGAAGAGTTAAAGTGCGGGTACAGTACGGGTCATCCAACCGCACTCCACCCATACTGTTGCCAAAACCAAAGAAGTTGTTTTGTACCTAAAGTTAAAGTGCGAGTATAGTGTGAGAAAGTGCGAGTATAGTGCGGGAAAGTGCGAGTACAGTGTGGGTAATCCAACCGCACTCAACCCGCACTGTTGCTCTAACCAGAGAAGCTGATTTGCACCTGACAGATGAAGTGCAGGGTCAAGTGCGGGTAATCCAACCGCACTCCACCCGCACTGTTGCTCAAAATATGGGAGTGGATTTGCACCAAACATTAAAATACGGGTCAAGTGCGGTTTAAGTGCGGGTAATCCAACCGCACTCCACCCGAACTATTTCCCAGATCTGAGAACTGAAGATGAAGACAACCCATATAGTATGGGTACAGTGCGGGTAATTCACCCGCACTGCACCCGCACTCCATGTGCGCCAGTTTGTTTTCTGAAGTTTAAGTGGCCTATTTTTGTATATTGTATATATAGAATAGTTTGAGAACGTTTTTGGGAGCCTTTGACCGAGATTTTCAAAGGTTTTACACACTTAGATCTATAGTCTCTCTCTCTCTCTCTCTCACACACTTACATTCTCTACTCAACTTCAAGGAAGGTAGGAGATTGAAGCAACTTCAAGGAAGGAGATGTTCTCCAAGGGTTCTTTCTTTTTCCTTTCTCTTAGTTTCCTAGTTGTTATGAGTAGCTAAATCTCCCCTAAGGGGTTGATGGAGTAGTTAGTTGGATATTGGGCATGTACATAAACTTGATTCTATATTTATATTCATGTCTATCTTTCATTGTTCTATTCTTGTTATGAATTTTTATCATTGATTTCTTGTTTAGATACATCCTCTTAGCAAGATCTCTTTGAATTATGTATGAGTATTGCATCTAGATATACATCCTATTTAGTTGTTTCTTGCTCAAATGAATGGACTGAACGTCATGAATTCCAACTCTTGAACCGCGGTCTTAATCTTACCTAGATCGAGATTCTGGCACTATACATCCTAGGTCAGAGCCCGTGAGAGGATTAGAAGTCATCACTATACATCCTAGGTTGACTACGTTTACAATCGGTTGAGTCATTGATAGGTAGACGAGCTTCATTTTCAGAATCCGTAAACAACCAACACTATACATCCTAGGTCGGTGGTTTACGACAGATTAATCCCTAATAGATGGTCCTCACTATACATCCTAGGTTGACCACTTTCTAGGGATAAATAACCGACTCTATACATCCTAGGTCGGTTACCTTTGAATAGACGTGCCTATTTATAAGTTGTTGCATTGCCCAGTATTAACTTTCGAGTCCGTTAACTCCTTAGTTCCCATCATCTTTATATACTTCATCCCATTTTCCTTTCCTTTAGTTTGCATTGTTAAGTTAGTGTTAGTAATAGGATAATTCACCATCTACATTTTCATCATTTTATATTTCGTTTAATATATATAATTATACATTAGCATTACTTTAGCAATGACTAATCTTAGCTAACTCCGTTCCTTGTGGACGACACCCCACTTGCCACCATACGTGTGTTTTTCCAAACCAATTTAGGCTTCGTGAGGTTTTTACAATTATTGTTGACGAATTGATCTTTTTGAAACGACATGAAAACCGCTTCGTCAATACCCTAAGTTGGATTTAGGCTTGAACAAGCCCTTGATTTGAATGGATGTGCTTAATTGCTTAACCATCTAATAGATATACCTTTGTGTTTGGTGAACTTATTGTCCCTATGTGTTCATTATCATGCATCTCTCATATCCACACTTTTATTATTTCTCATTTAATCACCATTCTCACCCCTCCATATTCTTTTGTTTAGTTTTATAATTGCATTCTTTTCATTTTCCTGCACACACAACACACACACACACACACACACACACACACACCTCATTCTCACCTTTCCACATTCTTATTTACACGCTTTCAATAAACTCTAGGATTAGAAAAGGTTAGCGAATACACCACCCTGCTGAACGGTTCCCTTAGTTGCATGTTGTACTAGTTTATTGCTATACATGTCTTTTGACTCATGCCTTAATAGCGAGATTGATTTTTGTTAACGGAAAAATCCACTCGGGGAGTGAAATTTTGGTTAGCACCCTCGCCCACTACTGGTAGCAGTAGCGGGATAGGTACCGGGGTCCCTTTCTATAATGGAAGGCAAGAAATTATATGATGGAGAAGAAACAAAAGGGACCGGGAGGAGATTATAGAAAAGGCTGCTGAACTTGCTGGGGCAGCACCCTTCGATATGGCTGGATCTTCCCAGGTTGCTGGAGTAAGCGGAGTGGTAAGAGGTGAAGATCAGAGTTCTATATCCCTTCCTCCACCAAGTAATGTTGGAGCAGATCTCAATCTGAAGGCTCCTCAAGCTGGGGTGGCTCAAGTTGAAAGGGGGGGGGGGGGGGGTTCTGCCCCTTCTGCTTCTCCACTAAAGTTAGCTAAGGAGGTAGGGGATCAGCCTGCTACTGATGATGGAGAATCTGCCTTGCCTATCTCATCTTCAGACCTTGCCCAGGTAGTGGAGGGTCAGGCTGTTTCGATCAAGGAAGTTGGAGGAAATTCTGACCTAGCAACAGCAGGGGAGCTTCAGGGTGATCTGTCTCAGGTGGAGCTTCTGGTTACGATAGGTATCCATGAAGCAGACGAGGTTTCATCTGGCATTGAAGAGGGAGGAGCTCTAACTGGAGGAGCTGGAGAGAAGACGGCCAATCAGGAGAAGGAGGATGCATGATCCAGTTTGATCCTTTACCCAGTTATACCCAGTCAACTTTATCTTCTTGTAGCTCGTGATCGGAGGTTGGGCTCCCCAGTTTTAGTAATGAAACTATTTCTTTTCTTTTTCCCCGAGCTTCATGCATGTGCATTTATTTGGTTTAACCTCGCCTTAATCTGAAATAGAGTACTTTATGCAATTTCGATTCCAGAAACACTTGTCCTGGGATGAATCCTGGTACTTGGGTGTAGACTCGGCGATCCATCCTCTATTGGGCCCTGATTTAGTGTAGTTGATAACGTGATTAGTCTGGGAGGGGTACCAAGGCATCAGCCGGATATTGATCGCGGTACCTGGTAATCGAGATTGCCGCAGTCCATGCTATCTTCGTGGTTACCCTGATCAAAAAGCTTTTTTATTTATTTACCGCGTGGGAATTTTAAGCTCTATATTCAACTGTTCTTCCACACATCAGTTCGATTGTCTTAAACATTAAACTTCGGGGGGGGGGCACGCTTTGCGAAGCTGTCCTTTGCCATACATCGAACATTGTGTACCATTAATGACCTTACCCTCTCGTTCCCGATATCCGATCTCTCATTCTATAAATACCTTTACCTGCTGATAGTTCCTCATACTACCACTTTACTCGTTTAGTGGAGCAACAAATTCCAGCAGATCGATCAATGATCCTCGTGTTAGTTGACACTGTGGGAGGAGGAGGAGATGTAAGTTCTGTGACTAGCAAGATGCTTGGTATTATGAAGGGAGCTGTGCTAGATGGATTTAATTACCAGGGAATCATAACTGGTTATGGTCCCATGGATCGAGAGGAGCGACGGATAACGATGCTGCACCCTTGCCAATTGTGCAGACATTACTTAGATAAGCCGCGGCTTCGTATCTAGTTGCATCTTGAATATGAAGGGCTTCAAGGTCGCCCCCTTATGTTCGATGACTCCAACACGGCCTCTGTTCCTATCTTGAATATGGGGTCATGGCTGGATCGTCGACATCTGCCTTGGAGGAAAATAAAGTAGCTAGGTAGGCAGATCAAGGGAGTAGGCAAGAAGTTGAAGAGGAAACTGGCATTTTCGGACTTCCAGCTTAATTTCTTGTTATTTTCTTTCTTGTTTCTTATATGTAGCTTGAAATAATGGTTGGGTTCCCTGATTTGATCAACGGAGATACCCTAGTTTCTCTCTTGTATATATCCTGAAATAAAGGGCCGGGTTCCCTGATTTGATCAATAAAGAAAAACCCATTTTCCTCTATATCTGTCGACTGAATTATGCCGTATGCTTATGACTGTAACATAAACTCAATCAATAGTCCCCAGCATAAAACTTGATTTAATCAATTATCGATAACGCCAGGATTCTGATAAGAACAGAAGTAGGGAAACGACGGGAGACTGGTACCATGACGTCATCGAAGAATCTCGGGACCCTTCACCCGAGGCTTAATGTGGCTCATCGTTGTCAGTAATTGTTGTATGCTGGCGAGTCAGGCCTTCCATTTAGAGGAACCTTGGTAGCTTGGCAGAGATTTAGTTGAAAGAAGCCTGGGTACTAGAGATCCTCATTCTTCTATAAAATCTGTAAAATCCGGGCACCTCACATTCTAGTTCTAGGAATCTTGGTTCCTTGATGAGGGTGAACGTACTGGCAAATAATCTTGCAGTCTAGGTACCTTGCATTCCTATTTTTGGAATCTTGGTACCATGGCGAATATTCTGGCAAAACTAGATACCTTGTATTCCCGTTCTAAGAATATTGGTATCGTGGCGAATGAACCTAGTGAATCTGGGTACCTCGACGAATAACCTGGTACCTAGCCTTCACGTTTCAAGGAACCTAGGTCTCTAGGTGAATATTCTACCGAAACTGGGCACCTCGCATTCCCGTTTGTAGAAATTTTGGTGCCTTGGCGAACAAATTCGGTGAATCAGGGTACCTTGCATTCCTACTCTAGAAATCTTGGTACCGTGGCGAACATGATGGAAAATGTGTTGGCAACAAGATCCTGGTAGATGACTTAGGCCATGTTAGTACCAAGTCTTTCTCAGCGAGGGGTAGTACCCAGCCAAGGCCTTTATCTGGCAGGCGACTATGCCCTTACTAACCAGACTCTTTCTAGCGGGGGGTGGCACCCAGCCAAGGCAGTAGGAAGGCCATACGGTCCTTTCTGGTCTTGAGGCGATCATTGGTGAAAATAAGGTGATCATACTGGTAACAAAATCTTGGAAGGCAACTAAGGCCACTTTAGCACCAAGTCTTTCTTAGCGGGGGGTGGTTCCCGGTCAAGGCTTTGATCTGGCTGGCAACTATGCATTTATCATCCAGACCCTTTTCAGCGAGGGGTGGTGCCCGGCCGAGGTCTGATCTGTCGGGCAACTATGCTCTTATATACTGGATCCTTCCTAGCGGGGGGTGGTGCCCGTCCAGGGTATCAGGAATGCCATGCTGCTTATCCTGGTCTAGAGGAGATCCTCCTGGAGGGATTAATCCTGTCCAGGATATTAGAAGTGTTGTGTAGCTCTTCTTGTTTTAAGGCGATCCTCCTGGAGGGTTTTATCCGGTCTAGGGCACCAGGAGTGCTAGTAGCTCTCCTGGTCTTAAGGCGATGATCATGGCGGATTCAATTGGCGACATAAAAAAGATAGATGTAGATAAATGTAGACAAAAGTAGATGGAGAAAGAAACCTTCTTTATTGATGATAAAAAAAGAGAATACAAGCACTCACGATTACTAACATCTTCTAACATTCATTTCAGGATGACCCCAGTTGATTTCCACTGGATGACTTATGGCTAAATCCTCTTGAGGTGATCTGCATTCCAAGTGTGGTCTATAAGATGTCCATTCATATCGTCCAACTTGTAGGCCCCACCTTGGATCACCATTCTGATTAGGTAGGGACCTTCCCAATTAGGTGACAGTACCCAGTCCGACCTCTTCCGGGTATTCTGAGTAACCTTCCTTAGAACCAAGTCCCATTTTTTGAAGCTTCGGGCTCTTACTCTCATGTTGAAGTAACGAGCAATCAGGTTATGGTAAACTGCTACCCTTTCTGCAACCCTATCCTATTTCTCCTCTAGGAGGTCCAGGTTGGCCATCAGCTTGTCTTCATTCCATCAGGGTTGAAATGTTGAACCCGGAAAGAAGTGAGCTTATGCTCGATAGGAAGGACAGCTTCTGCCCTATAAGCTAGTGAGTAGGGGGTCTCTCTAGTAGCATTCCTTTTGGTGGTGCGGTAAGCCCATAGCACGTCTGGGAGTTCATCTGCCCATCTCCCTTTCTTCTGTTGAAGCTTCTTCTTCAAAAGCCTCTTGATAGTCTTATTTGTGGCCTCTACCAAGCCATTAGTCTGAGGGTGTGCTACAGATGCAAAGCGAAGCTCAATCCCCAGATTCTCACAGAATTCCCAGAATCTGGCGTTATCAAATTGCTTACCCAGATTAGTGATGATGACTATCGTGGTTCCAAACCAGCGAACTACAATTTTCTTGATGAATTCCGTCGTATTTGCTTTAGTAATTTTGGAGAGGGGTTCCGCTTCTGCCCACTGGTGAAATAATCAATAGCCACGATCACATGCTTCTACTGACCAGGCGCAGTTGGGAGAGGTCCAATCAAATCTACCCTTCATAAGGCAAACGGATACGGTGAGCTGATGATGGATAATCGTTCTAGAGGTAGGTGATGCGGGTTGGCAATTTTCTAACTTGGTTCACAAGACTGCACGAACTGCCTTGCATCATGGTGCAAGGTTGGCCAGAAATATCCTAGGCGTAGCACTTGGTAAGCTAGTGCCTCTCCCCCGGCATGATTTCAATAGTCCCCTGAATGCACTTCTCTTAATGCCCAGTTCGTATCATCGGGATGTAGGCATCTAAGCAAGGGGAGTGACCTACCTCTACGGTAAAGGTGCCCCTTTACCAAACAGTAACGGACCGAGGTTCTCTTGACCTTGCGAGCTTGATCAGGGTTTTTAGGGAGTTTTCTTGGTTGAAGATAATCCACGATGGGATCCATCCAGCATGGAAGTCGTCCCATGGGGTTGAATTCTTTGCCTTCAGCTATGCTTGATGTAGTGATTATCTGGAGCGGTACTCTTTTCGGCAGTGCTTTTCCTCCACTTACAGCTATCTTGGCTAGGACGTCCGCTCGATGATTTTGCTGCCTAGGTATCTGCTCGATCTTAAAACCTTTGAAGCGGGGCAATAGCTCCTGGACTTTTTCGAGGTAGGTTGCCATGTTATCCCTTTTAGCCTGGTATAGACCTGTTGTTTGATTAATTACCAGTTACGAGGCACATTTGGCGAAGAGGTAATCAGCCTCTAGCTCTACTGCTGTTCTCATTCCTGCTAACAAGGACTTCATATTCAGCCTCGTTGTTGGTGGTGCTAAACTCGAATCTGAAACAGTGACAACACTTGACTTTTTTCTGGGTCGGTTAGAATGATCCCACCTCCGCTTTCTGCTTGATTGGATGCCCCATCGGTATATAAGATCAAGATTTCTCGATTGGTGGGCCAATCTGGAGGCTCTTGCTCCTTTCTGAGGAGCTTGATTCAGGCTTAGGGTAGCACCCTGATCAGGGATTGCACTGAATTCTACCACGAAATAAACCAAAGCCTGAGCCTTAATGGTAGTCTTGGCTTTATACTTGATTTCAAACTGGGTTAGCTCGAGGCCACAACACAAGTCTTCCCGATACATCCGGCCTTTGGAGAAATTAACGTAGAGGTTGATCAGTGACAAATTAGGAGAGCGCTCATATTGTCCAAGCCTTGAATCAACCATTAAGGGAACTACCATCTACTTCTCACAAGAAGGAGTGAATTCCACTATTGTGTACATACCTTCCCATCCAGAAGCCAAACCGCAATCCCAACATACTGACTATACTGGTTAGGAACTGCATCCGACCTTACCCATGGTATATCAAAGACTACGATCTAACCTAAAGGAGTCAATAAAACACTCAGGATTAAGATCACCCACATATAGCCATCATTAGTTGATATATATATATATATATATATGAATCTCATCAGTAAACGGATCTGGGTGAGAGATTCATATAGATCATGGCCCAATCCTATATGATCACATCATACAAGGTGCCTCCATTCCCATATCTCATATGAATGATTCAGGATAGAATCACCGTACATTACGGAATGGACCACAGCTATAGATTAACCATAAATAAAGTACCCAGCTTTATTTGCTATCTATGGACTCTTTAGATTGCACTTATTTTACTGTATACATCCGTATATGACACTCATATACATAGTTCGAGATTACATCCGGCAATCTAGGATGTTAGTATATGCACAAGTTATAAAATAAACAACACAACAAGAATGAATTGAAATTTTCTTTTTATTTATTTCATAAATCCATTTACAAATTGCATCTTTAGGGCATAAACCCCAACAATCTCCCACTTGCACTAAAGCATGTGAGGCATGTCTCATAACCCTATACCATCTAGGTGACCTGAAAACACTTTAGCCGGTAAGGTCTTCGTAAATGGATCAGCACGATTGTCTTGTGAGGCTATCTTGGTGACGATCACATCTCCTCTCTGCACTATCTCTCTAATGAGATGATACTTTCTCTCTATATGCTTCCCTCTCTTGTGGCTTCTTGGTGCTTTGGAATTAACCACATCACCACTGTTATCACAATAAAGTGTGATGGGCTTATCCAGATCTGAAACAACTTCCAGATCACTCAAAAACTTGCGGAGCCAAACAGCCTCATTAGCAGCTTCACAAGCGGCTACATATTCGGCTTCCATGGTGGAGTCAGCAATGCAAGATTGCTTTATACTTCTCCATACAATGGCTCTACCACTCAGGGTGAAAACTGATCCAGACGTGGATTTCCTAGAATCCTTGTTTGACTGAAAATCAGAATCTGTGTATCCTAACGGGATCAAATCCTGTCCGGAATACACTAGCATATAGTTTCTCGTTATCCAAAGATACTTGAGAATAGTCTTGACGGCAACCCAATGATTCAATCCTGGGTTGTACTGGTACCTGCTGACTACTCCCACTGCATAGCAGATGTCCGGTCTCGTGCATAACATAGCATACATGAGACTACCTACTGCTAATGCATAGGGTACACGTCTAATGCATAGCATACATGAGAGGTATAGAAGCCAACCCAGAAAAAATCAAAGCTATCTTGGACCTGGAATCTCCGACCTCGCTCAAGCAAGTACAGATTCTGACTAGACGGGTGGCGGCACTCAACAGGTTTATCTCTCGCTCCACCGATAAATGTCTCCCTTTCTTCAAGGCCATCAAACAAGGGAAGAACATGAAATGGAGCCAGGAGAGCGAACAGGCGTTTCAAGCTTTGAAAGAGTACCTAACAAGCCCCCCATTGTTAGTCAAGCCAGTTCTCGGAGATGAGTTGCAGATCTACCTAGCCGTATCAGAAACTGCAGTAAGCGGGGCTTTGGCCAAGGATTGTAGCGACGGTTTTCAAAGACCAATATACTATGTGAGTCATGCTTTGACCAAATCAGAAAGGAATTACATTCTCCTGGAAAAGCTCGCTTATGCTCTGGTGATCTCAGCGAGGAAACTCCGTCCCTATTTTCAAGCTCAGACAATAGCAGTGGTGACAGACCAACCCCTCCGCCAATTCTTGCAAAGACCAGACGTGTCAGGAAGGCTAGTCTTATGGGCACTAGAGCTCACTCAGTTCGACCTAAAGTATAAGCCCCGGACTACGATTAAGGCACAAGCTTTGGCCGACTTCGTGGCAGAATTCTCAGCGATCCCAGATTCAGATGATCCCTCAGTATCAAATGTGGTCCCTGAAAAGATATCTGAGGTCAAAAATTGGCCGGAAGGCTGCAAGCCATGGATCCTCTTTTCAGATGGAGCATCCGGGCAAGCCGGGGAGGAGCTGGCATAGTTTTAATAGATCTGGAGGGGACCGAATTCTGTCACTGTTTCAGATTCGAGTTTAAAGCTACCAACAACGAAGCAGAATATGAAGCCCTCCTAGCCGGGATGGAGGTAGCCATTGAACTAAAGGCTAACTACCTGCAGATCAAGAGCGATTCATTGCTTGTTGTAAACCAGGTGACTGGGGTCTACCAGGCAAAGGGAGATAATATGGCTGTCTACCTAAATCTAGCTCGGCTGCTAAAAAGCAAATTTAAGGGACTCAAGATCGATCAGGTGCCTTGACACCAAAACCATCGCACAGATGTTCTGGCTAAAATAGCGGCGAACGGAGGCCAGTCCCTACCAAGGGGAATTCCCCTCCAAGTAATCACCCAGCCAAGCATAGCCACAAATGGAGAAATTTGTTCCCTGGATCGCCTGCCTTGCTGGATGGACCCAATTGTCGCCTGCCTCCTTGAAGGAGAGCTTCCCGAAGGGCCCAACCAAGCCCGAAGAATTAAGAGACTCTCAGTCCGATACTGTATGGTGGATGGATACCTCTACAGGAGGGGCAGATCCCTCCCCTTACTTAGGTGCTTGTATCCCGATGATGCTAAGTGGGCATTGAGAGAAGTCCACTCTAGGGACTGTGGGAACCACATAGGTGGGGAAGCTCTAGCCTATTAGGTGCTTCGTATGGGGTACTATTAGCCGACCATCCATCAAGATGCAAAGAGTTTTGTGCAATCTTGCGAACCTTGTCAAAGAACTTCAAACTTCAACCACCAGCCATCCGAGCGACTGTCGTCCCTCAGTTCACCTTGCCCCTTTGCCATGTGGGGAATCGACCTAATTGGGCCACTTCCTACTGCTCCAGGACATATGAAACATGCTATCGTGGCTATCGACTACTTCACAAGATGGGTCGAGGCAGGACCTCTTTCTCGAATATCAGAAAAGAATACATCCAAGTTCATCAAGACTAACGTGGTATGCAGATTCGGGACCCCTCTCATCATTATAGCCGACCTAGGAAAGCAATTCGACAACGCCCGGTTCAAAGACTTCTGTAAGGGATTGGGGATCGACCTCAGACTCACTTCCGTTGCTCATCCCCAGACTAACGGGCTGGTAGAATCCACCAACAAGACTATCAAGAAACTTCTAAAGAAGAAGCTACAGCAGAAGAAAGGAAAGTGGGCCGAAGAGCTACCAGAGGTCCTCTGGGCATACCGGACTACAAAAAGAACAGCTACAGGGGAGACACCTTATTCCCTGGCTTTCGAAGTTGAAGCAGTCCTCCCCATCGAGCATAAGTTGACCTCATTCAGGGTACAACACTTTGAGCCCGAAAGCAACGAAGTCAAGCTCCGGGCTAATCTAGACCTCCTAGAAGAAAAACAAGACCGGGTAGCAGAGAATGTAGCAATCTACCAGAGCAAGATCGCTAGATACTTCAACCAAAAGGTCAGAGCCCGGAAATTCAAAAAAGGGGATCTGGTACTTAGGAAGGTGACCCTGAACACTCGGAAAAGGTCGGATGGAGTCTTAAGTCCCAATTGGGAAGGGCCATATTTGATAAAGCTAGTTGTTCACAATGGAGCTTATAAACTCGAAGACATGGACGGACGATCCATCGACCACACTTGGAATGCAGATCATTTGAGGAAATTCTACCCTTGAAGGGAGTTCTCCAGTAGACTAGCCCCACTTAGTTTTCATTACAGACCCTAATAAAGATGTACTACATCTCGATCATCAATAAAGTCATTTTCCTTTTCCCTTCCATCTTTGTCTCCAACTATGTTCAACATTAATGACTTCACCCTTGTATGAGAAACTCAACATAAACGTTTCGAGACCAGGAAATAGCTGAATAACCCTCTTGATGCCTTGGTCGGGATACCACCCCCAAGAAGGATCTGAGTGTAAGAGCATAGTTGCCCTCCAGATCTCGAGACCAGGAAACAGCTGAATAGCCCTCCTGATGTCTTGGTCGGGCTACCACCCCTAAGAAGGATCTGAGTGTAAGAGCATAGTTGCCCTCCAGATCTTGAGACCAGGAAATAGCTGAATAGCCCTCCTGATGCCTTGGTCGGGCTACCACCCCCAAGAAGGATCTGAGTGTAAGAGCATAGTTGCCCTCCAGATCTCGAGACCAGGAAATAGTTCGATAGCCCTCCTGATGCCTTGGTCGGGCTACCACCCTCAAGAAGGATCTGAGTGTAAGAGCATAGTTGCCCTCCAGATCTCGAGACCAGGAAATAGCTCGATAGCCCTCATGATGCCTTGGTCGGGCTACCACCCCCAAGAAGGATCTGGGTGTAATAGCATAGTTGCCCTCCAGATCTCGAGACCAGGAAATAGCTTGATAGCCCTCCTGATGCCTTAGTCGGGCTACCACCCTCAAGAAGGATCTGAGTGTAAGAGCATAGTTGCCCTCCAGATCTCGAGACCAGGAAATAGCTCGATAGCCTTCCTGATGCCTTGGTCGGGCTACCACCCCCAAGAAGGATCTGAGTGTAAGAGCATAGTTGCCCTCCAGATCTCGAGACCAGGAAATAGCTCGATAGCCATCCTGATGCCTTGGTCGGGCTACCACCGCCAAGAAGGATCTGAGTGTAAGAGCATAGTTGCTCTCCAGATCTCAAAGACTAGGAAATAGCTAAGTAGCCCTCCTGATGTCTTTGTTGGGCTATCACCCCATATAAAAAAAACATATATATATATATATAATGTTTGCTTTCATGTGCAAGATCAAAATCGTCATAATTCCCTTCACGAATCTTAATTAGTTGGTACAGATGCTACCCTGGATCCCATTTAAGACCAGAAATAAAATAAAAGTTCTCAAAACCGATTCGATTTCTCATTAAGGACAAGGGGAGCCTATCCCCCGATAAGGCTACATCCACCAAATGGGGAGCCCAACCCCCGAACTCAAGCTACAAAAAAAAAAGCTGATAAGGGCAAAACGGGGTGCCCACCCCCTTTTTCGGGCGATCAAAAACAAGTCATGATGAACTGCTTCAAGCCTTGGGACTCTCTTGGCTCCCTTCTGATGGCCCTCCTCCTTCTTGCTGATCTCCGCCATCAACCCCCTCTACAGATAGCTGTCCATCTGGGTTATCCTCACCGACCGCTCCTCCATTTAGAGGCTCCATCGGCTGATCAACAGGATCTTCCTCCAAAACCTCATTTATCACGTCCATAACCTCAGGCGGGACAGTCGCGTCAAGAAGGGCAGCCATAGACCCCGTCTGGCTCCTATCAACCTCCATCTCTGTTAAAGGGGGATCCTCAGACGGGCTCCTAACCTCTTCACCAGCTCCCGAATGGTCCTCCTCCGATCAAGAGGACATCACTTTACTGGAGGACTCACTAGGACCTGAGGTGGTAAAGGTAGGAAGAGAGAATGGAGGATCTGTCCGAGCGGGCTGCTTCCCAGCTCCTGCTTGGCTCGAAAGGACCACCTTGTTGCCTTCAGGGCGAGATAGCTCTGCCGCCTTGAGCATTATTTCCTATCTATCCCAGCCAGCAATGGATGACAAATCAAATGGAGGAGGAAGAGCTTCCGCGGCCTGAAAGGAAGCATAGAAATACCCGTCGCTGAAGGAGGTCTCTGCATCAGCTTACAGCTTGGTCACCTGAGTAATCAGAGACTGGTTCTCGAGGTCTAACTTCTTAGCCTCAGATCTCCAGGAATCCCGCTGCCTAGCCCACCGGAGAGATTGAAGATGCTCCTGATCATAAGATTGCTTCATCCTCTCATGATCACAGCGAAGCTCAGCCATCTCGACCTCGACCTTTCCCTGGCTGGAAGTCACCTCTTCCACTAAAGACCGAGCCTGCTTGAGCAGTTCCCCGGCTTTCTTGGCTTCAGCTTCGGCTTTTGCAGCCCGGTCGCGGAGGAGGGCTACCTGCCGGCCCATCGCAACATTAAACTTGAAGGCCTACAAAATACAAAACCCGAGTTAGAAACTGAACGAATTAACAAGAATAGCACGAAAGAAATACAATTACCTCAGCTAAAATAGCAGACCCCTTGGTTATAAGGACGTCCACAAGCATGGAAGCAATCTTGGAGATCCCGCCACCCGGACAGGACGCTATGAATTGCTCCAGGACCTCATCCCGCCCTGTCAAGCTCGACTGAGGCCGGGAGCGGCTGGAAGGAACCTTCGTGACTCCTTTCCCAGAAGCGACACCTTTCCCAGAAACCTCCGAAGCTTTGGTTGTTGGAAGCGCAGCGAAATCAGATGTTTGAGTCGAAGGGGTAGCAACTTTAGCTGCCACGGCCGAAGGGACAGAAGCAGCCGGGCCAACCACCTAGGGAGCTTTACCCAAAGCCCGGAAAGCCCGCGAGGCAAGAGTGGCCATCTTAGACCCAGCCGGAGAGATAGACGAAGCCAGAGCAGGTTCGACCCCAGAGGTGGGAAGAGAAACTCCACCTTGAGGAGAGCGTGAGACGTGATAGGTGGCCGGTTCCACGACAAAAACTGTGAATAAGCAGATTAAAAAAGAAAATGTTAGAACCAAGCTGAATAATAAGGTGAAGCAACTCAAGGATACTTACGAGGAATAGCGTCTGAAATCCGCAAATATTTGTTCACCCTACGAGGATCAAAAGCTTCAGCAGTAGGGAACTTCGGATTCAAATAATTCCGTGCTAGAATAGCCTTTAAAACTGCTTCGGACTCAGAAGGCAGGGAGTCCCGGTCCCATAAGGGCTTGTCACTGAAAGCCGTGGGAACCTCGAATTCATGCCCTCCGATGAAAATCGAGCTCCCCCAGTCATCCCCCGCCAGGATCCGTTCTTCTTTCCACGCGGGGTCCTTCTTCGAGGCACCAGGAACGATGAAGTTAAGCTTGTTCTTGGCCTTGGCATAGAACTGGCCTCGAGGAGCCACAGACAGGCTCCCAATCTAGAAGAGATAGGCCAGCTCCTCTACACCCGGCTCCTTCGTCACCTTACTCATCTGGCATTGTTCCCTCCATAATACAAGGAAACCAATCAGATGCCTCCAGAAGCCAGGCATCAACTGGAGGGGAGCGAGCTGCATGGCGTTGAGAGCCCGCCGAAGAGTCGGATGGAGGGGAAGCCTGACCCCATTCTCAAGAGCGGCCACATGAATCGGAAGCAAGCCTTTAGGGGGGTTGAAGAACTCGTAATTTTTGGGAGGCACCAAACTTTGACCTCAAGCGGTCAATCGACATCGGGTCAACAGTGGAATCTGGGACAACCCGGAAATCGTAAGGAGGGAGCCTCTCCACAAGGGGACCAGGAGCCGAGACCCGACGCTCCCCCGCAGCGCCACCATCCGCTTCTTTGTCAGAATCTTCGTCGATAATATCCAAAGGGTGGTCAGGATGGTTGGAGAACCCAGTCCCGATGGATATATTCCTACTCGACCGCCGACGTTGCGAGGTGGGAGGGGAATCGTCGCCGTCAGAACTCCTCCTAGCCCGCTTCCCTAGAGTAAAACTGACGACCTCCTCGCCGTCGATTATGGAATCAGCTGAGTCGCGACTTTATTTCGACATTGTGAAGCCAAAAAGGACGAAGAATGAAGAAAGAAGCAAGCTTGGAGGAAAAGCTATGGAAATATTTCTCAGCAAAAAAATTTTTAGCTCGAAGAGATGTGAGGAAGATGAGGAGGAAAATATACTAATATATAGGCAAGAGGGCAACAGCACGAGCTACCGAGATACTCGTTTGGTAACGGTAAAAAATCTCGGGGACTACAGTAACGTAAACAGGATTAAACCCAAAAGCGGGCTAATCATCTCACGCCACATCACTTACCCAGTTAAGAGGAAGATCTCCCCAAGATTCTGGTAACGGTAAAAAATCTCAAGGGACTGCCGTAACGCAATCAGATTAATTCGAAGATAAATTAGTCGGTTCGCATCACGTCACTCAAATGAAGAAATTTCCCCAATATTTCGGTAACGGTAAAAAGAGGAAGATTTCCCAAATAAAGTAAAAATCTGACCCCAACCCCGAGCTCGACGTCTAGTGTTCAAGTCAGAGGGGACTTCTGTTAATAGCCAAAATTGGCTAAGGACCAAAGGAAAATTTTCCACCTCCCAGACCTGGTTCCATACCCGAGAGTTTCCACTAGGAGACCTCTCTATCCAGAGCCGAAACTACGATACCACCCCAGGAACAAGGACTGGCTCCGGAAATATCCGGGATAGAGCCCGGAACGATCAGATCTAGCCCGCACCACCAAAACTAGAAGCCCTCTGAAGTCGAGGTCACCTCGCAAATGCTCTAGAGACTCGCCTATACCTCGATTAACACAGAAGAATGTCCCTAGAAGGCCGCACCTAGCTTCGAAAGGTCAGGGGAAGCCACACCTAGCTTCGAAAGGGTCAAGGGAAGCCAGATCTGGCTCCAAGCTAGATGAAACTTCTCAGATATCAAGGTATAGAACACTAATCAACCTCACTGGTTGGTGCACCACACCATGCCATATTCAATGACCTCTATAAAGGATCATGCTGAAAGGATACGAGGGATACACTGACTCACATCTGGAAACATTACCTATGTGCAGAACAAGTAATAGAATCCAAAAAGGAAACAAACTGATCTCCACCACGATACTCTCAATTCGGCAAAGTCAATGACATTAAAACGAGAAATCCCGCCCGATAAGGAGGGGAGAGACTAAGAAAATCAAGGGGAGAATCAGTCGGTGTGAACTACAAACTATATATAAATAGAAAAGAAAGGAAATGAAAAAGAGGAGACTACTATTCGACAGGCATACGACAAACACTCAACTATACCCAAGAGAGAAATTTGTATATCATACACGTTCAATAAAGAAAATATTATTATTCTCTTTTGGATGTTAAATTGTATCATTGTTCTTTCATTGTTCTTTATCATTTCGAAACACATTGTTGACATATACGATCAATCTTGGCCACCACCTACGTGGTAGTAGTCTTAAGGGTGTTAACTGCGATTTCTCACCTTGAGCAAAATTTCCATTAACAAATTTAAACATTTTAAATTCAATTTCAAATATTTAATTTAATAAAATAATCATATTATCTTATTCTATTTAAAATCAAATATCAACTAACACCCTCCATTTAGTGATTAATAACATAATTAAATAATCTTATTATTTAATTTATTTAATCACCATTATTCATTAATTAAACAATCTCATTATTCAATTAATTCCTAAATAAATACGTGTCACTTTTGTAACACAATTAATTGGACAATCCAATTAATTAATTGTGACCGTTGTTACCTAAATCGATCGGGCTTGCAAGGGGACCTAATGGACCCACAGTATTTTGAGCTCCAATAATCCTTTGGAATCATTAATTAAACTCTTTAATTAATATTCCTTGATTATTAACTCCGGTGTTATTCCACTTAAAAGCCAAAGCTGCACTCTCTCAACTGTAGACGTTTTTACACAGATCGATACAACTCCGTGTCCATCGATATAGCTATTACAATATGGTGTGATCCCCCACAGTAGTTCATAATTAGAGCTGGGTCATAATGTCTGTTATACCCCTCTAATTACATATATCCTTTTAGTACCGTTGATTCTCTAATGGACAATAAATCATATTTCCTCACGGAATTAGGAGAGCGCTCATATTGTCCAAGCCTTGAATCAACCCTTAAGGGAACTACCATCTACTTCTCACAAGAAGGAGTGAATTCCACTATTGTGTACATACCTTCCCATCCAGAAGCCAAACCGCAATCCCAACATACTGACTATATTGGTTAGGAACTGCATCCGACCTTACCCATGGTATATCAAAGACTACGATCTAACCTAAAGGAGTCAATAAAACACTCAGGATTAAGATCACCTACATATAGCCATCATTAGTTGATATATATATGAATCTCATCAGTAAACGGATCTGGGTGAGAGATTCATATAGATCATGGCCCAGTCCTATATGATCACATCATACAAGGTGCCTCCATTCCCATATCTCATATGAATGATTCAGGATAGAATCACCGTACATTACGGAATGGACCACAGCTATAGATTAACCACAAATAAAGTACCCAGCTTTATTTGCTATCTATGGACTCTTTAGATTGCACTTATTTTACTGTATACATCCGTATATGACACTCATATACACAGTTCGAGATTACATCCGGCAATCTAGGATGTTAGTATATGCACAAGTTATAAAATAAACAACACAACAAGAACGAATTGAAATTTTCTTTTTATTTATTTCATAAATCCATTTACAAATTGCATCTTTAGGGCATAAACCCCAACAATCTCCCACTTGCACTAAAGCATGTGAGGCATGTCTCGTAACCCTATACCATCTAGGTGACCCGAAAACACTTTAGCCGGTAAGGTCTTCGTAAATGGATCAGCACGATTGTCTTGTGAGGCTATCTTGGTGACGATCACATCTCCTCTCTGCACTATCTCTCTAATGAGATGATACTTTCTCTCTATATGCTTCCCTCTCTTGTGGCTTCTTGGTGCTTTGGAATTAACCACATCACCACTGTTATCACAATAAAGTGTGATGGGCTTATCCAGATCTGAAACAACTTCCAGATCACTCAAGAACTTGCAGAGCCAAACAGCCTCATTAGCAGCTTCACAAGCGGCTACATATTCGGCTTCCATGGTGGAGTCAGCAATGCAAGATTGCTTTATACTTCTCCATACAATGGCTCTACCACTCAGGGTGAAAACTGATCCAGACATGGATTTCCTAGAATCCTTGTCTGACTGAAAATCAGAATCTGTGTATCCTAACGGGATCAAATCCTGTCCGGAATACACTAGCATATAGTTTCTCGTTCTCCAAAGATACTTGAGAATAGTCTTGACAGCAACCCAATGATTCAATCCTGGGTTGGACTGGTACCTGCTGACTACTCCCACTGCATAGCAGATGTCCGGTCTCGTGCATAACATAGCATACATGAGACTACCTACTGCTAATGCATAGGGTACACGTCTCATATCCTCAACTTCTTGAGGTGTCTTAGGACACTGTTCCTTAGACAAGTGAACTCCATGCCTAAAAGGTAAGTTACCTTTCTTGGAGTTCTGCATCAAAAATCGCACA
Organism: Dipteronia sinensis; assembly: GCA_033220585.1. NCBI lineage: Eukaryota > Viridiplantae > Streptophyta > Magnoliopsida > Sapindales > Sapindaceae > Dipteronia > Dipteronia sinensis. Next base: position 22,652,859 of record CM065638.1, on the reverse strand, counting down.
AGAATCTTATCGATATACGATGCCTGAGACAATGCTATGAGTTTGTTCTTACGATCCCTTGTAAGTTGGATCCCTGGAACATAACTCGCCTCTCCTAAATTTTTCATTTGGAATTGGCTAGCCAGCCAGCCCTTTACTTTAGTAGGGCAAGGTACATGCCTTCGTTAACTCGCGGAGCTGATGTCCTATCTAGATAGATAGGTAGTCGAGGTCCTAACCTTATCAAGTATCGGCTCCATCTAAGTAGTGGTACCGATCTCACTGGTTACCTGGAATATCATGATGATTCTTCCTAGGTAGGTCTTTGTCCAAAAATTCTCTTTTGGTCCCTTGCCAGAAAACCCTGTTAACAATTTTAAATGACAAATATTTTGACACTGCATTTTTGACAGCGAAATGCCTTCGTCAGCGCACTTGCCCAGTTTTCTCTTATAAGCATGATCCACCTCAATCACTCCATGCTAAGGATCCTAAATACACCTCAATTGATTCAACATCACTTTATGCATGGCTTGTCTAATCCAAAGCATCACATTTGCAAGATTTTCACCTAGAACATTCAAGGAATCAAAATCAATCGATTAATTTCAAAATTCTTTTCATAACACAATCTAAATCCCCAAATTGACAAATTCATCAACTACATTCCAAACCCTAGATATGAAATTAACACAATGTACACATGATTCACCCAATTGATAATTGAATTTCATCTTAGCAACTCAAAATAACAAACAAGAGAAATTAATTTCGAATTAGGCACAACAAATCTTTCTAATCATATAAACCCTAATTTTCGAAATTCTCAACTAAATTCACAATTAACACATCAATCCTATCTAAATCTCTCTCAATTCATAAATTCAACAAAACCCATCATGGAATTTTGACAAAGAACTTCAATAATTTCCAATAAACCCTAAAATATGAATTAGGCATATACATGTGCAATTGTCAATTCAATTCAACTAAATTAACAACAACATGCATCTATAATTGAAACCCATCATATATGAACAACAATCAAACAAGAGTTAGGAAAAATTTGTGGGTGTCCATAAATATTTTGAGTTCAAGCATGTTAGAGAATGTTTAGAGAGAGAGAGAGAGATATGAAAATCTAAAAATTGACCAAATAATTCGAGTTTTAATGGAACCTTTAGTCTTGAAATCGATTACGTGGGGTTGAAGAAATACCTTAGAAGTTCAAGAGAACGAAAAGAGTGGGAGAAATTTGAGTTACTCGTGGTAGGGCTCACTTGAAAGTGACAGGTCATATATATAGGTTACAATTCATGGCCCCAATATGCACGGGTAGTGCGCGAGTAGTGTGTGGGTTTGTACCCACAGTTTTTGAATGAATTCTTCCCAGTTCGCGGGTCTGTAACAATATTGTACTCACGCAGTGCACCCACCAACTGAAAGTCGAGAGCACAGTTTTGAACTCTGATGGTAATGCTTGGGCTTCACCCGCGCAGTTTGACCCACAAACTGAAAGGCTATGCATCCTTGATTGTGTTTTTCTCTTACCAGCGGAGTGCTGTATTTCTTTGTGCTCTCCACTGCCTTGACCTGCACAAGATCATCACTACCATCAACCATACTTGCCTTATTACTTTATTATCAACAAAACAAACTTGAAGATCCTAACACAATTTCAAAATAGATTCCACAATAAATTTTCTCCATAACCTAGCTCTACCCAAACATAAGCATGCACATGATAATAATATAAATGGGCAATAACTTAGTCAAAAAGAGAAAATGAATTGTGCAATCTAATCTTGCATTGAAAATATTCAATGTAGTGCAACTTGAGTGGAACTAGAGTCTATTAAGGATTGTTTGGTTAGATTTGAAAATGCACCCCTCTTAACTACTCAAATTGGTGCTCGTGACTCTATCTTCTTATCCATGCACACTTCCCTCACTAGGTCTTTCCTCACCCAAATTTTCTTTACTTGAGTTGGGTGATTCCTAGACCTAGACTATCTAGTTTTCCTAAAATTATGGAATTTTTAGCATTGGCCTTGAATGTGCCCTTTCTTGGAACAAAAATAACAAGTGATAGGGGTATGGGAAGAACTCTTTCTTGCCTAGTGTCCCTGAGGCCTTTGGTGTTGCCTCACTTGGAGTGTCTTGACCTCTTTTCCCCCTTGCCAAGTTGGACAATATAATCACACTCTTTGACTTTTGCAATCTTCAAGGCCTCCTCTGTCTTCCTAAGACCTCATTGACTTCCTCTAAAGCACTTGTCTTCCTTTTCTACTTCCAAGAGCATTTTTCTGGATTTCCTTGAATGTTACTCTTCAAACTCCTTGGAGAGCTTGACTAGTGTAAGTTTCTCATATTTTGATTGGCTTATTTCTTTGACAAACCATATTGGGGATTAATTTTGTAAGGGTAAATTAGGCCTCATTGGGTGTGATCAAGCTTCAAGGACATCATCTCTCTCAAGAGCACTTCAAAGGTATATCACATGCTTAATTCTCTTTGAAGAGGTTTTAGTTGCACACACTCACATTCTATGCATTTGTATTGACATGCATGTATGGTTGCACACACACATACACACTTCTTGCATGCCCATTTTCATTGCATCCTAGTTAGATAGGCATAGGATAGAAAATCCTACAAAAAGAATGATGACCGCTGTGATGACCATTGTGAATTATCACAGCAGTAGACACAGCGGTCCTTCATCAGTAAGGCACTGCTGTCTCACCGCTCCTTTTGTGCTGTGAATTACTCACAGTGGTGAGTCCTCCAGTTGGTCACCGCTGTGATACCGCTATGATAATTCACAGTGGTGGAGAACACAGTATGTCACAACTGTGTGACCGCTGTGACTACCCACAACAGTACTCACGACGGTCGAGCTCTGTTTTGCCCAAAACGATGCCGTTTTGCTTTGACCTGCTATATATACTTTGTTATCTCTCCCTTTTTATTTTTGTGAGTTCAAGAAGCCATTTTTGTGTGTCCAAGCTTTCTTCAAGAGAGAGAAACTCCCAAGAACTCATCTTTACTCAACCAAACACAAATCCATGTGCATCTAACATCTTACAAGCATCATCTCATCATGGATTCTTCTTGCTTTCATTGACTAGGTAACTTGAACATGCCCTAAATCTCTTTGTATTTATTTATGTTCTTGTTTGCCTAGGGTTAGCTCTTTTATGTGAATTTATTGCATATCTTTATGTTTAATGGCATTTATAACATGTTTGAGTTGTTGTGTGTTGGTTAAGAGCTTTGTTCATTGATAGCTAGCATTTAGGATGATTTTACCCTTCTAGCTAAATCTTCATGCATTTGCATTTAGATATTGATATCTAGGATTTGCACTCATTGACATCTTTAAATCCTTAGATAAGCATTTAGTGTTGCCTAGCATTAATTGCATGTTAGAATATTTTTACATATTCACATAGGTTGTTTAACCTCTTCATTGATTGTTAAGCTTTGTGACTAAGTGGATTAGTGCACAAGCTTGTGGTCTAGAATCACTATTAAAGGCCTGTTGGGTAGAGTGAAAGGGTTAGTGACCAAGTAGGTGTGACTTGAGGTCAACCTAGGTTGTAAACTTTCATTCAAATAGTGGATTTGAGGACCGTATGTGGCTAGAAGGATAGCCCATAAGTTTTGCCCAGTTGGAGGGTTTCTCACGTAAATCAATCCTTGTGTTTTTATTGTTTTCCGCATGTTTATGTTGGATTGGTTGATTGCTAATATGGGGTAGGACTATTAAAATTGATTAAGTCGAAAAGTTGGTAATAAATCAACTAAAACCTATTCACCCCCCCCCCCCCCCCCCCCCCCCCCCCCCCCCTCCCCCTCTAGGTTAATAGACACACGCTATACAGTATTTTCAACTAGCTCTTCTAGGTTCTTTTGTGCTTCATTCTTTTCCTCCTTGAGCATCTCTACTTTCTCTTTTAACTCCTTGTTCACGGCTGAGAAGTCTTATACTTTCTTCCTTAAGAATCCATTATCAGCCTTGAGTAACTTAACTTTAAGTAGTAGCTTTTTGTTCTCTTTTTCTAGCTCATCAACTTTCTCAAGCATGTGTCTATCAAGAACCTTGTCTTCAAACTTTATGGCCTCTTGTTCTTAGAGGCAATCTTGTTGCCTTTCTTCCATCTCCGAAGCCATTTTAAAAACCTTCACAACGTCACATACCCGATTCTTCTTCTTTCTTCTTTTAGGTACTTCCAATACAAAACAACCTTCTTCTTCTCTCTTTTCCGATAGGTGGACACTAAATTCTACACTCTTTCCACCGCAGCTGAAAGATAACCTCCTTGAAATCACATCCATAACCATGTTGGTTGTGGCCATAAACGGTTTACCTAGAAGTAGCTTTCAATCCTTCTTATAGGATGACTTTTCTTCAACATCCAATACAAAAAAGTCCACTAGGACTTTAAGTCCATGTTAGGATTATGCTCAATAGCAAGAGTGTAATATTGTAATTGACAATCTTTTCATATTAATAAAGTGATTTCTGGTTTAACAAAATCTTATAGCATTTATAACGATAGTGTAGCAAAAAATTGCTTAAAACCGCAGCGGAAGGCGAAAAAATAATTTTCGTATAGTTTAAAATTTTTCTAAAGATTTGAACCTTAACCCTTTAATTAATTAAACTCAAATATACTGTTAGAGTTAAATACCTCTTGTCACGTGATCCGATTGACTTACGTCGATGGTAATCCTGCAAGATCTTCAATCCTAGCACGTACGTGAATCACCTAGGAGCACGGTCTCCTTTTTTCTTTGAATTGCTTACCTTAGAATGGATGTATGAAATTTCTGATCTTGATCTTCAATAGTAAAACACCAAGAGCCTAAAAAAATAGTTCCGGTCACTTTTGAATTCACAATCAATATGATTGAAACTCGCGTAACCCATAATCAAAAGTGTGCACAAAACCTTTTGATGTTAAAGGCTTGTAAGTGCACTATCGAATGAGAACTTATTTTCTTTTTCTCTCTTGGCTGAAAATCTATGTGTATAGAGTAGGATTATTTTTTTTTTCAAAAAAAACAAAAATCTCTCTCTATTTTGCTTCTTGGTGGCCGAAAATTCATAACCTTATATTTATAGGTTGGCCGAATTTTCTCCTTCACCAAGTAGGGTTGGCCGAATTCATTGAATAGGAAATCTAGGGTTGGTTAATTTCCTTACTTGAAAAGGAATTGTCCTTTTCCCTAATTCCTATCAATTCAAGAATCCTAACCCTTGTAGGACTAGTGGTGGCCGAATTCTTTGTATAATAAGGGGTGTATGTGGACTTAATCCTTACCACATTAGGACTCCTATCACTTAAAAGAATTCCAACCCTAATCCAACACATAGTATTTAATTTACTGATCAGGAAAAGATTTTGATTTAAACTATCAATTAATTATATAATTATTTAATTCCCATTTAATCAAAACAATAAAATAAAATAATATCTTGGGCTATTTTATTTAGCCTTGCCGCCCATACCATGTATATATGGGCCCAATATTATTTTTCTTATTTTATTTAATCCGTTAGACTTTAAATAAAAGCCCACATGTGAACCAGACTTATTCTTACTAAAAGAAACAAGCCTACATGTCTCCTTTTAATATATTAATATAATAGTGAAGCCCATTAAATAAATAATAGACATATTATATTCTTAATATATTAAATGCAATTCTAGATGGACCCATAAATTGGTCCGGTAGAATATATCAAGTGATCCATGCAAGTACGTGTCGATTGTGGATCTTGGCGGGCTATCTAAATTTAAGCTTCAATAGACATAACCTAATCACAATCAACAAATGATGCACTTAGGTCCGATCTATTAATTTTAACTCATTCCACTAAAGGGCTAAAATTGAACTCTTAAATAAAGATAGAATAAGGAGATGTTTCTCATTCATACCCTAGACAATCTTATAGGAGATGGTGTATCCTCATGAATAATATCAGTAATCGCCAAGAGCTCATAGACCGCATATAGCTCTCCAAGTTACCGTATTTCCTCATATGACCACATTTTGAACTTGGATATTTTGACTTGTCCAGAAGCCATGTCTTCAATAATCATTATTGAAAACTCAACGTTGAGATTTAATATCCAATACCTCAAAACATCCATATGATGATATTATACTCTCATTTAATAAATGTAGCCACGATGTCCATATCTATAAATGAAGTCCTCTATCGATTAACAAATGAATACCACCAAACTATCGAGGATAGACTATGCTATATAATCGTACTCATTGATAGCTCTAATGATAACACTTGCAACCATAAGTCCATCATTTATCTCAGGATTTAGATAGACTCTCTGATTGTCCTGATAATGAAAAGACTTATATCTAGTGACGGTTCTAGATAAAGTATTTCGTTGTGATCCAGTTCAATGCACCCAGTGCACTAGATTCTTTTACTCGAAAACCTTTCGATGATATTAGACTCATCGTAACTCATTTGATCCCACTCAAATACTAGTAAAAGAATTCTACAACTTTATGAAGATAGAGGTGCCCAACCTTTAACTTAAGTTGTGAACGTTATTTAAGACTAACTAAAGAATTGTGTCTACCTCATACATATCCGGATGTACAAACAATTCTTCATATCTCATAGTCTTTTGACCTTATGATTATTTACCTTGACAATTATAATTATAAATGCTATAAGATTTTGCAGAATCAGAAATCACTTTATTTATATGAAAAGATTGTCAATTACAATATTACACTCTTGCTATTGACCATAATCCTAACAATCTCCCACTTGCGCTATAGAAAATGTGTCATATCTCTCATTCCCATGTTCTCTAGGTGCCCATCAAAACTCTTCTGAGGTAGAACCTTTGTGAGAGGATCTGCTAGATATTCTGCCGACGCGATTTTGGTAATCGTCACGTCTCCCCTATGAACAATCTCCCTTAAAAGATGATACTTTCTTTCATTGTGTTTTCCTCTCTTATGACTTCTTGGTTCTTTCGAATTAGCCACTGCTCCACTGTTATCACAGTAGATAGTGATCTGCTTATTCGCACTAGGAACTACTTCTAAGTCAATCAAGAATTGGCGAAGCCAAACAGCCTCCTTGGCAGCTTCGCATGTAGCTACATACTCTGCTTCCATGGTGGAGTCAGCAATACAAGATTGCTTGATACTCCTCCAAATGAATGCTCCTCCTCCAAGAGTAAACACGGATCCTGATGTGGATTTTCTAGAGTCAGAATCCGATTGGAAATCAGAATCTGTATACCCAACGGGGATTAAATCCCCTCCAGAGTATACAAGCATATTATCTTTCGTTCTCCTAAGATACTTGAAAATATGCTTGACTGCCGTTCAATGATCAGGACTAGGTTTCGATTGAAACCTGCTAACTATGCCAACAGCAAAACAAATATCTGTTCTAGTACAGAGCATTGTATACATGAGACTTCCAACTGCCGAGGCATATGGAATTCTACTCATGAATTGCTCTTCTTGCTCATTCTTAGGAACTTGTTCCTTAGAAAGTTTGATTTCCATGCCTAAAAGGTAACATACCTTTCTTGGAATCTTGCATGGAAAACCTAGACAAGATTTTGTCTATGTTTGAAGCTTGGGATAGTGCAATCGTTTTTTCTTTCTATCCCTTATTACTTAGATACCTAGAATAAAACTTGCTTCTCCTAAGTCCTTCATATCAAATTGTTTTGCTAACCATTCATTTACTGATGTCAATACTCCCACATAGTTTCCAATGAGTAATATATCATATACGTAAAGAATAAGGAAAACCAACTTGTCACCTTTGATCCTTTTGTATACACAAGGTTCTTTAAGGTTTTGTAAAAATCCAAAACCTTTTACAGCTTGGTCGAACCTTATGTTCCAGGATCTTGATGCTTGCTTTAATCCATAAATTGATTTCTGCAACTTGCATACCTTTTCCATTTGGCCATTTTCAATGAATCCTTCTGGTTGCATCATATAGATGCTTTCGTCAAGACTTCCATTAAGGAAAGCTGTCTTGACGTCCATTTGCCAAATCTCTAAATCTAAAGATGCTGCAATGGATAAGAGTATCCTAATGGATTTAAGCATGGCCACAGGAGAGAAGGTTTCCTCGTAATCGATACCTTCTTTCAGTGTGTAACCTTTAGCTACCAATCTAGCTTTAAAAGTTTCCACATTTCCATCCATACCTCTTTTCCTCTTGTATATCCACTTGCACCCAATGGGTTTTATCCCTTTAGGCAAGTCTACAAGGGACCAGACTTTGTTATCGAACATGGATTCAATCTCAGATTGCATTGCCTTTTGCCAATGGTGACAATCAACATCCTCAATTGCTTCCTTGTACGTGTAGGGATCATCGTCGTCAGGGAGATTCTCAACAGATTCTCCTAGACCGATGTATCTTTCAATTTGGGTTCTAACCCTTCCACTACGACGAGGAATGGTAGGTTGTTGATTTTATGTTGGAGTGGAAATTACAATTGGGTTAGGTTGTGAAACCTCTTGTGGAATTGTATCTCCTGACATATCATTCAGGACAATTCTACTTTTGGGAACAAAATCATTCATATAGTCCTTTTCCAGAAATGTAGCATTTGTTGAAACAAACACTTTTTGGATCTGAAGGACTATAGAAATAATATCCTTTAGTTCCTTTTGGATACCCCACTAATATGCATGTTTCCGAACGGGACTCCATCTTTTCTGTCTTTCCTTTTAACACATGTGCAGGACAACCAAATATCCTTATGTGTTGTAAACTAGGGTTTCGCCCAGTCCACAACTCATATGGTGTTCCAGGAACCGACTTCGATGGTACCACGTTTAGAATATATATTGCAGTTTGTAGAGCATATCCCCAAAAAGAAATAGGAAGTTTTGAATAACTCAACATAGACCTAACCATGTTCAAAAGAGTTCTATTTCTCCTTTCTGCTACCCCATTTTTGAGAGGTGTACCTGGTGCAGAAAACTGAGAAACTATAACATTATCAATAAGATATTGCTGAAACTCACCAGATAGATATTCTCCACCACGATCAGATCTCAAGATTTTTATGCGCTTCTCAAGCTGATTTTCTACTTCAGCTTTGAATGCTTTGAACATGTCCAAAGCATCCGACTTATGTCTCATGAGATACACATAACCAAATCTTGAGTAATCATCTGTGAAGGTGATGAAGTACTGATATCCACCTTTAGCTTGAATGCTCATAGTGTTAGGATTATGCTCAATGGCAAGAGTGTAATATTGTAATTGACAATCTTCTCATATTAATAAAGTGAATTCTGATTCTTACAATTACTTATAGAATTTATTATTATAATTGTCAAGGTAAATAATCATAAGGTCAAAAGACTATGAGACATGAAGAATTGTTCATACATCCGGATATATATGAGGTAGACACAATTCTTTAGTTAGTCTTGAATAACGTTCACAACTTAAGTTAAAGGTTGGGCACCTCTATCTTGTTAAAGTTGTAGAATTCTTTTACTAGCATTTGAGTGGGATCAAATGAATATGATGAGTCTAAAATCATCGAAAGGTTTTCGAGTAAAAGAATCTAGTGCACTAGGTGCATTGAACTGGATCACAATGAAATACTTTATCTATAACCATCACTAGATATAAGTCTTTTCATTAAAGAGGACAATCGGACAGTCTATCTTAATCCTGAGATAAATGATGGACTTATGGTTGCAAGTGTTATCATTAGAGCTATCAATAAGTACGATTATATAGCATAGTCTATCCTCGATAGTTTGGTGGTATACATTTGTTAATCGATAGAGGACTTCATTTATAGATATGGACATCATGGCTCCATTTATTAAATGAGAGTATAATATCATCATATGGATGTTTTGAGGTATTGGATATTAAATCTCAACGTTGAGTTTTTAATAATGATTATTGAAAACATGGCTTCTGGACAAGTCAAAGTATCCAAGTTCGAAATGTGGTCATATGAGGAAATATGGTAACTTGGAGAGCTATAGGCGGTCTATGAGCTCTTGGCGATTACTGATATTATTCACGAGGATACACCATCTCCTATAAGATTTTCTATGGTATGAATGAGAAACATCTCCTTATTCTATCTTTATTTAAGAGTTCAATTTTTGCTCTTTAGTGGAATGAGTTAAAATTAATAGATTGGACCTAAGTGAATCATTTGTTGATTGTGATTAGGTTGTGTCTACTGAAGCTTAAATTTAGATAGCCCGCCAAGATCCCCAATCCACACGTATTTGCATGGATCACTTGATATATTCTACCGGGCCGATTTAAGGGTCCATCTAGAATTGTTTTTAATATATCAAGAATATAATATGTCTATTATTATATTAATGGGCTGCACTATTATATTAATATATTAAAAGGAGACATGTGGGCTTGTTTCTTTTAGTAAGAATGGGTATAGTTCACATGTGGGCTTTTATTTAAAGTCCAATGGATTAAATGAAATAAGAAAATAATATATGGCCCATTAATATAAGTGGGGCGGCAAGGTGTATATATTAACCTAATATATTATTTTGTTTCATTGTTTTAATTAAATAAGAATTAGTTAATTTATTAATTAATTTTTTAATTAAGAAACAAATCTTTTTCTGATCAGGAAATATATTTCCTAAAGTTATACTATTGGTAGTAGTATATTAAAAGTAAAAGACTTGTATGATAAGAAAATAAATAATTAATTTTATTTATTTAATCAAATAAGAAGTCTTTTTATTTAGTCAATAAAAGAATAAAAATATCTATGAGTTAGAATAGGTTTTGAAGTCTAAAGGTGGATGGAAATTAGGGTGCAACACAAACTCTTTTTGGTATGTGATTTGCGGCAACCCTAGTCCATTTAGAGGAAGATTTCGGCAATCCTAAATAGAAGAGGAAGCAAAATTCCGGCCATCTATATAATTCCACATATAGAATTCGGCCACCATAGTTGATTGAATGATTCAAATTTTCTCCCTCTTCTCAATTCATAGAAAAGGATAATTTTTATTCTACTAAACATAAAAGAGATAAGAGATTATTCTTTGATAGTACACTGATTGCTTGTTCATCAATAAGCTTGTGTGTACAACATCGAATTAGGTTCACGCGAGTTTCTATCATTAGATTGAGAACTCAAAAGTGACCGGAATAATTTTTGTCTTCTTTTGATTGTTTTGTGACTAACAAAAGAAAAAGAAAACTTTGTTCATCCATTCTCAGGTTTGCAATTCAAAGAAAAAGGGAGACCACGCTCCTAGGTGATTCACGTACGTGTTCGGATTGGAAGATCTCGCCGTACTGTTCACGATCACTGTTCACGCGGGTACTGTTCACGATCACTGTTCACGCGGTACTGTTCATAATTACTGTTCGTGCGGGTACTGTTCACGGGCATTGGAAAAGATTTTGCGGATTACCAATCGACGTAAGTCAATCGGATCATGCGTCAAGAGGTATATAACTCGAACCATATATATTTGAGTTTAATTAATTAAAAGGTTAAGGTTCAACTTTGAGAAAAATTTTAAAACCATACGAAATCTATTTTTGTTTCTTCCGCTGCGTTTTATATCGATTTTTCCCTACAATTGGTATCAGAGCCTTGGTTGTACCTTTTAATTAATTAACGTATATATACGTGAATCTATTTCTTTTTTATTGTGATTATACATGTTTTAGAAAGAGATGGCACTCTAGGTATTCGCATATATAATTACATGTTGAATGTACGGATTTATATATGTTTTATAAAGTGAATTGTTATTGCTCGATTTTGGTCCTAGAATTTCAATGTAATTTTTGTTTTGGATTTGTAACAAGAAGGGTGGTCTATTATCGCCATAATTCCTTCTTAGTAGTTGCTAGGGTTTTTTTTTTTGTATGTAAAATAAGTGCAATATTTTTTTTGTAATCAGGTGCAGTATTTTTTTTTTGTAAATCTTACTGCAGTAAAATAAAAAAAAATAAAAAAATTTTGCTGCAGTAATTTATTCGTAATATGATGTAATGTATTCGGGTATTGAAAATTCGAAGACACGAAGAAAAACGAAGCAACCGGAACCGAGAACGAGCACCGTGCGCACCCTAGGACTTGATTGGGCTGCGCATGGCAAGCCTAATCCTTGGTGGGTTGCGCACGGCAGCCTTGTGTGGCCTTATGGGCTGCGCAAGGCAGCCCCTTTGTGGGGTTGTGGGCTGTGCACGTCCATGGGAAGAGGTTGAGGGATGAGCGTATGGTTGATGGCCACCTGAAGATCTTGTATTCCTAACAATTGTAATTTACTTGCTTTTCTAGGATGGGCCAAAATTGTTGCTATTTAATTTTTGCTTAAATATTACAATATTTGTTGTTGTATGATAACATGACATTTTAGAATAGGAGTGCCACTCATCTATCTCTTTTGGTATGAACATGCATCGAATGATTTAGGTATCTAATTGGCATCTAGATAACTTGGTAAAAATCATTCTTTGGGATTTAATCACACGCCTTAAATAATTGACTGGGAGAAGGTGTGCAAGAACGCCTATGGCCTCCAAGATTAGTTGAGTTTTATTATTTTTGGTAATCCCCCCAAGGGGCGTCCATAAATGGAGTTTAACAATATACTTCCTTACAAGGATAGACTAGATAATTGACTTAAACGAAATCTACTCCCCAAGGAGGGATTTTCGTGAGAGAAAATTGAGGGTCGATATCTTGGTAACACACTCAATGTAATTTTATTAATATCCTCCCAAGAGTTCTTGTTAATAAAAATTACAAGGCTAAAATCAAAAACGATGGTTGTTATATTAACAATTAGGTGGGACCTAGTCTAACTCGTAAATAGTGCGAACTCCCAAAGGAGGCGTAATATTTATGGGTGTTGGATCACCGTTGAATTTTTATGATTGAATTATTTATTTTAATTCAAGATAAATTTTTAAAAGTGCTATTATCATGATTATTTACTTATATATGTTTTTGTTTTAATCAGAAATCATGACCCCATCACTTATGAACATCCTGAAAGATAACACCTTAACTGGAAATAACTACGTAACATGGAAAAGGAAAATTGGGTTGTTGCTGCAAAGTGAAAAACATAAGTTTGTTCTGACCACTCCTAAACCACCCCTTCCTAATAATGAATCTAATGTGATGCAAAAAGATGAGTATGAGCAGTGGAAGACTTCTGATGATATGGCAAAATGTTACATTATGGCCACTATCTCCGACGTGTTGCAACAGCAACATGAAGGAATGGAGTCCGCTGCTGATATAATGATGTCTCTAGAGGAAATGTTTGCTATGAGGTCTAGGACGACTAAGAGAGAAGCAGTGACTGCTTTTATGAATCTTAGGATGAAACCTGGACAATCTGTGAAAGATCACATGATGAAAGTCATAGCGCATCTCAATATTGCTGAACTAAATAGTGCTGAGATTGATGGTGAGACCAAAATTGATATGGTAGTTAACTCACTATCAGATTCCTTTGATCAGTTCAAGTTGGACTACACCTTGAACAAAAAGGAATACATCTTGCAGGGCCTGATGCAAGATGTTCAAAGCGCTGAAAAGATCCTTGTGAAAAACAAAGGTCAAGAGATTCATTTGGTTGGTAAAGTTGCTACTGTTAAGACCCGTAAGAAGGTCAAGAAACAACAGAAGAAAAAGCAACTTGGGCCTACCAAGAAGGAAACCAAGAAAGTAACCAAGATCAAAGGGAAATGCTTCCTTTGTGAAGAAAAGGGACATTGGAAAAGAGATTGCCCAAAGTCCCAGAAAAAGAGGAAGAAGGTAATGTTAATTATCTAGAAACATGTTTTCTGGCAGATTCTACTGATTCTTGGATCATAGACTCTGGAGCCACTAATCATGTTTGTTATTCCTTGCAGGGGTTTCAGGAAAAGAGAAGGTTGAATGAAGATGAAGTCAATTTGCGCTTGGGCAACGGAACGTTAGTGTCTGCAAGTGCAGTGGGAGATATTATAGTTATTTTAGATTCTAGTAGGCATTTAGATTTAATAGACGTTTATTATGTACCTCAATTCAAGAGGAATTTAATTTCAGTTTCTTGTTTAAATAAGTTTATTCGGTTACTTTTAATAAAACTTTTATTATTAGTAAGAATGACAAAGTTGTTTGCAAGGGTACATTAGAAAACGGTTTATTCTTTTTGCATAGAAATATCTCTCACTCGTTAGACACAGAAATAACGGAACCTAATCATAAAAGAGTAAAATTATCAAAAGATGAAACCTATCTTTGGCCCTAGGTCACATTAACCTTAATAGGATTAAAAGATTGGTATGTGACGGACCTTTAAGTGACTTAAAGGTTGATGATCTACCAACTTGTGAATCTTGTTTGGAAGGTAAAATGACCAAAAGGCCGTTCAATACCAAAGGTGCAAGAGCCACTGAATGTTTAGGACTAGTACACACTGATGTATGTGGTCCTATGAGCATTCAAGCTAGAGGTGGATATGAGTACTTCATCACCTTCACAGATGATTACTCAAGATTTGGTTACAGTGTATCTCATGAGACATAAGTCGGATGCATTTGATATGTTCAAAGCATTCAAAGCTGAAGTAGAAAATCAGCTTGAGAAACATATAAAAATCTTGAGATCTGATCGTGGTGGAGAATATCTATCTGGAGAGTTTCAGCAATATCTTATTTATAATGGGATAGTTTCTCAGCTTTCTGCACCAGGTACACCTCAACAAAATGGGGTAGCAGAAAAGAGAAATAGGACTCTTTTAGAGATGGTTAGATCAATGTTGAGTTATTCAACACTTCCTATTTCTTTTTGGGGATATGCTCTACAAACAGCAATATATATTCTAAACGATGTACCATCTAAATCTGTCCCTAAAACCCCACATGAATTGTGGACTGGGCGAAAGCCTAGTTTACAACACATTAGGATATTTGGTTGTCCTGCACATGTGTTGAAAGGAAAGACAGAAAAGATGGAGTCCCGTTCGGAAACATGTATATTTGTAGGGTATCCAAAAGGAACTAAAGGATATTATTTCTATAGTCCTTCTGATCTAAAAGTATTTGTTTCAACAAATGCTTCATTTCTAGAAAAGGACTATATGAATAATTTTGTGCCCAAAAGTAGAATTGTCCTGAATGAGATGTCAGGAGATACAATTCCACAAGAGGTTTCACAACCCAGCCAAATTATAAGTTCCACTCCAACACAAGATCAACAACCTACCATTCCTCGTCGTAGCGGGAGGGTTAGAACACAACCAGAAAGACATATCGGTCTAGGAGAATCTGTTGAGAATCTCCAGGACGACGATGATCCCTACACGTACAAGGAAGCTATGGAGGATGTTGATTGTCGTCATTGACAAAAGGCAATGCAATCCGAGATTGAATCGATGTTCAATAAAAAAGTCTGGTCCCTTGTAGACTTGCCTAAAGGGATAAAACCCATTGGGTGCAAGTGGGTATACAAGAGGAAAAGAGGTATGGATGGTAAGGTGGAAACCTTTAAAGCAAGACTAGTAGCTAAAGGTTATACACAGAAAGAAGGTATCGATTACGAGGAAACCTTCTCACCTGTGGCCATGCTTAAATCTGTTAGGATACTCTTATCCATTGCAGCATCTCTAGACCTAGAGATTTGGCAAATGGACGTCAAGACAACTTTCCTTAATGGAAGTCTTGACGAGAGCATCTACATGATGCAACCAGAGGGGTTCATTGAAAAAGGCCAAGAAGAAAGAGTATGCAAGTTGCAAAAGTCCATATATGGACTAAAGCAAGCATCCAGATCCTGGAACATAAGGTTTGATCAAGCTGTAAAGGGTTTTGGATTTATTCAAAACCCAGACGAACCTTGTGTATACAAGAGGATCAAAGGCGACAAGTTGGTTTTCCTCATTCTTTATGTTGATGATATACTACTCATTGGAAACGATGTAGGTGTATTGACATCAGTGAAAGAATGGTTAGCAAAACAATTTGATATGAAGGACTTAAGAGAAGCAAGTTATACTCTTGGTATCCAAGTAATAAGTGATAGAAAGAATAGAACGATTGCATTATCCCAAGCTTCATACATTGATAAAATCTTGTCTAGATTCACCATGCAAGATTCCAAGAAAGGTATGTTACCTTTTAGACATCGAATCGAACTTTCTAAGGGTCAAGCACCTAAGAATGTGCATGAAGAACAATTCCTGAGTAGAGTTCCATATGCCTCGGCAGTTGGAAGTCTCATGTATACAATGCTCTGTACTAGACCAGATATTTGTTTTGCTGTTGGCATAGTTAGCAGGTTTCAATCGAAACCTGGTCCTGATCATTGGACGGCAGTCAAGCATATTTTCAAGTATCTCAAGAGAACTAGAGATTATATGCTTGTATACTCTGGAGGGGATTTAATTCCCGTTGGGTATACAGATTCTGATTTCCAGTCAAATTCTGACTAAAGAAAATCCACATCAGGATATGTGTTTACTATAGGAGGAGGAGCAGTCATATGGAGGAGTATCAAGCAATCTTGTATTGCTGATTCCACCATGGAAGCTGAGTATGTTGCTGCATGCGAAGCTGCCAAAGAGGTTGTTTGGCTCCACCAATTCTTGATTGTCTTGGAAATAGTTCCTAATACGAATAAGCAGATCACTATATATTGTGACAACAGTGGAGCAGTGGCAAATTCGAGAGAACTAAGAAGTCATAAGAGAGGTAAACACATTGAAAGGAAGTATCATTTTTTAATGGAGATTGTGCATAGGGGTGACGTGACAATTACCAAAATCGCATAAGCAGAAAATCTAGTAGATCCTTTAACAAAGGCTCTACCACAGAAGAGTTTTGAGGGGCACCTAGAGAACATGAGAATGAGAGATATGACACACTTGCTATAGCGCAAGTGGGAGATTGTTAGGATTATGCTCAACAGCAAGAGTGTAATATTGTAATTGACAATCTTCTCATATTAATAAAGTGAATTCTGATTCTTACAATTACTTATAGCATTTATTATTATAATTGTCAAGGTAAATAATCATAAGGTCAAAAGACTATGAGACATGGAGAATTGTTCATACATCCGAATATGTATGAGGTAGACACAATTCTTTAGTTAGTCTTGAATAACGTTCACAACTTAAGTTAAAGGTTGGGCACCTCTATCTTGTTAAAGTTGTAGAATTCTTTTACTAGCATTTGAGTGGGATCAAATGAATATGATGAGTCTAAAATCATCGAAAGGTTTTCGAGTAAAAGAATCTATTGCACTAGGTGCATTGAACTGGATCACATTGAAATACTTTATCTAGAACCGTCACTAGATATAAGTCTTTTCATTAAAGAGGACAATCGGAGAGTCTATCTTAATCCTGAGATAAATGATGGACTTATGGTTGCAAGTGTTATCATTAGAGCTATCGATGAGTAGGATTATGTATCATAGTCTATCCTCGATAGTTTTGTGGTATACATTTGTTAATCGATAGAGGACTTCATTTATAGATATGGACATCGTGGCTCCATTTATTAAATGAGAGTATAATATCATCGTATGGATGTTTTGAGGTACTGGATATTAAATCTCAACGTTGAGTTTTTAATAATGATTATTGAAAACATGCTTCTGGACAAGACAAAGTATCCAAGTTCGAAATGTGGTCATATGAGGAAATATGGTAACTTGGAGAGCTATAGGCGGGCTATGAGCTCTTGGCGATTACATATATTATTCACGAGGATACACCATCTCCTATAAGATTGTCTAGGGTATGAATGAGAAACATCTCCTTATTCTATCTTTATTTAAGAGTTCAATTTTTGCTCTTTAGCGGAATGAGTTAAAATTAATAGATTGGACCTAAGTGAATCATTTGTTGATTGTGATTAGGTTGTGTCTACTGAAGCTTAAATTTAGATAGCCCGCCAAGATCCCCAATCCACACTTATTTGCATGGATCACTTGATATATTCTACCGGGCCGATTTAAGGGTCCATCTAGAATTGTTTTTAATATATCAAGAATATAATATGTCTATTATTTAACTAATGGGCTGCACTATTATATTAATATATTAAAAGGAGACATGTGGGCTTGTTTCTTTCAGTAAGAATGGGTCTGGTTCACTTGTGGGCTTTTATTTAAAGTCCAATGGATTAAATGAAATAAGAAAATAATATATAGCCCATTTATATAAGTGGGGCGGCAAGGTGTATATATTAACCTAATATATTATTTTGTTTCATTGTTTTAATTAAATAAGAATTAGTTAATTTATTAATTAATTGTTTAATTAAGAAACAAATCTTTTTCTGATCAGGAAATATATTTCCTAAAGTAATACTATTGGTAGTAGTATATTAAAAGTAAAAGACTTGTTTGATAAGAAAATAATTAATTAATTTTATTTACTTAATCAAATAAGAAGTCTTTTTATTTAGTCAATAAAAGAATAAAAATATCTATGAGTTGGATTAGGTTTTGAAGTCTAAAGGTTGATGGAAATTAGGGTGCAACACAAACTCTTTTTGGTATGTGATTTGCGGCAACCCTAGTCCATTTAGAGGAAGATTTCGGCAATCCTAAATAGAAGAGGAAGCAAAATTCCGGCCACCTATATAATTCCACATATAGAATTCGGCCACCATAGTTTATTGAATGATTCAATTTTTCTTCCTCTTCTCAATTCATAGAAAAGGATAATTTTTATTCTACTAAACATAAAAGAGAGAAGAGATTATTCTTTGATAGTACACTGATTGCTTGTTCATCAATAAGCTTGTGTGTACAACATCGAATTAGGTTCACGCGAGTTTCGATCATTAGATTGAGAACTCAAAAGTGACCGGAATATTTTTTGTCTTCTTTTGATTGTTTTGTGACTAACAAAAGAAAAAGAAAACTTTGTTCATCCATTCTCAGGTTTGCAATTCAAAGAAAAAGGGAGACCACGCTCCTAGGTGATTCACGTACGTGTTCGGATTGGAAGATCTCGCCGTACTGTTCACCATCACTGTTCACGGAAGTACTGTTCACGCGGGTACTGTTCACGATCACTATTCACACGGTACAGTTCACAATCACTGTTCACACGGTACTGTTCACGGGTATCGGAAAAGATTTTGCGGATTACCAATCGTTGTAAGTCAATCGGATCACGCGTCAAGAGGTATTTAACTCTAACCGTATATATTTGAGTTTAATTAATTAAAAGGTTAAGGTTCAACTTTGAGAAAAATTTTAAAACCATACAAAATCTATTTTTCGTTTCTTCCACTGCGTTTTATATCGATTTTTCCCTACACATAGGACCACATACATCAGTGTGTATTAGTCCTAAACATTCAGTGGCTCTTGCACCTTTGGTATTGAATGGCCTTTTGGTCATTTTACCTTCCAAACAAGATTCACAAGTTGGTAGATCATCGACCTTTAAGTCACTTAAAGGTCTGTCACATACCAATCTTTTAATCCTATTAAGGTTAATGTGACCTAGGCGTAAATGCCAAAGGTAGGTTTCATCTTTTGATGATTTTACTCTTTTATGATTAGGTTCCGTTATTTCTGTGTCTAACGAGTGAGAGATATTTCTATGCAAAAAGAATAGACCGTTTTCCAATGTACCTTTGCAAACAATTTTGTCATTCTTACTAATAATAAAAGCTTTATTAAAAGTAACCGAATATCCAAATTTATTTAAACAAGAAACTGAAATTAAATTCCTCTTGAATTGAGGTACATAATAAACGTCTATTAAATCTAAATGCCTACTAGAATCTATAATAACTCTAATATCTCCCACTGCACTTGCAGACACTAACGATCCGTTGCCCAAGCGCAAATTGATTTCGTTCTTATTCAGCCTTCTCCTTTCTTGGAACCCCTGCAAGGAATAACATACATGATTAGTGGCTCCAGAGTCTATGATACAAGAATCTGTAGAATCTGCCAGAAAACATGTTTCAAGATAATTAATATTACCTTGTTCCTTCTTGTTCTGGGACTTTGGGCAATTTCTTTTCCAATGTCCCTTTTCACCACAAAGGAAGCATTTCCCTTTGATCTTGGTTACTTTCTTGGTCTCCTTCTTGGTAGGCCCAAGTTGATTTTTCTTCTGTTGTTTCTTGACCTTCTGACGGGTCTTAACAGTAGCAACTTTACCAACCATATGAATCTCTTGACCTTTGCTTTTCACAAGGATCTTTTCAACGCTTTGAACATCTTGCATCAGGCCCTGCAAGGTGTATTCCTTTTTGTTCAAGGTGTAGTCCAACTTGAACTGATCAAAGGAATCTTATAGTGAGTTGACAACCATGTCAATTTTGGTCTCACCATCTATCTCAGTGCCATTTAATTCTGCAATATTTAGATGTGCTATGACTTTCATCATGTGATCTTTCACAGCCTGTCCAGGTTTCATCCTAAGATTCATAAAAGCAGTCACTGCCTCTCTCTTAGTCGTCCTAGACCTCATAGCAAACATCTCTTCCAGAGACATCATAATATCAGCAGCAGACCTCATTCCTTCATGCTGCTGTTGCAACACGTCGGAGATAGTAGCCATAATGTAACATTTAGCCATATCATCTGAGGTCTTCCACTGCTCATACTCATCTCTTTGTAAAATTCTTGATTCATTATTAGGAGCAGGTGGTTTAGGAGTAGTTAGAACAAACTTATGTTTTTCACTTTGCAGCAACAACCCAATTTTCCTTTTCCATGTGACATAATTATCTCCAGTTAAAGTGTTATCTTTCAGGATGTTCATAAGTGATGGGGTCATGATTTCTGAATAAAACAAAAAGCATATATTAGTAAATAATCATGATAAAGCACTTTCGAATATTTATCTTGAATTAATTAAATAACTCAATCGTGAAAAATTCAACAGTGATCCAACACCCATAAATGTTATGCCTCCTTCGGGAGTTCGCACCATTTACTAGTTGGACTAGGTCCCACCTAATTGTTAACATAACAACCAGCGTTTTCAATTTTAGCCTTGCAATTTTATTAACAAGAACTCTCGGGAGGATATTAATAAAATTACATTGAGTGTGTTACCAAGATATCGACCCTCAATTTTCTCTCACGAAAATCCCTCATCTGGGAGTAGATCTCGTCTGAGTCAATTGTCTAGTCTATCCTTGTAAGGAAGTATTTTGCTAAATTCCATTTATGGACGCCCCTCAGGGGGATTACCAATAAATAATAAAGCTCAACTAACCTTGGAGGCCATAGGTGCTCTAACACACCTTCTCCCACTCAATTATTTAGGCGTGTGATTAAATTCCAAAAAATGATTTTACCAAGTTATCTAGATGCCAATTAGATACGTAAATCATTCAATGCATGTTCATACCAAAAGAGATATATGAGTGGCACTCCTATTCTATATGACATGTTATCATACAATAACAAATATTGTAATATTTATACATAAAAATAAATAGCCACAATTTTGGTCCATCCTAGAAAAGCATGTAAATTACAATTGTACGGAATACAAAAAACTCCTTTCTTGGCGAACAAGACTTCAAGCGACCATCTCGCGCACGTAACTCGCGAACCCGAAGATCACCAAGCAGCCCATGCGCACTCCTTGCCCATGCAAGGGCATGAGCTACCGCATGGCCAGCCCATGCATGGGTCGCGCGAGCTGCTGCACCGCAACAAGCGCAGCTGCAAGCTTGGTTGCGTGCGCGCTTGTTGTCTCGGTGCGCGCGGGTGCCAAGCTCGGTTCCGGATGCTCCAATTTCTTCAAATCTTGAATATATTACAACTTATTTTATACAATAAAATACCGCAGAAATATATATATATATATATTTTTTATTTAAACTACTGTAGTATTTTTTTTTTTACAAATAAAAAACTGCACTTAATTTTTAGTACAATAAAAAATTGCACTAAATTTTAATACAATAAAAAAACTGCAGTATTTTTACAATAAAATTAATAAGAACTTAGCAACTACCAAGAAGGAATTATGGCGATAATAGACCACCCTTCTTGTTACAATTCCGAAACAAAAAATACATTGAAATTCTAGGACCAAAATCGAGCAATAACAATTCACTTTATAACAACATATATAAATCCATACATTCCACATGTAATTATATATGCGAATACCTAGCGTGCCATCTCTTTCTAAAACATGCATAATCACAATAAAAAGAAATATATTCACGTATATATACGTTAATTTATTAAAGGGTACAACCAAGGCTTTGATACCAATTGTAGGGAAAAATTGCTTAAAACCGCAGCGGAAGGCGAAAAATTAATTTTCGTATAGTTTAAAATTTTTCTAAAGATTTGAACCTTAACCCTTTAATTAATTAAACTCAAATATATGGTTAGAGTTAAATACCTCTTGTCACGTGAACAGATTGACTTACGTCGATGGTAATCCGCAAGATCTTCAATCCTAGCACGTACGTGAATCACCTAGGAGCGTGGTCTCCCTTTTTCTTTGAATTGCTTACCTTAGAATGGATGTATGGAATTTCTGATCTTGATCTTCAATAGTAAAACACCAAGAGCCTAAAAAAATAGTTTCGATCACTTTTGAATTCACAATCAATATGATTGAAACTCGCGTAACCCTAAATCGAAAGTGTGCACAAAACCTTTTGATGTTAAAGGCTTGTAAGTGCACTATCGAATGAGAACTTATCTGCTTTTTCTCTCTTGGCCGAAAATCTATGTGTATAGAGTAGGATTTTTTATTTTCAAAACAAACAAAAATCTCTCTCTATTTTGCTTCTTGGTGGCCGAAAATTCATAACCTTATATTTATAGGTGCCGAATTTTCTCCTTCACCAAGTAGGGTTGGCCGAATTCATTGAATAGGAAATCTAGGGTTGGTTAATTTCCTTACTTGAAAAGGAATTGTCCTTTTCCCTAATTCCTATCAATTCAAGAATCCTAACCCTTGTAGGACTAGTGGTGGCCGAATTCTTTGTATAATAAGGAGTGTATGTGGACTTAATCCTTACCACATTAGGACTCCTATAACCTAAAAGAATTCCAACCCTAATCCAACACATAGTATTTAATTTACTGATCAGGAAAAGATTTTGATTTAAACTATTAATTAATTAATTCCCATTTAATCAAAACAATAAAATAAAATAATATCTTGGGCTATTTTATTTAGCCTTGCCGCCCACACCATGTATATATGGGCCCAATATTATTTTTCTTATTTTATTTAATCCATTAGACTTTAAATAAAAGCCCACATGTGAACCAGACTTTAAATAAAAGCCCACATGTGAACCAGACTTATTCTTACTAAAAGAAACAAGCCTACATGTCTCCTTTTAATATATTAATATAATAGTGCAGCCCATTAAATAAATAATAGACATATTATATTCTTAATATATTAAATGCAATTCTAGATGGACCCATAAATTGGTCCGGTAGAATATATCAAGTGATCCATGCAAGTACGTGTGGATTGTGGATCTTGGCGGGCTATCTAAATTTAAGCTTCAATAGATATAACCTAATCACAATCAACAAATGATTCACTTAGGTCCGATCTATTAATTTTAACTCATTCCACTAAAGGGCTAAAATTGAACTCTTAAATAAAGATAGAATAAGGAGATGTTTCTCATTCATACCCTAGATAATCTAATAGGAGATGGTGTATCCTCGTGAATAATATCAGTAATCGCCAAGAGCTCATAGACCGCCTATAGCTCTCCAAGTTACCGTATTTCCTCATATGACCACATTTTGAACTTGGATATTTTGACTTGTCCAGAAGCCATGTCTTCAATAATCATTATTGAAAACTCAACGTTGAGATTTAATATCCAATACCTCAAAACATCCATATGATGATATTATACTCTCATTTAATAAATGGAGCCACAATGTCCATATCTATAAATGAAGTCCTCTATCGATTAACAAATGAATACCACCAAACTATCGAGGATAGAGTATGCTATATAATCGTACTCATTGATAGCTCAAATGATAACACTTGCAACCATAAGTCCATCATTTATCTCAGGATTTAGATAGACTCTCCGATTGTCCTGATAATGAAAAGACTTATATCTAGTGACGGTTCTAGATAAAGTATTTCATTGTGATCCAGTTCAATGCACCCAATGCACCAGATTCTTTTACTCGAAAACCTTTCGATGATTTTAGACTCATCATAACTCATTTGATCCCACCCAAATGCTAGGAAAAGAATTCTACAACTTTATCAAGATAGAGGTGCCCAACCATTAACTTAAGTTGTGAACGTTATTCAAGACTAACTAAAGAATTGTGTCTACCTCATACATATCCGGATGTACAAAAAATTCTTCATATCTCATAGTCTTTTGACCTTATGATTATTTACCTTGACAATTATAATTATAAATGCTATAAGATTTTGCAGAATCAGAAATCACTTTATTTATATGAAAAGATTGTCAATTACAATATTACACTCTTGCTATTGAGCATAATCCTAACAGATAATTGTCAAAGTAAATAATCATAAGGTCAAAAGACTATGAGAAAGGATGAATTATTCATACATCAAGATATGTATGAGGTAGACACAATTCTTTAGTTAGTCTTGAATAAACGTTCACAACTTAAATTAGAGGTTAGGCACCTTTATCTTGATAAAGTTGTAGAATTCTTTTGCTGGCATTTGAGTGGGATCAAATGAGTTATGATGAGTCTAAAATCATCGAAAGGGTCTTCGAGTAAAAGAATCTAGTGCACTGGGTGCATTGAACAGGATCACAATGAAATATTTTATCTAGAACTGTCAGTAGATACAAGTCTTTTCATTATGAGGACAATTAGAGAGTCCATCTTAATCCTGAGATAAATGATGGACTTATGATTGCAAGTGTTATCATTTCAGCAATCAATGAGTACGATTATATAACATAGTCTATCCTCGATAGTTTGGTGGTATTCATTTGTTAATCGATAGAGGACTTCATTTATAGATATGGACATCGTGGCTCAATTTATTGAATGAGAGTATAATATTATCATATGGATATTTTGAGGTATTGGATATTAAATCTCAACATTGAGTTTTTGATAATGTAGATTGTAAACATGGCTTCTGGACAAGTCAAAATATCCAAGTTCAAAACGTGGTCATATGAGTAAATATGGTAACTAGGAGAGCTATAGGCGGTCTATGAGCTCTTGGCGATTACTGATATTATACACGAGGATACACTATCTCCAATAAGATTGTCTAGGGTATGAATGAGAAACATCTTCTTATTCTATCTTTATTTAAGAGTTCAATTTTAGCTCTTTAGTGGAAGGAGCTAAAATTAATAGATCGGACCTAAGTGAATCATTTGTTGATTGTGATTAGGTTATGTCTATTGAAGCTTAAATTTAGATAGCCAGCCAAGATCCCCAATCCACACGGACTTGCATGGATCACTTGATATATTCTACCGGACTAATTTATGGGTCCATCTAGAATTGTATTTAATATATTAAGAATATAATTTGCACATTATTTATTTAATGGGTTGCTCAAATTATATTAATATATTAATGAGAGACATGTGGGCTTGTTCCTTTTAGTAAGAATGAGTCTAGTTCATATGTGGGCTTTTATTTAAAGCCTGAATGGATTAAATAAAATAAGAAAATAATATTTGGCCCATATTTTTTGTGTGGACGGCAAGGCTATAATAATAGCCTAAAATATTATTTTATTTTATTGTTTGATTAAATGGAAATTAATTAATTGATTAATTAATTAATTAATTAAAAATTAAAAACTTTTTCTGACTAGGAATTATGTTTCCTAGTCGTATACTATTATAGTAGTATAATAAATATAAAAGACTTAATTTAGTATGTAGATAAAAAAAGAATTTATTTATCTAATCAAATAAGGAAGTCTTTAATATAATCACAAATACACTATTTGAGTTGGATTAGGAGTCTTGGTGTGGAAAAGAAATCTTTTTTTGAAAAAAGATTCTTTGTCACCAAGTAAATCCACCTAGAGATAGGATTCTTGCCCACCAAGTAAATCCTCTTCAGGAAAGGATTTGTATACCTATATATATTATTAATTTTGGAATTAATAGTAATAGGAAGAAAAAAAAAAAATTTTAAGAGAAAGAATTTTTTATTCTCTTACTTTTGAATAAAAAAAATTCCAACTCTAGAACATAGTAAAAATTCGGCCAAGAGGAAGAGAGAAAGATAGTTCTAAATTCGATAGTGCACTTGCAAGCCTTTACATAAAAAGGTTTTGTGCACACTTTCGATTTAGGTTCACGCGAGTTTCAATCATAACGATTGTGAATTTAAAAGTGACTGGAACAATCTTTCTAGGCTCTTGGAGTTTTTGTGATTAACGATCAAGAAAAAGATTTCGTTTTTCCATTCTCAGGTACGCAATTCAAAGAATAGGGAGACCACGCTCCTAGGTGATTCAAGTTCGTGATCGGATTGGAAGATCTTACGGATTACCATCGACGCCAAGTCAGTTGGATCACACGACAAGAGATATGATATCTTTTGAATATATGTATGTTTAATTAATTAAAGGGTTAAGGTTCAAATATTGGAAAAATTTTAAACTATACTAAATTCGTTTTTAGTCTCGCTTCCGCTGCATTTTTGTATGTTTCCCTACAATTGGTATCAGAGCCAGGTTATACCCTTGAATTAATGAACGTATATATACATGAATCTATTTCTTTTTATTGTGATTATGCATGTTTTAGAAAGAGATGGCACTCTAGGTATTCGCATATATAATTACATGTGGCATGTATGGATTTATATATGTTATTATAAAGTGAATTGTTATTGCTCGATTTTGGTCCTAGAATTTCAATGTAATTTTGTTTCGGAATTGTAACAAGAAGGGTGGCCTATTATCATCATAAGTTCCTTCTTGGTAGTTGCTAGATTCTCTAATTTTTTTTATTGTATTAAAAAATACTGCAGTTTTTTTTTTGTATAAAGTAGTGTAGTTTTTCTTGTGTAAAAAATACT
Organism: Dipteronia sinensis; assembly: GCA_033220585.1. Lineage (NCBI taxonomy): Eukaryota > Viridiplantae > Streptophyta > Magnoliopsida > Sapindales > Sapindaceae > Dipteronia > Dipteronia sinensis. The sequence continues at coordinate 22,625,818 of CM065638.1, read as the reverse complement.
GCAGTGAATTAAAAAAAAATACTGCAGTAATTTATTGTGTAAAATCTGCTGTAATACATTTAAGTTTCGAAGATTCGAAGAGTTGAAGAATTGGAAGCGGAAGAGGAAAAAATCGGAACAAGCTTGGTACCGTGGGCACCATGGCAACAGGAGTGCGTGCACGTTAGCGCGTAGCAACGCTTGTTAAGTGCATGGGCTGCACACGGCAGCCACTTATGTGTCATGGGCGGCGCATGACAGTCCTTTGGGCATAATGGGCTGCACATGGTGGCCCTTTATGGACCCAAGGGGTGTGCACGCCCAAAGGTGGCAGCCGAGGGGTGAGGAAGTGGATGATGGCCGCTTGAAGACTTGTTCGCCAAGAAAGAATATTTTGTATTCCAAACAAATGTAATTTACTTGCTTTTCTACGATGGACCAAAATTGTAGCTATTTATATTTCCGTAAATATTACAATATTTGTTGTTGTATGATAACCCATCATATAGAATAGGAGTGCCACTCATATATCTCTTTTGGTATGAACATGCATTGAATGATTTAGGTATCTAATTGGCATCTAGATAACTTGGTAAAATCATTCTATGGAATTTAATCACATGCCTTAAATAATTGAGTGGGAGAAGGTATGTTAGAACACCTATGGCCTCCAAGGTTAGTTGAGCTTTATTATTTATTGGTAATCCCCCCGAGGGGCGTCCATAAATGGAATTTAGCAAAATACTTCCTTATAAGGATAGACTAGACAATTGACTCAAACGAGATCTACTCTGAGATTGAATCGATGTTCAATAACAAAATCTGGTCCCTTGTAGACTTGCCTAAAGGGATAAAACCCATTGGGTGCAAGTGGGTATACAAGAGGAAAAGAGGTATGGATGGTAAGGTGGAAACCTTTAAAGCTAGACTAGTAGCTAAAGGTTATACACAGAAAGAAGGTATCGATTACGAGGAAACCTTCTCACATGTGGCCATGCTTAAATCCATTAGGATACTCTTATCCATTGCAGCATCTCTAGACCTAGAGATTTGGCAAATGGACGTCAAGACAACTTTCCTTAATGGAAGTCTTGACGAGAGCATCTACATGATGCACCTAGAGGGATTCATTAAAAAAGGCCAAGAAGAAAGAGTATGCAAGTTGCAAAAGTCCATCTATGGATTAAAGCAAGCATCCAGATCCTGGAACATAAGGTTCGATCAAGCTGTAAAGGGTTTTGGATTTATTCAAAACCCTGACGAACCTTGTGTATACAAGAGGATCAAAGGCGACAAGTTGGTTTTCCTCATTCTTTATGTTGATGATATACTACTCATTGGAAACGATGTAGGTGTATTGACATCAGTGAAAGAATGGTTAGCAAAACAATTTGATATGAAGGACTTAGGAGAAGCAAGTTATATTCTTGGCATCCAAGTTATATTCTTGGTATCCAAGTAATAAGGGATAGAAAGAATAGAACGATTGCATTATCCCAAGCTTCATACATTCATAAAATCTTGTCTAGATTGACCATGCAAGATTCCAAGAAAGGTATGTTACCTTTTAGACATGGAATCAAACTTTCTAAGGGTCAAGCACCTAAGAATGTGCATGAAGAGCAATTCATGAGTAGAGTTCCATATGCCTCGGCAGTTGGAAGTCTCATGTATGCAATGCTCTGTACTAGACCAGATATTTGTTTTGCTGTTGGCATAGTTAGCAGGTTTCAATCGAAACCTGGTCCTAATCATTGGACGGCAGTCAAGCATATTTTCAAGTATCTCAAGAGAACTAGAGATTATATGCTTGTATACTCTGGAGGGGATTTAATTCCCGTTGGGTATACAGATTCTGATTTCCAGTCAGATTCTGACTCCAGAAAATCCACATCAGGATCTGTGTTTACCATTGGAGGAGGAGCAGTCATATGGAGGAGTATCAAGCAATCTTGTATTGCTGATTCCACCACGGAAGATGAGTATGTTGATGCATGAGAAGCTGCCAATGAGGCTGTTTGGCTCCGCCAATTTTTGATTGACTTAAAAGTGGTTTCTAGTGCGAATAAGCAGATGACTATACACTGTGACAATAGTGGTGCAGTGGCTAATTCGAAAGAACCAAGAAGTCATAAGAGAGGTAAACACATTGAAAGGAAGTATCACCTTTTGAGGGAAATTGTTCATAGTGGAGACGTGACGATCACCAAAATCGCGTCAGCAGAAAATCTAGCGGATCCTTTCACAAAGGCTCTACCTTAGAAGAGCTTTGATGGACATCTAGAGAACATGGGAATGAGAGATATGACACACTTGCTATAGAGCAGTGGGAGATTGTTAGGATTATGCTCAATGGTAAGAGTGTAATATTGTAATTGACAATCTTCTCATATTAATAAAGTGAATTCTGATTCTTACAATTACTTATAGCATTTATTATTATAATTGTCAAGGTAAATAATCATAAGGTCAAAAAACTATAAGACATGAAGAATTGTTCATACATCCGGATATGTATGAGGTAGACACAATTCTTTAGTTAGTCTTGAATAACGTTCACAACTTAAGTTAAAGGTTGGGCACCTCTATCTTGTTAAAGTTGTAGAATTCTTTTACTACCATTTGAGTGGGATCAAATGAATATGATGAGTCTAAAATCATTGAAAGGTTTTCGAGTAAAAGAATCTAGTGCACTAGGTGCATTGAACTGGATCACAATGAAATACTTTATCTAGAATCGTCACTAGATATAAGTCTTTTCATTAAAGAGGACAATCGGAGAGTCTATCTTAATCCTGAGATAAATGATGGACTTATGGTTGCAAGTGTTATCATTAGAGCTATCAATGAGTACGATTATATAGCATAGTCTATCCTCGATAGTTTGGTGGTATACATTTGTTAATCTATAGAGGACTTCATTTATAGATATGGACATCGTGGCTCCATTTATTAAATGAGAGTATAATATCATCATATGGATGTTTTGAGGTATTGGATATTAAATCTCAACGTTGAGTTTTCAATAATGATTATTGAAAACATGGCTTATGGACAAGTCAAAGTATCCAAGTTCGAAATGTGGTCATATGAGGAAATATGGTAACTTGGAGAGCTATAAGCGGTCTATGAGCTCTTGGCGATTACTGATATTATTCACGAGGATACACCATCTCCTATAAGATTGTCTAGGGTATGAATGAGAAACATCTCCTTATTCTATCTTTATTTAAGAGTTCAATTTTAGCTCTTCAGTGGAATGAGTTAAAATTAATAGATTGGACCTAAGTGAATCATTTGTTGATTGTGATTAGGTTGTGTCTATTGAAGCTTAAATTTAGATAGCCCGCCAAGATCCCCAATCCACACATATTTGCATGGATCATTTGATATATTCTACCAGGCCGATTTAAGGGTCCATCTAGAATTGTTTTTAATATATCAAGAATATAATATGTCTATTATTTAATTAATGGGCTGCACTATTATATTAATATATTAAAACGAGACATGTGGGCTTGTTTCTTTTAGGAAGAATGGGTCTGGTTCACAAGTGGGCTTTTATTTAAAGTCCAATGGATTAAATGAAATAAGAAAATAATATATGGCCCATTTATATAAGTGGGGCGGCAAGGTGTATATATTAACCTAATATATTATTTTGTTTCATTGTTTTAATTAAATAAGAATTAGTTAATTTATTAATTAATTGTTTAATTAAGAAACAAATCTTTTTCTGATCAGGAAATATATTTCCTAAAGTTATACTATTGGTAGTAGTATATTAAAAGTAAAAGACTTGTTTGATAAGAAAATAATTAATTAATTTTATTTATTTAATCAAATAAGAAGTCTTTTTATTTAGTCAATAAAAGAATAAAAATATCTATGAGTTGGATTAGGTTTTGAAGTCTAAAGGTTGATGGAAATTAGTGTGCAACACAAACTCTTTTTGGTATGTGATTTGCGGCAACCCTAGTCCATTTAGAGGAAGATTTCGGCAATCCTAAATAGAAGCGGAAGCAAAATTTCGGCCACCTATATAATACAACATATAGAATTCGGCCACCATAGTTTATTGAATGATTCAATTTTTCTTCTTCTTCTCAATTCATAGAAAAGGATAATTTTTATTCTAAAAAACATAAAAGAGAGAAGAGATTATTCTTTGATAGTACACTGATTGCTTGTTCATCAATAAGCTTGTGTGTACAACATCGAATTAGGTTCACGCGAGTTTCGATCATTAGATTGAGAAATCAAAAGTGACCGGAATAATTTTTGTCTTTTTTTGATTATTTTGTGACTAACAAAAGAAAAAGAAAACTTTGTTCATCCATTCTCAGGTTTGCAATTCAAAGAAAAAGGGAGACCACGCTCCTAGGTGATTCACGTACGTGTTCGGATTGGAAGATCTCACTGTACTGTTCACGATCACTGTTTACGCGGGTACTGTTCACAATCACTGTTCACGCGGGTACTGTTCACGGTCATCGGAAAAGATTTTGCGGATTACCAATCGACGTAAGTCAATCGGATCACGCGTCAAGAGGTATTTAACTCTAACCGTATATATTTGAGTTTAATTAATTAAAAGGTTAAGGTTCAACTTTGAGAAAAATTTTAAAACCATACAAAATCTATTTTTTGTTTCTTCCGCTGCGTTTTATATCAATTTTTCCCTACAGATCAAAGGGAAATGCTTCCTTTATGGTGAAAATGGACATTGGAAAAGAAATTGCCCAAAGTCCTAGAATAAGAAGGAAGAAGGTAATATTAATTATCTTGAAACATGTTTTCTGGCAGATTCTACAGATTCTTGGATCATAAACTCTGGAGCCACTAATCATGTTTGTTATTCCTTACTGGGGTTCCAAGAAAAAAGAAGGCTGAATAAAGATGAAATCAACTTGCGCTTGGGAAACAGAATGTTAGTGTCTGCAAGTGCAGTGGGAGATATTATAGTTATTTTAGATTCTAGTAGGCATTTAGATTTAATAGATGTTTATTATGTACCTCAATTCAAGAGGAATTTAATTTCAGTTTCTTATTTAAATAAATTTGGATATTCGTTTACTTTTAATAAAGCTTTTATTATAAGTAAGAATGACAAAATTATTTGCAAAGGTACATTGGAAAACGTTCTATTCTATTTGCATAGAAATATCTCTCACTCGTTAGACACAGAATTAACGGAACCTAATCATAAAAGAGTAAAATTATCAAAAGATGAAACCTACCTTTGGCATTTACGCCTAGGTCATTGATCATGTCAAATATGTAGTTTATTTAGGCCCTTAAATCCTTATCTTGTGTTCTGTTTTCTTGAGTTTTGGTATCTCTAATGGGTTGTTATGTACGTAATTGTAGAAAATGGTGCAAAGATGGGTTTGGAAGCATGTTGGGATGATTCCGGTAGAAAAGGGGAAAAAGAAAAGACAAAGGATCATAAGCAGCTCTACAGTGCAAGTCAAGTGCAGGTCAAGTGCGGGTTGCAACCGCACTCCAACCGCACTCATGCTCATAGCCGGGACCTGGTACAAGAGAAGAGTTAAAGTGCGGGTCTAGTGCGGGTCACCCAACCGCACTCCACCCGCACTGTTGCCAAACCAGAGAAGCTGAGTTGCACCTGACGTTAAAGTACGGGTACATTACGGGTCATCCAACCGCACTCCACCCGCACTGTTGCTCAAGATAAAAGAGTGGATTTGCACCTGACATTAGAGTGCGGGTAGAGTGCGGGTCATCCAACTGCACTACACCCGCACTATTGCTCAAGACAGAGGAGTGGATTTGGCATCTGATAATAAAGTACGAGTAAAGTGGGAATCAAGTGCAGGTCAAGTACTAGTCAAGTGCGGGTAATCCAACCGCCCTCCACCCGTACTATTTCCCAAATCCGAGAACTGAAGATGAATACAACCAATACAGTGTGGGTACAGTGCGGGTAATTCACCCGCACTCCACCCGCACTCTACCCGCGCCAGATTGATTTTTGAAGTTTAAGTAACCTATTTTTGTATGATGTATAAATAGAAAAGGATGAAAATGTTTTACAAATCCTTTGACTCATTTTTCAGAGGTTTAGATCTAGAATCTCTCTCTCTCTCTCTCATACTTACATTCTCTACTCAACTTCAAGGAAGGTAGGAGATTGAAGCAACTTCAAGGAAGGAGATGTTCTGTAAGGTTTCTTTCTCTTTCCTTTCTCTTATTTTCCTAGTTGTAATGAGTAGCTAAATTCCCTCTAAGGGGTTGATGGAGTAGTTAGTTGGATATTGGGCTTGTATATAAACTTGATCTTATATTTATATTCATGTCTATCTTTCATTGTTCTATTCTTGTTACGAATGGTTATCATTGATTTCTTGTTTAGATACATCCCCTTAGCAAGATCTCTTTGGATTATGTATGAGTATTGCATCTAGATAAACATAATATTTAGTTATTTCTTGCTCTAATGAATGGACTGAACGTCTTGAATTCCGACTCTTAAACCACGGTCTTAATCTAACCTCGATCAAGTTTCCGGCACTATGCATCCTAGGTCGGAGCTCGTCAGAGGATTAGAAGTCATCATTATACATCCTAAGGTTGACTGCGTTACAATCGGTTGAGTCATTGATAGGTAGACGAGCTTCATTTCTAGAATCCGATGAACAACCAACACTATACATCCTAGGTTGGTGGTTTACGATGGATTAATCCCAAATAGGTGGTCCTCACTATACATCCTAGGTGGGCCACTTTCTAGGGATAAATAACCGACTCTATACATCCTAGGTCGAATACCTTTGAACAGACGTGCCAATTGACAAGTTTGTTGCATTGCCCAGTATTTACTTTCATATCCGTTAACTCCTTAGTTTCCATCAATCTATATATCTTTCACCCCATTTCGCCTCCCTCTAGTTTGCATAATTGATTTAGTGTTACTCATAGGATAATTCACCATCTACATCTTCATCATTTTATGTTCCGTTTATTATATATATACATTAACATTATTTTTGCAATAGCTAACCTTAGCTAGCTCCGCTCCTTGTGGATGACACCCCACTTGCCACCATACTTATGTTTTTTAAACCAATTTAGGCTTTCGTGAGGTTTTTACAAATATTGTTGACGGATTGATCTTTAAAACGACACACGAGAATCATCCCGTCAAATGGCATTGCTGCCGGGGAGCGGCAAGTTTAGTTTAATTAGTTTTGCATGAATAATTTTTATAGTTATTTACACTCCTGCTATTACTTCGTTTGTATATTTTTACGTTGTGGGTAGTTTTTGTTTCTCGATATTCTAGGTTCATGGATGCCCTTTGGACAAATTCAGGATCCGAGTACGAGCTTGATATTGACCCATTTAGTTAGGAATGGGGATGACACCAGAAATTCCATGAGGGATGCAATATGGATGAAGAGTTTTCAACCGAAGAGAGACTGGCAGCTTTGCTAAAGGAATACTTGCAAGGGAATGAAGAGACCCTATTAGTAGAGTAGAGAACAAAGGAAATTGTGCAAGCAGCACAGATTCCATAGGACATTAATGCAAGTCAGCTAAGTATGGGAACATTTGATGAATGGATAGGAGAGTTCATGCAGTCAGCCAACCAGGATACGCAAGAGGTCCAACTGCTACAACAAGCACATTTAGAGAGTTGGGAGACATACATGTGGAAGAATGATAGACAATCCAACGAGATGGATACGTCTATTCACAGGATTGAGTTCCAAATAGGTCAGTTGGCTGAATTGTTACAAGAAAAAGAGAAAGGGAAATTTCTGAGTCAACCAGAACAGGCTAGTGCAAGTGCAGTCCTCAGAAGCGGAAGGGTTTTGAAAGAAAATGATAAGGAAACTGTCACAGAAGAAGATGAGGTGGTTCATACAGAGGTAGAGAGTGAGAAAGAGTTAGAAAAGGAAAAAGGTGTTCAGTTAGCAGACCCAGAACCAAGGCCTCAGCTCCATAAGTCATCAAACCCATATATGCTGCTTATACCCATTCCAGGGAGGCTAAAAAACTCCAAGTTAGAGAAATCGCACCAGGAAATCTATGATCTCCTTTCCAAGGTAACCATCAACTTACCACTCTTAGATGCTATTCAGAAAATGCCGGCTTATGGTAAAATTTTCAAAGATTTGAGTACGGATAAAGAGAGGTTTAGGCCAAAAAAACAAGAGCGTCTAAATGAGAATGTCAGTGCAGTAATTCAACGGTCATTGCCCTAGAAAATGAAAGACCCAGGAGGTTTTATAATTGACATTACAATTGGTGGTTCAAACCGTGAACGAGCAATGTTGGACTCAGGAGCAAGCATTAACCTTATGCCATTCTCGGTCTATAAGAAGCTGGGATTGAATGACCTCAGGAAAACCACCATGTCTCTTGTCTTAGCGGATGCCTTTGCGAGAATCCCTAAGGGCATTGTCGAAGATGTGTTAATACAGATAGAAAAGTTAATCATACTTGCTGACTTTGTGGTGATTGACATGGATGAAGGAAGAGACGAAAGAGATGTGAAGTTACTTTTGGGTAGGTCTTTCATGGAAACAGCTAGGGTAGTGATTGATATGCATGCAGGGAAGCTTACCATGAAGGTAGCAGACGAAACAGTGGAGTTCAACATCTTTGACTCTTTGTCATACCCAGTGGGTTTCCACTATTGTATCACCGTGGATTTCTTAGAGGAGGAGTTAGATATCACTGTTGAGGAGGAATTCAAAAGGGAAGGAAATGAAGATGACCTGGTACCATTAGAAGAGCTTCCTCCAAGAGTTGAATTGAAAGCACTCCCATCGAACTTGAAATATGTGTTTCTAGACGAAGAAAAGTTGAACCCAGTTATCATTGCTGCTAATTTGGAGGAAAGTCAAGAAGATGATTTACTTGGAGTGTTGAAAGAATATAGAGCAGCCATTGGTTGGTTCATAGATGATATAAAGGGAATAAGTCCTACCATGTGTATGCATAAGATTTTGCTAGAAGAAAACGCCAAACCAACATGGGAGGCATAAAGGAGACTAAATCCAATTATGCAAGAGGTGGTAAAAAAAGAGATATTGAAGCTTCTCGATGCAGGGATTATCTACCCCATATCAGATAGTAGATGGGTTAGTCCCATTCATGTGGTCCCAAAGAAATCTAGAGTTACAATAATGAAGAATGAGATGAGTGAGTTAGTAGCACAAAGACTCCAGACAGGGTGGCGCGTTTGCGTAGACTACTGCAAGTTGAATGCGGTTACCAAGAAGGACCATTTTCCCTTACCTTTCATTGATCAAGTCCTAGAACGATTGGCAGGGCATCAGTTCTACTACTTTCTAGATGGATATTCTGGGTATAATCAGATAGTTATTGCTCCGGAGGACCAGGAGAAAACAGCTTTTACATGTCCCTATGGAACCTATGCTTTCCGAAGAATGCCCTTTGGCCTTTGCAATGCCCCAGGTACGTTTCAAAGGTGTATGGTTTCGTTGTTTTTGAATATGGTGGGAGAGATTATTGAAGTCTTCATGGACGATTTCTCGGTATTCAGGGATTCTTTCAGGTTGTGTCTTGACAACTTATCATTAGTGCTACAAAGATGTATGAAAAACAATTTGGTGTTGAACTGGGAGAAGTGCCACTTCATGGTGCAACACATGATTGTCTTAGGTCACATAATATCAAAAAAAGGGATTGAGGTAGACAAGGCAAAGGTTGAAGTAATCAAGAGTTTGCCACCTCCTCGCAAGGTTTGGTTTGGGGGTGTTTGATCATGTCAAATATGTAGTTTATTTAGGCCCCTCAAATCCTTATCCTGTGTTCTATTTTTGTGCATTTTGGTATCTCTAATGGGTTGGTATGTATGTAATTGTAGGAAATGGTGCAAAGATGGGTTTGGAAGCATGTTGGGGTGATTCCGGCAGAAAGGGGAAAAAGGAAAGACAAAGGGTCATAAGCAGCTCTACAGTGCGGGTTAAGTGCAGGTCAACTGCGGGTCATAACCGCACTCCAACCGCACTCATGCTCATAGCCGGGACCTGATACAAGAGAATAGTTAAAGTGCGGGTCTAGTACGGGTCACCCAACCTCACTCCACCGGCACTGTTGCCAACACAGAGAAGCTGAGTTGCACCTAACAATCAAAGTGCGGGTACAGTACGGGTCATCCAACCACACTCCACCCGCATTGTTGCTCAAGACAGAAGCGTGGATTTACACCTGGCATTAGAGTGCGGGTATAGTATGGGTCATCCAACCGCACTCCACCCGCACTATTGCTCAAGACAGAGGAGTAGATTTTGCACCTGACAGTAACGTACGAGTAACGTGCGAATCAAGTGCGGGTCAAGTGCGAGTCAAGTGCAGGTAATCCAACCGCACTCCACCCGCACTATTTTCCTAATCCGAGAATTGAAGATGAAGACAACCCATACAGTACGGGTAATTCACCCGCACTCCACCCGTACTAGATTGATTTTTGAAGTTTAAGTGACCTATTTTTGTATGATGTATAAATAGAAAAGGATGAAAATGTTGTACAGAGCCTTTGACTCGTTTTTCAGAGGTTTAGATCTAGAATCTCTCTCGCTTCTCTCATACTTACATTCTCTACTCAACTTCAAGGAAGGTAGGAGATTGAAGCAACTTCAAGGAAGGAGATGTTCTGTAAGGTTTCTTTCTCTTTCCTTTCTCTTATTTTCCTAGTTGTAATAAGTAGCTAAATTCCCTCTAAGGGGTTGATGGAGTAGTTAGTTGGATATTGGGCTTGTATTTAAACTTGATGTTATATTTATATTCATGTCTATCTTTCAATGTTATATTATTGTTATGAATGGTTATCATTGATTTCTTGTTTAGATACATCCCCTTAGCAAGATCTCTTTGGATTATGTATGAGTATTGCATCTAGATATACATCCTATTTAGTTATTTCTTGCTCTAATGAATGGAATGAACGTCATGAATTCTGACTCTTAAACCATGGTCTTAATCTAACCTCGATCGAGTTTCCGGCACTATACATCCTAGGTCGGAGCTTGTGAGAGGATTAGAAGTCATCATTATACATCCTAGGTTGACTACGTTACAATCGGTTGAGTCATTGATAGGTAGACGAACTTCATTTCTAGAATCCGATGAACAACCAACACTATACATCCTAGGTTGGTGGTTTACGATGGATTAATCCCAAATAGGTGGTCCTCACTATACATCCTAGGTGGGCCAATTTCTAGGGATAAATAACCGACTATATACATCCTAGGTCGGTTACCTTTGAATAGACGTGCCAATTGACAAGTTTGTTGCATTGCCCAGTATTTACTTTTGTATCCGTTAACTTTTTAGTTTCCATCAACTATATATCTTTCACCTCATTTCCCCTTCCTCTAGTTTGCATAATTAATTTAATGCTACTAATAGGATAATTCACCATCTACATCTTCATCATTCTATGTTTCGTTTATTATATATATACATTAACATTATTTTTGCAATAGCTAACCTTAGCTAGCTCCACTCCCTATGGACAACACCCCACTTGCCACCATACTTATGTTTTTCAAACCAATTTAGGCTTCGTGAGGTTTTTACTAATATTGTTGACTGATTGATCTTTATAATGACACACGAGAATCATCCTGTCAGTCATATTAACCTTAATAGGATTAAAAGATTGGTATGTGATGAACCTTTAAGTGACTTAAAGGTTGATGATCTACCAACTTGTGAATCTTGTTTGGAAGGTAAAATGACCAAAAGGCCATTCACAACCAAAGGTGCAAGAGCCACTGAATGTTTAGGATTAATACACACTGATGTATGTGGTCCTATAAGCATTCAGGCTAGAGGTGGATATGAGTACTTCATCACCTTCACATATGATTACTCGAGATTTGGCTATCTGTATCTCATGAGACATAAGTCGGATGCTTTTGACATGTTCAAAGCATTCAAGGCTGAAGTAGAAAATCAACTTGAGAAACACATAATAATCTTGAGATCTGATCGTGGTGGAGAATATCTATCTGGTGAGTTTCAGCAATATCTTATTGATAATGGGATAGTTTCTCAGTTTTCTGCACTGATCGTGCCTAAATTGTTGTATATTTCGACCCTCATTCCTATTTATTTGTTCGTTCATATGTGTATTTTCTATATATTTTATGTCTAATAGGCTCGTTTGTGCTAATTGCAGGCAATAGATGTAATTATGGTGTTAGAAGCTAATTGCAGTGGTTCCGGCAGAAAAGGGGCAAAAGGAAAGACAAAGGATCATAAAGCAGCTCTACAGTGCGGGTCAAGTGCCAGAAGCAACCGCACTCCAACCGCACTCCTTCCCACAGCTGGGACTGAATCATGAAGGAAAGATAAAGTGCGGGTAAAGTGCGGGTCATCCAACCGCACTCCACCCGCACTATTGCTCAAAACAGCTCCACCTGACACTAAAGTGCGGGTAAAGTGCGGGTAATCCAACCGCACTCCACCTACACTGTTGCTCAAGACAGAGGAGTGGATTTACACCTGACACCAGAGTGCGAGTACAGTGCGGGTAATCCAACCGCACTCCACCTACACTGTTGCTCAAGACAGAGGAGTGGATTTACACCTGACACCAGAGTGCGAGTACAGTGCGGGTAATCCAACCGCACTCCATCCTAACTTAGTCAAACCACCCGGAGGCTCTTGTGCAAGTATGAATGCATGTGCTTTATATTTTTTAATTCAGTTTGGGGGTTCATGCCCCATTCCGTCAATTTTGATAAAATGCATGATGTTAAGCTTGACTTGTGCTTCAATGATATATTGCATGAATTGCCTTTATTTTGTGAGCCTTGTTTGAGTCATTTTTATTTTGTTGGGGCATTGATTGTGTTTGATTAGTGCCTAGGTTTGTTTGAGTCATGTTAGGTGCGTGCCGCTAGGCCAGATTCTCTTGTCTTCAACATTGAGGACAATGTTGGGTTTTGGTTTGGGGGTGTTGATGCCTTTTTGAGTCGTCTTTTGTGTCTTGAGTCATTTTTGTGTCTTATTTTCAAAAAAGTTGCTGCTTAGCCATAATTTTGAGCTTATTTAGCTTGGTGAGATACCTGGAGCATAGTGTTTGTGGCGAATGTGTGTATGCTTTGTGTGCTTATTCAATAACTCTTAGTCACTTTAGGGGTCTCACTTGCAATTCATGGGCTAGTATCATCTTCTAGTGTCCAAGTTTACGGAACTCGGTGCTCAAGCGCATTGTTATAATAATGGAGATTTCCCTTATGAGATCACAAACACAAGCCAAAAGAGTGTATATTTGAGGGAAAATGTTTTTCAAATCTTTAAACACTATTCAAACACCATGCATAGTCTCACTACATCAAAAATCATCATTTGTCATTGAACATACATCATATATGTGGATTGCTTGACGGAAACTTTTATTCCCTTGGTAGATTGATCCTTTGAAGTGATATTAGGCAATGTGTGTTTTAGCCACTCAAAAAGAAAGCCTAAATACTTCCCATTCCCGTAATATGTGTGCTCCTAAGCCAATTTTGAAGCCAAACACATGTAGACTTTTCCATTCTACACCCACGTTATCCATAACCCAAGCAACCTAACTCTTAGCCAACCCTCTCTTAATTGATCTTGTTGAGGCTTAGGAATGTAAAGTTATGCTTTAATTTGATAAATGGCGTGTACCTAGGCAAGAGTAATGAGTTGTGAAAATGTGCATAGTAAAAAGGCATGAAAAGAAAAGAAAAGAAAAGAAAAGAAGCAAAAAGTAACAAAAGAAAAATATGCTTCAAATGCCTTGTGTAAATTGTAAATGCTACTCAAATGGGTAACATGTGTAGTTAAAGATTGCACGTAGAGTCTAATTCTATGCCCGGACGCCATATTGTATTTGGAAGTGGAGTTGCACGAGAAATTAAATGCTTAAGTGTAGAATGTATTGCCTTAACTTGGTTGATTAGTGCTTGTGCCTAAATTTCTCATTCTTCTAATCACCATTCACCGTGGCCACGTTACAACCAAAAGGAAAAGACCTAGTTGATCTTAGGGGATGTCTAGATTGGGAATATTAGTTAATGAATGCTCTTTCCACGTTCATGACACGGGATTCTTTCATGAGACTCACTCACTGAAAACAAAGTTTATTCTACACTAAATGTATGCAACTAAGTTGATTCAGTTACATAAATTCATTGGCATACATGTTGCATGAGTGTGAACCTAGGTTATGAGAGGAAAGATAAGAGAGAATCCATGTGAGAACCTAGCGTCGAAGCGAATTATGCTCAAGGTGTGAGAGTGAGTAGTTTCTGAGGCGAGGGCATTTAAGTGTGGGATTCATGTTGTGCCAGTTTCCCTTGGGGTGCTTTCGAGTTGTTTAGAACATTTTGCATATGCTCATTCCTCACTCCTATTTTCTTTTGTGTATCTCTCTGCCATTTGGTTCTGCAGCATGTTTTTCTTTGTGTCTAGGAAAGTTCTTAGTTCGAGTCATTTTTAGTTTGTGTCTTATTTGTTTTATATTATGTTTGCTCGAGGACGAGCAAAGGTTTGGTTTGGGGGTGTTTGATCGTGCCTAAATTGTTGTATATTTCGACCCTCATTCCTATTCCTTTGTCTCGTTCTTGTGTGTATTTTCTATATATTTTATGTCTAATAGGCTCGTTTGTGCTAATTGCAGGCAATAGATGTAATTCTGGTGTTAGAAGCTAATTGCAGTGGTTCCGGCAGAAAAGGGGCAAAAGGAAAGACAAAGGATCATAAAGCAGCTCTATAGTGCGGGTCAAGTGCGGATCGCAACCGCACTCCAACCACACTCCTTCCCACAGCCGGGACTGAATTATGAAGGAAAGATAAAGTGCGGGTAAAGTATGGGTCATCCAACCGCACTCCACCCGCACTATTGCTCAAAACAGCTCCACCTGACACTAAAGTGAGGGTAAAGTGCGGGTAATCCAACCGCACTCCACCCGCACTGTTGCTCAAGACAGAGGAGTGGATTTACACCTGACACCAGAGTGCGAGTACAGTGCAGGTAAAGTGCGGGTAATCCAACCGCACTCCACCCGCACTGTTGCCCAGATCAGAGAACTGAAGATGAGGAAAACCCATATAGTGCGGGTACAGTGTGGGTATTTCACCCACACTCCACCCGCACTCTGCGTGCGACAATTTCTGGTTTCAAGCTTAAGTGACCTATTTTTCCATCCTCTATAAATTGAAAAGGATGGGAACGAACCAAATCATCACCATACCTCCCAACACTTGTATTCTAAGCTAGTAACACATCTCCCTCTCATCCAAACCATCTCTACTCAATCAAAGGAAACTATGAGACTTGGATTCAAGCTTCAAGGAAGGAGATCAATCTTCAAGGGTTATCTCTACTCTCTCTCTTAGTTTATTTGTTTGTAATAGAACATGAGTAGCTAAAATACCCCACTATGGGGTTGGTGTTATTTGTTTGATGGATATTTGGGCTTTGTAAATAAACTCTATGTGTTATATTTATTCTATCTCTATGTTTCATTCCATTGCTTGTATTGATTTCCATTATTGATTTGCTTGGATACACCCCCTTTGCATGATTAATTTGGATTACTTGAGTAGGCAATTAGGTTGTCTATTGCTCCATTGAATGGAAGGATTTCCGAAAATCTGGCTCTATAACCATGCTCTTAATCTAATCTCGAATTAGTGGCTTTCACTATACATCCTAGGTTAGCCACTTGTGAGAGAATTAGAAGCCTCCACTATACACCCTAGGTTGGCTACTTTAGTGATTCTACGAGAACTAACCTTCGAGTAGAATTTGGTTGATAACCTCGAGCCTCATCCAATCCCAAACGGGTGGCCTTCACTATACATCCTAGGTCGGACACTTGTGAGGAAATTGGAAGCCATCACTATACATCCTAGGATGGCTACATTAATAATAGGTTAAGCCATAGCTAGATAGATGAGCATTCATGGAACAAGTCTCAATTGAGTAACTAGCCACTGTTGGTTGCTTAAGAGGGATTAATCGCTAGTAGGAGGTCTTCGCTATACATCCTAGGTTGACCTCTTGCTAGAGGTATATACCAACACTGTACACCCTAGGCTGGTTACATTTGTCAAAACGTACTTAATTGAGAGTTTGTTGCAATTGCCTCCAATATTCACTTACGAGTCCATCAACTCCATAGTTCCATCATCATTCATTTATCCCTCCATTGTCATCCCATTTATTTGCTTTAATAGTTTAGTTTATATAGTATCTTCATTCACCATCACTTACTTTTATGCATACTAGTTATATTAATCCTAATCTTATCACTGCTACCCCGATCTCAGTGGACGACACCCGTGCTTACCGCTTTACTTGTATTTCTACTTGTGAACGTATCGCATAGGTTTTATAAATTGTTTTGACGGACGGTTTTCTGACGGCAAAATCCCTCTCATCATGCACCAGGTACACCTCAATAAAATGGGGTGGCAGAAAGGAGAAATAGAACTCTTTTAGACATGGTTAGGTCAATGTTGAGTTATTCAACGCTTCCTATTTCTTTTTGGGGATATGCTTTACAAACTGCAATATACATTCTAAACACTGTAATATCTAAGTCGGTTCCTGAAACACCATATGAGTTGTGGACTAGGCGAAAGCCTAGTTTAAAACACTTGAGGATATTTGGTTGTCCTACACATGTGTTAAAAGGAAAGACAGAAAAGATGGAGTCCCGTTCGGAAACATGTATATTTGTGGGGTATCCAAAAGGAACTAAAGGATATTATTTCTATAGTCCTTCAGATCTAAAAGTATTTGTTTCAACAAATGCTTCATTTCTAGAAAAGGACTGTATGAATAATTTTGTGCCTAAAAGTAGAATTGTTCTGAATGAGATGTCAGGAGATATAATTCCACAAGAGGTTTTACAACCTAGCCCAATTGTAAGTTCCACTCCAACACAAAATCAACAACCTACCATTCCTCGTCGTAGTGGGAGGGTTAGTAAACAACCCGAGAGATACATCGGTCTGGGAGAATCAGTAGAGAATCTCCTAGACGACGATGATCCTACACTTATAAGGAAGCAATGGAGGATGTTGATTGTCCTCATTGGAAAAAGGCAATGCAATATGAGATTGAATCCATGTTGGATAACAAAGTCTGGTCCCTCATAGACTTGCCTAAAATGATAAAACCCATTGGGTGCAAGTGGGTATACAAGAGGAAAAGAGGTATGGATAGAAATGTGGAAACTTTTAAAGCTAGATTGGTAGCTAAAGGTTACACACAGAAAGAAGGGTATCGATTACGAGAAAACCTTATTTCCTGTGGCCATGCTTAAATCCATTAGGATACTCTTATCCATTGCAGCATCTTTAGATCTAGAGATTTGGCAAATGGACATCAAGACAGCTTTCCTTAATGGAAATCTTGACGAAAGCATCTATATGATGCAACCAGAAGGATTCATTGAAAATGGCCAAATGGAAAAGGTATGCAAGTTGCGGAAATCCACATATGGATTAAAACAGGCATCCAGATCCTAGAACATAAGGTTCGATCAAGCTGTGAAAGGTTTTGGATTTATTCAGAATCCTGACGAACTGATCGTGCCTAAATTGTTGTATATTTCGACCCTCATTCCTATTCCTTAGTCTCGTTCTTGTGTGTATTTTCTATATATTTTATGTCGAATAGGCTCGTTGGTGCTAATTGTAGGCAATAGATGTAATTCTGGTGTTAGAAGCTAATTCTGGTGGTTCCGGCAGAAAAGGGGCAAAAGGAAAGACAAAGGATCATAAGCAGCTCTACAGTGCGGGTCAAGTGCGGGTCGCAACCGCACTCCAACCGCACTCCTTCCCATAGCCGGGAACTGAATCATGAAGGAAAGATAAAGTGCGGGTCAAGTGCGGGTCATCCAACCGCACTCCACCCGAACTGTTGCTCAAGACAGAGAGTTGGATTTGCACCTGACGTTAAAGTGGGGGTCATCCAACCGCACTCGACCCGCACTGTTGCCAAAACCAGAGAAGCTGATTCGTACCTGACAGATAAAGTGTGGGTCAAGTGCGGGTCAAGTGCGGGTCGAGTGCTGGTCAAGTGCGGGTAAAGTGCGGGTCAAGTGCTGGTCAACACAGAGTTGGATGCATTAAAGTGCGGGTCAGCCAATCGCACTCCACCCGCACTACACCCACACTCAACTAGCACTACACCCGCACTCAACCCGCACTCTGCGCATGACAGCTTCTGTTTTCAAGCTTAAGTGACCTATTTTTCCATCCCCTATAAATAGAAAAGAAGGGGAACGAACCAAATAACTCCCATATCTCCCAACACTTATATTTTCTATTATTTTACATAGTCTAAGTTAGAAATACATCTCCCTCTCATCCAAACCATCTCTACTCAATCAAAGGCAACTAGGAGACTTGGATTCAAGCTTCAAGGAAGGAGATCAATCTTCAAGGGTTCTCTCTACACTCTCTCTTAGTTTATTTGTTTGTAATAGAATATGAGTAGCTAAAATACCCCACTATGGGGTTGATGTTATTTGTTTGATGGATATTTGGGCTTTGTAAATAAACTCTATATGTTATATTTATTCTATCTCTATGTTTTATTACATTGCTTGAATTGATTTCCATTATTGATTTGCTTGGATACACCCTTTTTGCATGATTGATTTGGATTACTTGAGTAGGCAATTAGGTTGTCTAATGCTCCATTGAATGGAAGGATTTCCAGAAATCCGGCTCTACAACCATATCCTTAATCTAATCTTGAATTAGTGGCTTTACTATACATCATAGGTTAGCCACTTGTGAGAGAAGTAGAAGCCTCCACTATACACCCTAGGTTGGCTACTTTAGTGATTTTACGAGAACTAACCTTCGAGTAGAATTCAGTTGATAACCTCGAGCCTCATCCAATCTCAAACGGGTGGCCTTCACTATACATCCTAGGTCGGCCACTTGTGAGGGAATTGGAAGCCATTACTATACACCCTAGGATGGCTACATTAGTAATAGGTTGAGCCATAGCTAGATAGATGAGCATTCATGGAAAAAGTCTTGATTGAGTAACTAGCCATTGTTGGTTGCTTAGGAGGGATTAATCGCTAGTAAGAGGTCTTCACTATACTCCCTAGGTTGGTCTCTTGCTAGAGATATATACCAACGCTATACACCCTAGGTTGGTTACATTTGTCAATACATGCTTAATTGAGAGTTTGTTGCAATTGCCCCAATATTCACTTACAAGTCCATCAACTCCGTAATTCCATCATCATTCATTCATCACTCCATTGTCATCCCATTTTATTTGCTTTCATAGTTTAGTTTATATTGTATTTTCATTCACCATCACTTTTACTTTTATGCATACTAGTTATATTAATCCTAATCTTATCACTGCTACCCCGATCTCAGTGGACGACACATGTGCTTACCACTTTACTTGTATTACTACTTGTGAACGCATCGCATAGGTTTTATAAATTGTTTTGACGGACGGTTTTCTAAAGGCAAAAACCTTCTCATCATGAACCTTGTGTATATAAAAGGATAAAGGGAGACAAGTTGGTTTTCCTAATTCTTTATGTTGATGATATACTACTCATTGGAAACGATGTAGGTGTATTGACATCAGTAAAAGAATGGTTAGCAAAACAATTTGATATGAAGGACTTAGGAGAAGCAAGTTTTATTCTAGGTATCCAAGTAATAAGGGATAGTAAGAATAAAACAATTGCATTATCCCAAGCTCATACATAGACAAAATATTGTCTAGGTTTTCCATGCAGGATTCCAAGAAAGGTATGTTACCTTTCAGATATGGAATCAAACTTTCTAAGGAACAAGTTCCTAAGAATCAGCATGAAGAGCAATTCATGAGTAGAGTTCCATATGCCTCGCCAGTTGGAAGCCTCATGTATGCAATGCTCTGCACTAGACCAGACATTTGTTTTGCTGTTGGCATAGTTAGCAGGTTTCAATCGAAACCTGGTCCTAATCATTGGACGGCAGTCAAACATATTTTCAAGTATCTCAAGAGAACAAGAGATTATATGCTTGTATACTCTGGAGGGGATTTAATTCCTATTGGATATACAGATTCTGATTTCCAATTGGATTCTGGCTCCAGAAAATCCATATCAGGATCTGTGTTTACTATAGGAGGAGGAGCAGTCATATGGAGGAGTATCAAGCAATCTTGTATTGCAGATTCCACCATGGAAGCTGAGTATGTTGCTGCATGCGAAGCTGCCAAAGAGGTTGTTTGGCTCCGCCAATTCTTGATTGACTTGGAAATAGTTCCTAATGCGAAAAAGCAGATCACTATTTACTGTGAAAACAGCGGAGCAGTGGCTAATTCGAGAGAACCAAGAAGTCATAAGAGAGGTAAACACATTGAAAGGAAGTATAATCTTTTAAGGGAGATTGTGCATAGGGGTGACGTGACAGTTACCAAAATCGCGTCAGCAGAAAATCTAGCGGATCCTTTCACAAAGGCTCTACCTCAGAAGAGTTTTGATGGGCACCTAGAGAACATGGGAATGAGAGATATGACACACTTGCTATAGCTCAAGTGGGAGATTGTTAGGATTATGCTCAATAGCAAGAGTGTATTATTGTAATTGACAATCTTTTCATATTAATAAAGTGATTTCCGATTTTACAAAATCTTATAGCATTTATAATGATAATTGTCAAAATAAATAATCATAAGGTCAAAAGCCTATGAGAAAGGAAGAATTGTTCATACATCTGGATATGTATGAGGTAGACACAATTCTTTAGTTAGTCATGAATAAACGTTCACAACTTAAATTAAAGGTTATGCACCTTCATCTTGATAAAGTTGTAGAATTCTTTTTCTGGCATTTGGGTGGGATCAAATGAGTTATGATGAGTCTAAAATCATCGAAAGGGTCTTCGAGTAAAAGAATCTAGTGCACAGGGTGCATTGAACATGATCACAATAAAATATTTTATCTAGAACCGTCAGTAGATACAAGTCTTTTCATTATGAGGATAATCAGAGAGTCTATCTTAATCTTGAGATAAATGATGGACTTATGATTGCAAGTGTTATCATTTAAGCTATCAATGAGTACGATTATATAACATAGTCTATCCTCGATAGTTTGGTGGTATTCATTTGTTAATCGATAGAGGACTTCATTTATAGATATGGACATCGTGGCTCAATTTATTGAATAAGAGTATAATATTATCATATGGATATTTTGAGGTATTGGATATTAAATCTCAACGTTGAGTTTTCGATAATGCATATTGAAAACAGGGCTTCTGGACAAGTCAAAATATCCAAGTTCAAAACGTGGTCATATGAGTAAATACGGTAACTAGGAGAGCTATAGGCGGTCTATGAGCTCTTGGCGATTACTGATTGAAAATACACAAAGTGTGTCTAATACAACCTAGAGGGGGGGGGGGGGGGGGGGGGGGGAGGGTGAATAGGTTTTAGTTGATTTATTACCAACTTTTCGACTTAATCAATTTTAATAATCCTACTCCATATTAACAATCAATCAATCCAATATAAATATGCGGAAAACAATAAAAACACAAGGATTGATTTACGTGAGAAACCCTCCAACTGGGCAAAACTCACGGGCTACCCTTCTAGCCACATACGGTCCTCAAATCCACTATTTGAACGAAATTTTACAACCTAGGTTGACCTCAAGTCACACCTACTTGGTCACTAAACCTTTCACTCTACCCAACGGGCCTTTAATAGTGATTTTTGACCACAAGCTTGTGCACTAACTCACTTAGTCACAAAGCTGAAACAATCAATGAAGAGGTTAAACAACCTATGTGAATATGTAAAAGATATTCAAGCATGCAATTAATGCTAGGCAACAATAAATGCTTATCTAAGGATTTAAAAATGTCAATAAATGCAAATCCTAGATATCAATATCTAAATGCAAATGCATGAAGATTTAGCTAGAAGGGTAAAATCGTCCTAAATGCTAGCTATTAATGAACAAGGCTCTCAACCAACACACAACAACTCAATCATGTTATAAATGCCAATAAACATAAAGATATGCAATAAAATCACATAAAAGAGCTAACCCTAGGCAAACAAGAACATAAATAAATACAAAGAGATTTAGGGCATGTTCAAGTTACCTAGTCAATGAAAGCAAGAAGAATCCATGATGAGATAATGCTTGAAGAGGTTAGATGCACATAGATTTGTGTTTGGTTGAGTAAAGATGAGTTCTTGGGAGTTTCTCTCTCTAAGGGAAGCTTGGCCTATCAAAAATGGCTTCTTCAAATCATAGAAACGAGCAAGGAAGAAGATAGAGCATATATATGGGAGCCCTAGTTGAAACTGCGTCGTTTTGAACTTAGGGCACAAAATCGCGTCAATACCGCTAGATGGACCACGTCGCAGGCAAGTTTCCAGACCGCGGTACACACAGCAGTGCACCGTCTGGACAACAACGCGGTGCAGGGCGCTGTTCATGCAGGTGCACAGGCCGCGGTATGGGCAACAGAGGCTTACTGGACAACACCGCGACTTTGGTCGCTTTGCGTGCAAGTGTACAGGAAGCGGTACAGGGAGCATGACCCTGCTGAGGTATACCGCTCTGTATGCCACGGTGCAAGCATGTCTTGCCAAGCGGTCTAGGCCGCGCTAAGAGAAGAAATTCTCTTTTCTAGGCAAACTCAACACACTAAGTGATGTGCAAAATGTGCAAGTGTGGAGAGTGAAAAGAGGCATACAATACATCATTCAATAACATGAAGATAAGAACAATAATGCATGCAAGTGAGTGTGTGTAACTAGATCTCTTCAAAGAAAGTTAAACTAGTGAGATACCTTTGAAGTGCTCTTTGAGAGAGATGATGTCCTTGAAGCTTGATCACACTCAAGAGGCCTAAATACCCTGACAACGAATAATTCCCAATGTGGTTTGTCAACGAAATAAGCCAATCAAAATATGAGGAACTTACAATCTCCCCCTTTGGCTATTTCGTGACAAAACCACCACTCACAAATCATCCTCACAAAAAAAATAAAAACTAAAGGTCAACAGAGAGATATTATACATTACAAAAAGATACCTAGATACTAGGTCTTCAAAACTTCAAGCTCTTGTAGAATAGCCATCCCTACAAAACAATGAGACTACACTTTCCAAGACAAGTGTATGTGAGGTGATCAAGAGAGATAAATAAATAAGAGCAATTTGCATAATAAAAGAAAACTACAATATGCAACATGCAAATGCTCCCCCTATATAGGTTACTCCCCCTCAACGGGACAATCTCTGGACAATCTCTCCAAATATGCAATCCCCTTAAATAAAACCACATTACTCCCCCTTTTTGTCATGAGATAGGCAAAGGAGTATTCCCCAACCGGGTCACTTTAGCAAAGAGAGCTATTTGAAAGATAAGTGCATAATCATATACAACAACGTTATGCAACTCAATTAATTGAGAGAGAATCATTGAGGGTTTTATTGTTTAGAAGAAGATGTGTGACTTAATTGCTTTGGATGTAAGACATGTAACATCATGGTTCAAGCAAATGGTATTTGGCAAAGCAAACATCAAAAGGGTTTCCAAAAGAATTCAAACCAATTTATACCCTTTTGTTATAAGCAAACAAGATATAGTTTTTCAAAAAGAATTTCAATTTAAAAGGCAACTATATCAACCTTTATAAGCAAAACAAGACATGAGTGACTTTTGTACCCTTTTTGATTTTTCCGGGTGGGATACCCGTATGATAGTAGTCTTGTTCAACTAATAAAGAGAGAGAGAAGACTAAATTTGGATGAGACATCCTTGTTTATAGCATGGATACTAGATCCTTATTGGGTTTAGGCTTCTCATTTGCTTTCACACATATTTTGCACTAGAGCAATCAAAAAACATTTCGTGCATATTATTTTAAGCATGTCATTAAAGGTTCTCATGTCATGGAGTTAAATTATGGGTCATTCAAGTGTACTTTCCCAATCAAAATCTCCTAGTCCAAAAATGCATTTTTGAACATAGAGGTGACATGGATTACAAATCAAGCAAGGCACACTTATTAAATAAAAAACCCTATAAGAATATATATATAAGCACAACCAAGAATACTCAAGCAATTAATAAAGAAGCATAAAGTTGATCAAGTTTTTTGCTTATTCCAACATGCAAGGTTGCTCTCTTTGCTTGAGTTCCCCATTAGGGGTTAAAAACCAAAACACATCAAGGCATATGACAAATCCCAATAGACCTACTAAGTGACTTGAACCTAGTTGAGTCTAAGGGCTTTGTAAATAAATCCGCTAGTT
Organism: Dipteronia sinensis; assembly: GCA_033220585.1. Taxonomy (NCBI): domain Eukaryota; kingdom Viridiplantae; phylum Streptophyta; class Magnoliopsida; order Sapindales; family Sapindaceae; genus Dipteronia; species Dipteronia sinensis. Next base: position 22,601,525 of record CM065638.1, on the reverse strand, counting down.
GATCATTAGTGCCCACATGCTCAAGAGCAATGCATTTGTTTTCAACTAGTTCCCTAATGAAATGATGCCTAATGTCTATATGCTTTGTCCTAGAGTGCTGAACTGGATTCTTTGAAATGTTAATTGCACTCATGTTATCACAATAAAGGGTAAGAATACCTTGATCAAAGCCGTAATCCACAAGCATTTGTTTCATCCAAAGGAGTTGTGTGCAGGCACTCCCGGCGACTATGTATTCCGCTTCAGCTGTGGATAGAGAGATGGAGTTTTGCTTCTTGCAAAACCATGAGACCAAGTTGTTGCCTAGGAAGAAGCAACCGCCCGATGTACTCTTCCTATCATCACAATTTCTTGCCCAATCTGCATCACTAAAGCCAACTAAGCTAGCATTAGTGTCAAAAGAGTACCATATCCCATAGTTGGATGTCCCATTCACATATTGAATGATTCTCTTCACGGAGGAGAGATGGGATTCCTTGGGATCCGCTTGGTACCTAGCACATACACCCACACTAAAGGCTATATCGGGTCTACTTGCGGTCAAGTAAAGCAAGCTACCAATCATACCACGATAAAGACTTTGTTCCACACTCTTGCCACTAGCATCCTTGCTTAGTTTCAAGGTGGTACTCATGGGTGTGTCACAATGTTTGGCATTCTCAAGGCCAAACTTCTTCACTAGGTTCTTAGCATACTTAGCTTGGGATATGAAAATCCCATCATGCAATTGCTTGATTTGCAAACCTAGGAAGTAATTGAGCTCCCCAACAAGACTCATCTCAAACTCATGAGACATGACATCAACAAATTTTTGGACTTTGGATTTGTTGGTGGAGCCAAAAACAATATCATCAACATAAATTTGAGCTATGAAAAGCTCATCTTTGTTCCTTTTGATGAATAAGGTTTTGTCAACACTACCCCTAGTGTAGTCATTGTCAACAAGAAATTGAGTGAGGCGCTCATACCAAGCCCTAGGTGCTTGTTTCAACCCATATAAAGCCTTCTTGAGGCTATAGACATGATTGGGGTGGTGTGGATCCACAAACCCCTTGGGTTGCTCAACAAACACTTCCTCATGCAAGAGACCATTTAGGAAGGCACTCTTAACATCCATTTGATGCAATTTGAACTTGTGCACACATGATATGGACAAAAGAAGCCTTATGGACTCAAGACGAACAACCGGAGCAAAAGTCTCCTCAAAGTCAATACCCTCAATTTGAGAGTATCCTTGTGATACAAGTCTAGCCTTGTTGCGCACAATGTTGCCATTCTCATCCGACTTATTCCTATAAACCCATTTGGTGCCTATGACATTAGTATCCTTGGGTCTAGGAACAAGAGTCCAAATCTCATTTCTTTCAAATTGGTTTAGCTCTTCTTGCATGGCAAGAACCCAAAACTCATCATTCAAGGCTTCATCAACCTTTTTGGGTTCAATTTGAGAGGTGTAACAAGTATAGCTAATTTGATTAGCTATTTGACGCCTAGTCCTAACACCCTCATTCATATCTCCAAGAATGTCATTCTTATTGTGGAGATGTCTAACCCATGGAGCGGGTTCTTTAGAGTCCAAAGATGGATCTCTATCAAGAGGTTGGATGACCTCTTCATCAAGACTTGACTTCACATCAATTGAAGTCTCAACATTCTTCTCCAAGAAAGGATCATCAAGCACAATGACCTCCTCATCATGGTCTCTAGTCTTAGGCCTATAATCATCTATGACGACATTAGATGATTCCATGACACTCCGAGTTTTTAAATTGAAAACTCTATAGGCCTTACTATTAAGGGCATAGCCAATAAAAATCCCCTCATCACTCTTGGCATCAAACTTGCCAAGTTGATCTCGGTCATTTAGAATGTAGCATTTGCTCCCAAATGAGTGGAAGTAGCTAATATTTGGCTTCCTACCCTTCCATAATTCATAGGAGGTTTGCCTAGTACCGGGCCTTAGGAAGACTCTATTTCCTATGTAGCAAGCCGTATTGACGGCCTCAGCCCAAAGGTTCCTAGGGACATTGTTGCTAAGCAACATCACACGGCCCATCTCTTGAAGGACCCTATTCTTCCTCTCAACAACCCCATTTTGTTAAGGAGTTGTAGGAGCCGAAAACTCATGGGAAATGCCTAAGCTATTGCAATAGCTTTCAAAACAAGCGTTTTCAAATTCCCTCCCATGGTCACTCCTGATTCTTTTAATGCTTTTAATGTGTGAGTTCTTTTCATTTTGAATTTTAGTGCAAAGCATTTTAAATTTTTCAAAAGTTTCAGATTTTTCTCTAAGAAAATATGTCCATGTAATTCTTGAGAAATCATCAACACAAACAAAAATGTATCTCTTGCCGCTGAGACTCTCGGTTTGCATGGGACCCATAAGGTCCATATGTAGAAGCTCTAATGGCTCCTTGGTGGCGAGATACTTGCCTTTCTTGTGCATACTTTTGGTTTGTTTCCCTTGTTGACAAGGTCCACAAATGCCATCGACTTTCTTCCCAAGCTTAGGGAGGCCACGCACAACCTTGAACTTATCTAAGATTCTCAAATCTCGATAGTTCATGTGGCCAAGTCTTTGATGCCATAACTCAATTTACTCACATTTGGACATATTGCAAGAGATAGCACTAGCTTCAAGACAATAGCAATTGTCACTAGATCTCTTTCCTTTTAGCAAGGTTTTTCCATTTGGCATTAAAATAGAGCAATCATTTTTGTTAAACAATACAGAGAGTCCATCATCATTAAAATGAGAAATGCTTATAAGATTTGCTTGCAAGCCATCAACAAGTAAAGCATTGGACAAGGAGGGTAAATCGGGAATGGAAATGGTTCCTTTCCCTATGACTTTATTTTTAGATCCATCACCAAAGGTGACAAATCCTCCATCCTCCAAGACAAGGGATTTAAAGAAGCTCTTGTTCCCCGTCATATGCCTAGAACACCCACTATCCAAATACCAAGTGTTAGAGGCATTTGCCTTCAAGGCAATTTGAGCCACATAGCAAGAATAGTTATCCCTTCTAATCCACCTAGGTGTAATGTTCTCATTCCTAGTGGTATTAGTCACATTGGCTCTAGATTTCCTAGGATCATGCAAATTTGCTCTAGATTTCCTAGGAACATGCATTTTAGCTCTAGCTCTATTTCTTTCAATCATGCTCTTGATTCTACACATTTCAATGTACTTGAAGCAAGTAGGTCTAATGTGACCATTAAAACCACAAAAGTGACAAGTGGGAATAAAATAAGAAGACATACCATGCCCTTGTGAGTATAAAGAGGCTTTCCCACGCATTTGAGCTTGTCTTTGGTGTTGGATTGGTTCTCTTCTTCTTTGTTGTTGAGTTGGAATGAATTGCTTCCTTGGTTGACCTTGCATGAATTGCTTTTTGGCTTGATGGTATTTCGGTTGAGGAAACTTGCTTGATGCGCCCTTGTTGATTGAGCTTGAGCTTGTTTCCCTTGTGCTACCTTGATTTGAGGATGTTTAGAGCACTCTCCTAGTTCGATCTTTTTCCTAGGATATTGTGGGGGTGGAGGCTCTTTGTTATCCAAACTCTTAACAAACACAATCTTGCTTGAGGATGAGGTCTCCTTGTCATCTTCATAGCCAAGACCTTTCTTATCACTTAGCCTCTTGCCAACTCCCAACATGTGGTCAAGTTTATTCGTGCTTGAAGTCATCTTCGCAATGATCTCTCTAGCTTCTTCAAGCTTCTTTTCCATCAATTCTTCATTCCTTTTGGCTATCTTCACTTCTTTATTTAAGTGAGTAGCTTCAGCGGATAGCTTGAGATTCTCTCCTTTTAGTCTTTGAATCTCTTTCTTCATCTTCAATCTTGAGCTTTGAAAATGCTCAATGAAGCCTTCAAGATCCATTCCTCCTACATCCATATTTGTTGAATGGGATGAAGAGTCACCATAGCTAGAGTTATCTTCACTTTGTTTCTCTACCTCTTCATCATCTATTGCTTCCTTACTCTTGAGAGAAGATGCGAAGGCAATAAAGTTTGCCACATGATCCTCATCATCTGAGGATTCTCCTTCTTCTTCCAAGTCATCACCATCGCCCCACGTGGCGGCCATGGCCTTTCCTTTCTTCTTATTTTTCAAATTTCCATAATCCGTTGAGATGTGTCCAAAACCTCCACATTCGAAGCATTGAATCCCTTTTCTTGTGGGCTTGTCTTCACTTGACTCAAACTTCTTGAAAGGAGTCTTCTTCTTTATTTCCTTTCCTTTGGATCCAAATCCCCTCTTCTCAAAATTGATGAACTTCTTGAATTTTTTCACCATGAGGGCCATTTCTTCATCTGAGTCTTCTTCCTCCTTCTCAACCTTAGAAGTCTTCAGAGCAATGCTCTTTTGCTTCTTTTGAGGTGTAGGTGTGGGAGTCCATCTAAACTCATATGCTAGAAGCCTTCCAATAACTTCACTTGGCTTCATATTCTTGTAGTCACTATTCTCCTCAAGAGCCGTCACCTTTGACTCAAATCTTGGTGGAAGCGACCTCATAATTTTTTGCTTGATCCTCCTATCAGAATAGGGATCACCAAGTTGATGGCTTTGATTGACTATGTCCATCATCTTCACTTGAAAGTCGTTGAAGCACTCATCCTCCTCCATCCTAATTTGCTCGAATTGTGTTTGGAGGACTTGAAGCTTGGAGTCCTTGACCACCTCGGTTCCCTCATGGGCCGTCTCTAGAATCTCCCATGCCTCTTTTGCAATTCTTGTTGTTTGGATCAATTTGTACTGATTGTCATCCATTGCACAAAGAATAGCATGTATAGCCTTGTTGTTCCACTTGGATGCTTCAAACTCTTGAGTTGACCATTCCGACTTTGGCTTGGGAACTACACTTCGTCTTCAAGAGTCTTTTCCGGAAGAGCGTAGCCATCTTCAATTGCCATCCATGCTCGGTCATTTATTTGGCAAATGTAAGACTCCATCTTACCTTTCCAAGAGGCATAGTTTATTCCGGTGAGCAAAGGGGGTCTTGTGCTAGAGGCTCCCTCATTACCACTCCCGTTTCCACTCATAGTGTTTGGGTATGAATGAGATGAATGTTTATGATGCAACAAACACAAACAAAATGCAAGACACACAACGAGCAAGGATCACCTAAGTGTATCTAGGAACCCGCTCTGATACCAATTGAAAATACACAAAGTGTGTCTAATACAACCTAGAGGGGGGGGGGGGGGGGGGTGAATAGGTTTTAGTTGATTTATTACCAACTTTTCAACTTAATCAATTTTAATAATCCTACTCCATATTAACAATCAATCAATCCAATATAAATATACGGAAAACAATAAAAACACAAGGATTGATTTACGTGAGAAACCCTCCAACTGGGCAAAACTCACGGGCTATCCTTCTAGCCACATACGGTCCTCAAATCCACTATTTGAACGAAAGTTTACAACCTAGGTTGACCTCAAGTCACACCTACTTGGTCACTAACCCTTTCACTCTACCCAACGGGCCTTTAATAGTGATTCTTGACCACAAGCTTGTGCACTAACTCACTTAGTCACAAAGCTGAAACAATCAATGAAGAGGTTAAACAACCTATGTGAATATGTAAAAGATATTCAAGCATGCAATTAATGCTAGGCAACAGTAAATGCTTATCTAAGGATTTAAAGATGTCAATAAATGCAAATCCTAGATATCAATATCTAAATGCAAATGCATGAAGATTTAGCTAGAAGGGTAAAATCGTCCTAAATGCTAGCTATTAATGAACAAGGCTCTCAACCAACACACAACAACTCAATCATGTTATAAATGCCAATAAACATAAAGATATGCAATAAAATCACATAAAAGAGCTAACCCTAGGCAAACAAGAACATAAATAAATACAAAGAGATTTAGGGCATGTTCAAGTTACCTAGTCAATGAAAGCAAGAAGAATCCATGATGAGATAATGCTTGAAGAGGTTAGATGCACATAGATTTGTGTTTGGTTGAGTAAAGATGAGTTCTTGGGAGTTTCTCTCTCTAAGGGAAGCTTGGCCTATCAAAAATGGCTTCTTCAAATCATAGAAACGAGCAAGGAAGAAGATAGAGCATATATATGGGAGCCCTAGTTGAAACTGCGTCGTTTTGAACTTAGGGCACAAAATCGCGTCAATACCGCTAGATGGACCGCGTCGCAGGCAAGTGTCCAGACCGCGGTACACACAGCAGTGCACCGTCTGGACAACAACGCGGTGCAGGGCGCTGTGCATGCAGGTGCACAGGCCGCGGTATGGGCAACAGAGGCTTACTGGACAACACCGCGACTTGGGTCGCTTTGCGTGCAAGTGTACAGGAAGCGGTACAGGGAGCATAACCCTGCTGAGGTATACCGCTCTGTATGCCGCGGTGGAAGCATGTCTTGCCAAGCAGTCTAGGCCGCGCTAAGAGAAGAAATTCTCTTTTCTAGGCAAACTCAACACACTAAGTGATGTGCAAAATGTGCAAGTGTGGAGAGTGAAAAGAGGCATACAATACATCATTCAATAACATGAAGATAAGAACAATAATGCATGCAAGTGAGTGTGTGCAACTAGATCTCTTCAAAGAAAGTTAAACTAGTGAGATACCTTTGAAGTGCTCTTTGAGAGAGATGATGTCCTTGAAGCTTGATCACACTCAAGAGGCCTAAATACCCTTACAACGAATAATCCCCAATGTGGTTTGTCAACGAAATAAGCCAATCAAAATATTAGGAACTTACACTGATATTATACACGAGGATATACTATCTCCAATAAGATTGTCTAGGGGTATGAATGAGAAACATTTTCTTATTCTATCTTTATTAAAGGGTTCAATTTTAGCTCTTTAGTGGAATGAGCTAAAATTAATAGATCGGACCTAAGTGAATCATTTGTTGATTGTGATTAGGTTATGTCTGTTGAAGCTTAAATTTAGATAGCCCGCCAAGATCCCCAATCCACACGGACTTGCATGGATCACTTGATTTATTCTACCAGACTAATTTATGGGTCCATCTAGAATTGTATTTAATATATTAAGGATATAATTTGCACATTATTTATTTAATGGGCTGCTCAAATTATATTAATCTATTAATGAGAGGCATGTGTGCTTGTTTCTTTTAGCAAGAATGGGTCTGGTTCACATTTGGCTTTTATTTAAAGCCTTAATGGATTAAATAAAATTAGAAAATAATATTTGGCCCATATTTTTTGTGTGGGCGGCAAGGCTATAATAATAGCATAAAATATTATTTTATTTTATTGTTTTATTAAATGGAAATTAATTAATTGATTAATTAATTAATTAATTAAAAATCAAAATCTTTTTCTGACTAGGAATTATGTTTCCTAGTAGTATACTATTATAGTAGTATAATAAATATAAAAGACTTAATTTGGTAAGTAGATAAATAAAGAATTTATTTATCTAATCAAATAAAGAAGTCTTTAATATAATCATAAATACACTATTTGAGTTGGATTAGGAGTCTTGGTGTGGAAAAGAAATCTTTTTTTGAAAAACGATTCTTTGTCACCAAGTAAATCCATCTAGAGATAGGATTCTTGCCCACCAAGTAAATCCTCTTTAGGAAAGTGTTAATAGCCAAAATTGGCTAAGGACCAAAGGGAAATTTTCCACTTACTAGACCTGGTTCCATACCCGAAAGTTTCACCTAAAGACCTCTATATCCAGAGCCAAGCTACGATGCCGCCCCAGGCACAAGGGCGGGCTCCAGAAACATCTGGGATAAAGCCCGGACCCGAGAACTTCCACTAGGAGACCTCTCTATCCAGAGCCGAACTGCGATACCACCCCAAGAACAAGGGCGAGCTCCGGAAACATCCAAGATAGAACCCGGAATGATCGGGCTTAGCCCGCATCATCAAAGCTAGAAGCTCCCCGAAGTCAAGGTCATCTTCCAAATGCTCAAGAAACCCGTCTGTACCTCGATTGACACAGAAGAATGTCCCTAGAAGGCCGCGAGGTGAGTCGAAGCCACACCCAGCTTCAAAAAGGTCAGTCAAGGCCACGTCTAGCTTCGGAAAAGTCAAGAGAAGCCAGATCTGGCTCCAAGCTGGATGAAACTTCTCAGACATCAAGGTCGAAATACTAAACAACCTCACTGGTTGATGCATCATACCATATTCGTCATGTCCCACGACTCCTATAAGGATCGTACTGGAAGGATACAAGGAATGAATTAAATCGTACCTGGAAGCGTTATATACATAGGTAATGAAATCGAAAAGGAAACAAGCTGATCTGTACCACGATACTCTCAATTCGGACGTCAATCTAAAAGTCAAATGATTTAACGCAAGAAATCCCGCCCGATAAGGAAGAGACTGAGACAATCACTGAGACAATCAAGGGAGAATCAGTCTGTTGACCTACAAACCATGTATAAATAGAAAAGAAAAGAAACGAAAAAGAGAGACTACAATTCGACAGGCATACGACTAGCAATCGACCATTTACCAAAGAAAGTTGAGAGAAACGAGAGAAAAATCTTTGTACTCGTGTACCATGAATGTTAAATAAAAATGTTCTTGTTTATTTATCACTAGATAAACCATTGTCACATATATAAATAATTTCGGCCACCACCTACGTGGTAGTGGTCTCGAGGGCGTTAACAGAGATTTCCTATCCCGAGTAAAATTCCCGTTAACACTTTCTGGCGCCGTCTGTGGGAAACGAAATCCTACACTCTACTAACCAATTGTTTGTATTTATATTTTCATTGTTTCATAGGAACTATGAGGCTCCGCTCCTCCCAAGGCCAGCACACAGTCCCGAAGCAATCCCCGGCGAGGCCAACCCGAAAGGCTCCCGGAAGGGGGAGAAAGTCTGGATATAGTAGTCAAGCTCCGATCCAGACAACCAATACACGGACTGCTGGCCACCCCATAGTGAGCCAGGCAGCGCTCGACCCACAAGCGGTGGCCTTCGTAGAATCCATCCGCGTCCGCCTCCTCGTTGAAGGCATCACAGTCCAGCCTACCAACCTGAATGATCAGGGAGAGCCGAGTAGGCTCGGAGCTAGACCACCTGCTTTCGATCGCCTAGGTCCTCCTCTTCCCGAGCCGGCTCGAGATAGATCAGGGCCCCAACGTTCGATCCGAGATAGGCTGGGACCCATGCCCCCAGTTCCTAAAAGACTTTCACAATATCAACCCCGGCTAGTCAAGTCTGCCGCGGATGTTTTTACCCTGAAGCCGCGAGGGCTATCTCATCCAACTACATCTAGGAGAACTACCCGGGCCCTAGAGGAGGAAAGCCGACAAACTCCCCGAATGGATCATTTCCAGGAGGAGGGCCGGATAGAAATTGCCAGTTCATCAGAAAGGTTCGACAGTGAGGAATCTGAGGCTAACTCGAAGAGACCTGGAAATAAGCGACTGAGGGATCAGCTGGCAAAGCTACAAAAGGAGGTCCAGCAGATAAGGAAGGGAAAAAGTAAGGAAGATAAAAAGAATCCCCTGAGCGAGATGAACGCTCCCTTCACTAGGAGGATCCGGGAAGCAGAGCTCCCCCCAAAATTCAAAATGCCAGCAGATAAGTTCTCTGGAACGGAAGATCCTCTAAGCCATTTAGAGAGCTTCGTTCAACAGATGGAGGTCCAGAACACTACCAGAGCAGCCATGTGCAGGATGTTTCCAACAACCTTGACCGACTATGCGAAAACCTGGTTCAGGAAACTGCCCGTTGGTAGCGTGGATTCTTTCACAAAATTGTCAACCTATTTTCCCTCACAATTTCAGGGAGTTAAACCTCGCCCGAAAGATCCCATACACCTCCAATATGTGATCCAGGAACGGAGTGAAACTCTTCGATTATACGTGGAGCGGTTTCACAAGGAGGTCATACAAATGGGAGTTTTCACCGAAAAAGAAACCCTCGCCAACTTCAGGCGAAACCTCTGGGCAGGAAAGCTTTTCTGTTCTTTCGCCAAAAGACCTCCCGAGACTTACCAGGAGGCCTATGATCGGCCTCTTAAGCAGGTCGAGATCGACGAACAACTCAAGGTCAAGATAGAGCATGACGACATGAGAATGGCAAAACATTTGAAGAAAGAAGCCCCCAAATTTGAGCCGGTGCAGAGAGCTCAGAATAAGCCTCCCAACAGGTCGACCTATCGCCCCCATGCTCCTCCACATAGGCAAGAAAGATATCTAGCAAAACAAACCCCTCCCCGGGCTTCCCCGCCTCCCAGGACCGTGGCTCCAGTAATACAAGGGGAAAAAGGGTTTGACTACTATACCCCATTGAATGCATCCAGGGAAACGGTCTACCTTGCCATTCGGGATAAAGGGTTGCTCCAAAAGCCCGTGCCCATGAAGGCCCCAGCCGACAGGAGAAACCGGTACAAGTACTGCGACTTTCACGAAGACGTTGGCCACAACACTTCGGAGTGCTATAACTTGCGCAACCAGATTGAGGCCCTGATAAGGGGAGGATGCCTGATTGAATTTTTACAACAGGTCAGAGATAATATCAGAACTGGAAGGGAAGTACAAGCTGAAATCCGCGAGGACGTAGAAAAGAGGAAAGGGGAGCAGGCTGACTTAATGCAACAGATCCAGGTGATACACACTATCAGCGAGGGTCCTACCTTGGCCGGCGTTTCCAATAACTCCCATAAAAACCATGCAAGAAAGGTTCCCCCCCTTGGAGAGAGCCGGGGGATCTTCAAAGTCAGCCAGAGCCCGACAGAGCCTGCCCAGTCAGCTCAGATCGTGTTCACCGAAGCAGATGTCTTCAACACTGTGCAACCTCATGATGATCCTATGGTCATCACGATACAGATAGCCAACTGTCTGGTCCTTCGCGTGCTCGTGGATACAGGAAGCAGTGTCGATATCCTCTTCAAAGATACCCTGGAAAAACTGAACCTGAAGCAACATTGCTACAACAGTTGTACCACTCCACTTTACGGTTTCACTGGGGACTCAATCATACCAGTGGGGTCAATGATCCTCCCAGTAATCATCGGGGTCACCCCATCGGCCTACAACGCCATCTTAGGGAGACCTTTCCTGTCCTCTCTCAAGGGAGTCTTGTCCATATACCACAACGTTTTGAAATTCCCGGTTGGAACCAACGTAGGAGAGGTACGCGGAGACCAGCAGGCAGCCAGGAAATGCTACGCAGTATCTGCCAATCCTACAGCCCTAGCAAAGTAGTGTGTACTGGTGACAGTAATCCAAGAAGACATGGACACATCTCAAATAATCCAGGAGGAGAAGGAGCCCGCAGAACATATTGGGCATCCGGAGGATGAACCTATCATGCCCTACGAGGATGAAAGGGGTAAGGAATGGGCCAGCGGGCAGCCCATGGATAAACTAGAAGAGATATCCGTCAGGACTGACGATCCCTCCAAGACCGTCAAGGTCGGAGCCGCCCTTGATCCAGAAGTAAAAAGAGGACTGATTGATCTTCTCAGGGAATTCAGCGACATCTTCACCTGGAACCATAATGAAATGCCTAGAATCCCGACATCGTTGGCCACCCACCGGCTAGCATTAGATCCAACGGTCAAGCCCGTCAAGCAGAAGAGGCGTCATTTCAACACTGATAGGAACGCGGCGGTACAGGAAGAGGTTGATAAATTGATCAAAGCGGGGTTCGTCAGAGAGGTACGTTACCCCGAATGGATCGCCAACGTAGTCATGGTCACGAAGGCGAATGGAAATTGGCGTATGTGTGTCGACTACACCGACCTCAACCGGGCTTGTCCGAAAGACAGTTTTCCTTTGCCAAAGATCGACCAGCTGGTTGACTCCACATCCGAAAATAAACTTTTGAGTTTTATGGACGCATTCTCAGGATATAACCAAATTAAAATGCACCCAGCTGACCAAGATAAGACCAGTTTCATTACTGGGCAGGGCTTATACTGCTACAAGGTGATGCCGTTTGGTTTGAAGAATGCAGGGGCCACATACTAGCGGCTGGTTAACAAATTGTTCAAACCCGAGATAGGAAGGACGATGGAAGTATATATCGACGACATGATCACGAAATCCCCAACCACAAAGGGACATCAGGAATACCTTCGCAAAACCTTCTTCATACTGAGGGAAAACCAGATGCGTTTGAACCCCTCCAAATGTGCTTTTGGGGTAACGGCAGGAAAGTTCCTGGGCTTCATAGTTCATGAGAGAGGTATCGAAGCCAACCCAGAAAAAATCAAAGCTATCCTGGACTTGGAATCCCCGACCTCACTCAAGCAAGTACAGATCCTGACTGGACGGGTGGCAGCACTCAACAGGTTTATCTCTCGCTCCACAGATAAATTCCTTCCTTTCTTCAAAGCCATCAAACAAGGGAAGAACATGAAATGGAGCCTGGAGAGCGAGCATGCGTTACAAGCTTTGAAGGAATACCTAACAAGCCCCCCTTTGTTAGTCAAGCCGGTTCTCGGAGATGAGCTGCAGATTTACCTGGCTGTATCAGAAACTGCAGTAAGCGGGGCTTTGGCCAAGGATTGTAGCGACGGTTTTCAAAGACCCATATACTATGTGAGTCATGCCTTGACCAAATCAGAAAGGAACTACGCTCTCATGGAGAAGCTCGCTTATGCTCTGGTGATCTCAGCGAGGAAACTCCGTCCCTATTTTCAAGCTCACACAATAGCAGTGGTAACAGACCAACCCCTCCGACAATTCTTGCAAAGACCAGATGTGTCAGGAAGGTTAGTTTTATGGGAACTAGAGCTCACTCAGTTCGACTTAAAGTATAAGCCCCGGACTACGATTAAGGCACAGGCTTTAGCCGACTTCGTGGCAGAATTCTCAGCGATCCCAGATCCAGTTGATCCCTCAGTATCAAACGAGGACCCTGAGAAGATATCCGAGGTCGAAAATTGGCCGGAGGGCTGCAAGCCATGGATCCTCTTTTCAGACGGAGCATCCGGACGAGTTGGGGGAGGAGCTGGCATAGTTTTGATAGATCCAGAGGGAACTGAATTCTGTCACTGTTTCAGATTTGAGTTTAAAGCTACCAACAACGAAGCGGAATATGAAGCCCTCCTAGCCGGGATGAAGGTAGCCATCGAGCTAAAGGCTGACTACCTGCAAGTCAAGAGCGATTCGTTGCTTGTTGTAAACCAGGTGACTGGGGTCTACCAGGCAAAGGGAGATAATATGGTGGCCTACTTAAATCTAGCTCGGTTGTTGAAAAGCAAATTTAAGGGACTTAAGATCGATCAGGTGCCTCAACACCAAAACCATCGCTCAGATGTTCAGGCTAAGATAGCGGCGAACGGAGGCCAATCCCTACCAAGGGGAATTCCCCTCCAAGTAATCACCCAGCCAAGCATAGCCCCAAATGGAGAAATTTGTTCCCTGGATCGCCTACCTTGCTGGATGGACCCAATTGTCACCTATCTCCTTGAAGGAGAGCTTCCTGAAGAGCCCAACCAAGCCTGAAGAGTTAAGAGACTCTCAGTTCGATACTGTATGGTGGACGGATACCTCTATAGGAGGGGCAGATCCCTTCCCTTACTTAGGTGCTTACATCCCGATGATGCTAAGTGGGCATTGAGAGAGGTCCATTCGGGGGATTGTGGGAACCACATAGGTGGGGAAGCTCTAGCCTATCAGGTGCTTCGTATGGGGTACTATTGGCCGACCATCCATCAAGATGCAAAGAGTTTTGTGCAATCCTGCGAACCTTGTCAAAGAACCTCAAACTTGAGCCACCAGCTCACCCGAGCCACTACCTGCTGGCCCATCGCGACATTGACCTTAAAGGCCTACAAATATAAAATCCGAGTTAGAAACTGAACGAGTTAACAAAAAAAAAAGGGCATGAAGGACATACAATTACCTCAGCCAAGATAGCAGACCCCTTGGTTATAAGGACGTCCACAGGCATAGAAGCCATCTTAGAGATCCCGCCACCAGGACAGGATGCTATGAACTGCTCCAAGACCTCATCCTGCCCTATCGAGCTCGACTGAGGCCGGGAACGGTCGGAAGGAGCCTTCGCGACACCTTTCCCAGGAATGACATCTTTCCCAGAAACCTCCGAGGCTTTGGTTGTTGGAAGCATAGCTGAATCAGATGTTTGAGTCGAAGGCGTAGCGACTTTAGCAGCCATGGCTGAGGGGGCAGAAACAGTCGGGCCAACTACCTGGGGAGCTTTACCCAAAGCTCTGAAAGCCCGAAAAGCCCGCGAGGCCAGAGTGGCCATCTTAGACCCAGCCGGAAAGACAGAAGAAGCCAGGGCAGGCTCGACCCCAGAAGAGGGAAAAGAAGCTCCACCTTGAGGAGAGCGCGAGACGTGTCGGGTGGCTGGCTCTACGACAAAGACTGTGAATAAACAGATAAAAAAAATGTTAGAATCAAGCTAAGTAATAAGAAGAAGCGACACAAGGATACTTACGAGGAATAGCGTCTGAAATCCGTAGATATTTGTTCACCCTACGAGGGTCAAAAGCTTCAGCGGTAGGGAACATCGGATTCAGGTAATTCCGGGCTAGAATAGCCTTTAAGACGGCTTCGGACTCGGCAGGCAGAGAGTCTTGGTCCCAGGAGGGCTTGTCACTGAAAGCCGTAGGAACCTCGAATTCATGCCCTCCGATGAAAATCGAGCTCCCCCAGTCATCCCCCACCAGGATCCATTCTTCTTTCCATATGGGATCCTTCTTCGAAGCACCAGGAACGATGAAATTGAGCCTGTTCTTGGCCTTGGCGTAGAACTGACCCCGAGGAGCCCCAGACAAGCTCCCAATCTGAAAAAGATATGCCAGCTCCTCCGCACCTGGCTCCCTAGTCACTTTACTCATCTGGCATTGCTCCCTCCATAACACAAGGAAGCCAATCAAATGACTCCAGAAGCCCGGCGTTAACTGAAGGGGAGCAAGTTGGATGGCGTTTAGAGCCCGCCGAAGGGTCGGATGGAGGGGAAGCCTGACCCCGTTCTCAAGAGCGGCCACATGGATCAGAAGCACACCTTTAGGGGGGGGGGGTTGAAAAACTCAAAGTTCTTGGGAGGCACCGAGATGGATACACTGTCGGGGATGCCAAACTTTGACCTCAAGCGGTCGATCGACACAGGGTCAACGGTGGAATCAGGGATGACCCGGAAATCGTAGGGAGGGAGCCTCTCCCCAAAGGGACCAGGAGCCGAGACCCGAAGCTCCCCCACAGCACCGCCGGTCGTTTCTTTGTCGAAATCATCATCAACAATATCTAAAGGGTGGTCGGGATGATTGGAGAACCCAGTCCCGATAGATATTTTCCTACTGGATCGCCGACGTTGTGATGTGGGCGGAGAATCATCACCGTCAGAACTCCTCTTAGCCCCGCTTCCCCAGACTAAGACTGATGACCTCCTCGCCATCGAATATGGAATCATTTGAATCACGACTGTGTTTCGACATTATAGAAGACGAAGAATGAAGAAAGAATAGAAGACGAAGAATGAAGAAAGAAGCAAGCTTGGGGAAAAAACTGTGGAAATATTTCTCAACAAAAGGTTCTTTTCGCTCGAGAAGATGTGAGGAAGACGAGGAGGAAAACAGGCATATATATAGGCAGGAAGGCAACAACTCAAGTTACCAGGATACTCATTTGGTAAAGGTAAAAATTGACTTGGTAACGTAACCGGATTAAACTCTAAAGCGAGCTAATCATCTCATGCCACATCATTTACGCAGTTAAGAAGAAGATCTCCCCAAGATCCTGGTAACGGTAAAAAATCTCGATGACTGCCGTAACGTGATCAGATTAATTCGAAGATAAAATAGTCGGTTCACAACACGTCACTCAAATGAAGAAATTTCCAAAAATTTCAGTAACGGTAAAAGAGAAAGATTTCCCAAATAAAGTGAGAATCTTACCTCAACCCCGAGCTCGACGTCTGGTGTTCAAGTTAGAGGGGACTTCTGTTAATAGCCAAAATTGGCTAAGGACCAAAGGGAAATTTTCCACTTACTAGACCCTGGTTCCATACCCGAAAGTTTTACCTAAAGACCTCTATATCCAGAGCCAAGCTACGATGCCGCCCCAGGCACAAGGGCGGGCTCCAGAAACATCTGGGATAAAGCCCGGACCCGAGAACTTCCACCAGGAGACCTCTCTATCCAGAGCCGAACTGCGATACCACCCCAAGAACAAGGGCGAGCTCCGAAAACATCCAAGATAGAACCCGGAATGATCGGGCTTAGCCCGCATCATCAAAACTAGAAGCTCCCCGAAGTCAAGGTCATCTTCCAAATGCTCAAGAAACCCGTCTGTACCTCGATTGACACAGAAGAATGTCCCTAGAAGGCCGCGAGGTGAGTCGAAGCCACACCTAGCTTCAAAAAGGTCAGTCAAGGCCACGTCTAGCTTCGGAAAAGTCAAGAGAAGCCAGATCTGGCTCCAAGCTGGATGAAACTTCTCAGACATCAAGGTCGAAATACTAAACAACCTCTCTGGTTGATGCATCATACTATATTCATCATGTCCCACGACTCCTATAAGGATCGTACCGGAAGGATACAAGGAATGAATTAAATCGTACCTGGAAGTGTTATCTACATAAGTAATGAAATCCAAAAGGAAACAAGCTGATCTCTACCATGATACTCTCAATTCAGACGTCAATCTAAAAGTCAAATGATTTAACGCAAGAAATCCCGCCCGATAAGGAAGAGACCAAAACAATCACTGAGACAATCAAGGGAGAATCAGTCTGTTGACCTACAAACCATGTATAAATAGAAAAGAAAAGAAACGAAAAAGGGAGACTACTATTCGACAGGCATACGACTAGCAATCGACCATTTACCAAAGAAAGTTGAGAGAAACGAGAGAAAAATCTTTGTACTCGTGTACCATGAATGTTAAATAAAAATGTTCTTGTTTATTTATCACTAGATAAACCATTGTCACATATATAAATAATTTCGGCCACCACCTACGTGGTAGTGGTCTCGAGGGCGTTAACAGAGATTTCTCATCCCGAGTAAAATTCCTGTTAACAGAAAGGATTTGTATACCTATATATATATTATTAATTTTGGAATTAATAGTAACAGGAAGAAAAAAAAGGTTTTTTTTTAAGAATGAATTTTTTATTCTCTTGCTTTTGAAAAAAAAAAGTTCCAACTCTAGAACATAGTGAAAATTCGGCCAAGAGAAAGAGAGAAAGATAGTTATAAATTCGATAGTGCATTTGCAAGCCTTTACATAAAAAGGTTTTGTGCACACTTTCGATTTAGGTTCACACGAGTTTCAATCATAACGATTGTGAATTCAAAAGTGACCGGAACGATCTTTCTAGGCTCTTGGAGTTTTTGTGATTAACGATCAAGAAAGAAGATTTCGTTTTCCATTCTTAGGTACGCAATTCAAAGAATATGGAGACCACACTCCTAGGTGATTCACGTTCCTGATCGGATTGGAAGATCTTACGCATTACCATCGATGCTAAGTCAGACGGATCAAGCGACAAGAGGTATGATATCTTTTGAATATATGTATGTTTAATTAATTAAAGGTTAAGGTTCAAATATTGGAAAATTTTTAAACTATACTAAATTCATTTTTAGTCTCGCTTCCGCTGCGTTTTCATATTTTTCCCTACAGTCCATTCACATCAAAGAAAATGTTTTCTACTACACCGTGTGGAACCTTTGGAGAGTTATCCACCATCATGAGAGTCATTTTAGTATGCTTGATGAAGTTGATCTTCAACTGTTGACATAACTTCAGAGGCAGCATATTGATGCTCACCCTCATATCAAGCACTGCTCACATTCTTGGTGAATCCCCCAATGTGACGGTGATAGTGAAGCTACCAGGATCCTCCAACTTGAGGGGAGCACTCTCCCTCACCTTTTGCTAACTTCTCTCTTTATGCTTCACTAATTCCTCCATGTTCTGCTTGCTCTCACTCTTCACTTCTTCAAACACCTTCATTGAATCTGGTGTAGCTTCTTCTTCTTTCGAATTCTCACACTCATCCTTGATAACCTCAATCACCTTGGCTTGTTCATTATTGCTCGAAGACTTCCCCTTTTCTTGCTTGTGCAGCACATCTATGATCTGGCTCAACTGAGTCTCTAGCTTCCCGATTGAGACATCCATGCCATTGGACCTCTGATCATTTGACTGTATATAGTTGTTCAACACCTGCTTAGTTGATCTCTGAGAGTTCATGATGGCTTGAGAAGCCTGTTGGGTGGTCTGGATGAAATCCTTTATCTCTTTCTCAAATGTCCTTTCCTCTGCTAATATGAGTTAGACTGAGTGTTGAAGTTGCTTTGTGGGTTGGTATTAGTGTTTCCCCACAGATTGCTACTTCCACCTGCTTGGTTGAAATTTCTGTTGTATCCTTGGTTCGAGTATCCTTGGTTGTTGTTGGAACTGTTGTTGTTGGAATTGTTGTTGTTGTTTGACCAGGAGAAATTTGGGTAATTTTTTTACCCTGGATTGTAGGAGATTGAGAAGGGGTCGTTCTCTGTCTCTGAAATCCACCTAAGACCTGGGCTTCCTCCTGCTGCCCCAAATTTCCTTCTCCTCTACTCATGTTCTCTCTTGTCACCAGGTTTGCATTGGCACTAGGCTTGATCATAGTCTTTATATATTCCTTCATTGACTGTTGTAAGGACCTCAATTTTATGATTTGCTTATTTCATGACAAACCACACCACATTGGGGATGATTGTGTAATGGGTAGCTTAGGTCCCTGTCGGCAAGCTTCCGAGCATCTCCATGACTTCAAGAGCAAAAGGTATACTCACTTGACTTTGTCTCTTGAAGAGTTTAGGTGCACACACACACACACACACACACTTCATGCATGCTTTGTTCATCTTGCATTTGTGTTCTTTATTGTTTATATGTGTGCATCCATTATACAACTCACACGAGCACGTCTTTGTTTTGTCTTTATGTGTGGTTGTTTCGTTTTACGTTTTCCGTGTGTATTCGGAAACGTCCTCACTCGCATGATGGTGTGCTTGTGTTGTGTCCACGTTTTCACATTGGTGTGCTTGAGTCTTAGCGTGATTTGTGACCATAGAGAGGTTCCATTTGTCCTCTCTTGGATTGTTATTTGGTTACATGGTTTTATACCATGGTTGTGGGAATTTTTGTTATTGACCAATTCTGACCTTTGGTCACTCTTTTGACAATATATCTTTCTACGTTTATCCAAATCTTGTTTTGTTAATTGGAGTAAAAAGTAGACTTCCATACCTTTCTAACGGTATATTATTCGTAATATTTTATGACCGTTTGGTTTGGTTTTGAAGTCTCCAAAGAGACCACTGAAACAGAGCATCTCTGTTGTTATCCGGTTTTGACCTTTGGTCACTTAAATGACCATAACTCTTTCTACAGACATCAAAACCTCTTTCTGTAAATTTCAGTAGAAATTAGACTTCCATACCTTTCCAATGGTATATCATACGAAAGGTTTTGATGTCGTTTGGTCATGTTTTGGGTCGCTCGAAACCAGAGCTGTTGTGCTGTCCAGTGTGTTAGGCGACATGCAAGGCCACTTGTGCATGTCGCCTGACAAGTCGCCTTTTGACGCCAGAAATCAGTTTTTCCTTATCCAAAATGACGTGGCTTCACTTGGATCACATAAATACATCATCTTCTTCCCTAATCAAACCTAGAGCTCTGAAATTTACATTCCTAGTGAGAGAAAGAGCTCCCCTAGAGAGAGAAAGCTTCAAGCTTTGTTTCTTGACTCTCCAAACCCAAAACCCATCTCATTCTTGCATCATTCCACATCATTTAAGGATGGGTCTTCATTGTTTCATGACTAGGTAAGCAAGAACTTCCTTGAATATCATTTATTGTTCTTCTTACTTTAGATTAGGTATTTATTGCTTGATTAAATACCTTGACTCACTTTATTGCATATATTTATGAGTCTAAATTGCATGATTGGGTTTGTTTGTGATAGCTTACATGATTAGGTCGATTTTCCCTAAATAGCTAACCCTAGAACATTCTTGTGATATTGGTTGATGATTAGGTTGATAGATTAATGTTTATTTATCTAGTCAAGCTTTATTGAATGTTCATGTGGATTTAATTGACAATTAGGTTGTTGGAAAATCTCTACACAACTAATTGAGTTTCTTATTGGTAGTTAGAATTTGGGACCACATTGCCCTTCTAGCTAAGTCTCTATGTTTTGCATTTAGACATTGTTGTTTATGCCTCATTGATTGCATTTCTTGATTGCACATTTATTGCCCTTGTTATTTATTGTGACAACTTGTGTTGGGTGGACTTGTTTGACAATTAGGTTGCTAGAATCCCTTTGCATCTAATTGAGTCCTTATGTATGGGCATGTAGGCATTATTTGATAACTAGGATGTTGTATTGCATTATCTACATCTAGTTAAGCATTGTATGTTTGGTCTAACATATTTTGTGTTGAGCATTCATTGATTGTTCACTTAGACCTTATACTCTTCTTGAGTAAAAGTCATGTGGCTTCGGCTTCGGGGTGAAGTTGCACAATCATTGAAGTCTTGCAACCAAGGTGTGGTTGGCAAGCATTGGTCAAGTGCCACTATAAAAGGCCCGTGGGGTAGAGTAGGAGGTGCTCACACCAAGAGTAGTGTATCAGGGGATATCACTAGGGATTGAACCAAGAGTGGTGAGTGGTAGTGTCCATAGCCTGAGGTTATCTAGAGTGAGAGTCCGAGTATCACTTGAGGGTGTAATCTTTTATTCATATAGTGGATTTCTGTGATCGTCTGTGGCTAGAAGGATAGCCCGTGGTTTTTCCCTTGTTGAAGGGTTTCCACGTCAAAATCAAGTGTTCTTTATATTTCCGCACTTTACTTGATTTTGAATGTTTGTTTATGTTGGGTTAATTGTTATTAATATTGACTAATCGAAAAAATTGGTAATAATCGATTAACAACCCATTCACCCCCCCCCCCCCCCTAGGTTGTTAGACACACATTAAGAGTGTATTTTCAACTGTAAATCTTTTGCCATCCTTGACATCTCTATAGCCATCCCTATGCCTCTATCTATCTCTAATCTTCCATATATTCTTGTGATTAAGGTCCTCTGTTGTATGTTTTGAGATAGCTTCTCAAGTATCTCGTACGCCTCTGCAGTTCTCTTATCTACAATGGTCCCTCCACATGCATTGTCAGCAAACATCTAAGTGATGGAGGTGAGACCACTGTAGAATGATGTTACCTTCAGCTCATCAAGATAAGTGTTGGGCTGAATCTGTGCAAGCAAAATCTAGAACCTTTCACAAGCCTGATGGAAAGGCTATCCATCTTCTTCTGTAAAACTGGCTATCTTCACTCTCAAGTCTTTAGCCTTTATTGCCAGGAAAAACTTGTTGTAAAATGTTTTGTAGACTTGGGCCCATGTAGTGAGTGAACCGGCTTTCCAAGCCATGTACCACTGCTTGGCATGTTCCTTCAGATAGTATTGGAAACATCACTTATGTAACTGATCTCTAGTAAGTACTGTGTTCCGATCTACTATAGGGAATGTCTCTAGCACTGCACTATACTCCTTCATAAATTGCAAGCAATCCTCTATAGGTAGACCGTAAAAGGATGGGAGTAGGTTGATGTGCATTCCCTTTAGTTCATATTGTCTAGCAACATCGTCCAAAACAATCGCTGTAGGATGATTGGCTATGGACGGAAGGGTATACTCTCCAATGGTGAGTCCTAAATCTACCTCATCATGAGCTAATTGCTCTTGTACTTCTAGTGGCACTGCTTCTACCATATCTTCTTCTAGCTGATTCTCTTCAAATTGTCTGATCAATCTTCCAATGCGATGAATATTATCTGTTAATAGAAAAATTTACTCGGGGTGAAAATCTCAATCAACACCCTCAACCCGCTACCCCAGAGGTCGCAGCGGAGGGTAGGTACTTCGTACCGTGGTTCTAGTAAGGTGAAAGCGAGATAGATGTCGTGGTTGGAGAATAATCATCCCTCCCGTTTGGTGCAGTAGGCTGGTACCCGGTCTTGGTATCTGATCCTGGTACCAGATTACCTCTCTAGGTGCCCTCCATAATTTTCTGACCTAGATATCGTGCAAAGAGGGGTACAAGAGAGCTAGGACCAGTAGGGGTCGGTGCCTTGTTCACATACATGCTTAATAAAGGAGATAGATGGGAGAATGACAATTCTTCTAGTAGAGGTAGACTGACCTAGGGGGAAAAAGCATCACGATTGATCACATGTTGAAAAACCCCCATGCAGTATCCATAGGAAGGAGAAAGACCCTTCTTTATATTTATATATTATGAGAGGTGCTCTGGAGAGCTTACATTAATACAAATTGAGTCCTGGTAGGTCACAGTTAGAGGGGTACCATTTGGTTCCAGTACATCCATGGCGAAAACTGACATACATAGCAGTCGATACAATGATGGTGTAGAGGGAATTCGGGCAGGGTCCCTTTTACACTCCAGGCGATGGCGAACTCATATTCCTAGTGGAGAAGTGGGCAGAATCTGGGATCGGAGACATCTTGGAGATATGGAGATATAGGAGAGCTGTTGGAGAATGTTGGAGAGAATGTCAGGGAGTCGAAATGTTGGGGAATCGACCTTTTTCTTGGAGAGTGACTTGTTATATTTATATCTATTCATCATTGTTGCCCATTCCATTGACTCAGTTAATTAATATACTGATTTGGCCTTTAAGGAGTTGAATATTCTCTCATTAATGGCGTTATGAATGGCCATTAATGGAGTTGACTGATTTCCTCATTAATGGCATTGTGAATGGCCATTAAAGGAGTTGACTGATTTCCTCATTAATGGCATTGTGAATGGCCATTAATGGAGTTGACTGATTCCCTCATTAATGGCGTTGTGAATGGCCATTAATGGAGTTGACTGATTCCCTCATTAATGGCATTGATTATATCCATTGATTACCAGAGAGGTCAACTTTCTCTTTTACGTTGCTTGAAGGAGAATTCTGACTCAGTATCCCGGTGGTATAGTACACTGGTATACCAGAGTGCTTACTGGTGTGGCGCTTGTTCTAGCATGCTGGTACCTCTTCCTGGTTCCATTTATCTTACTTGGCGGGTAGGATACACATTCTGGTTAGATCCTGGACTGATATCGCGGTACTTGGGTACTAGGTAGATGTCGCGGTACCTAGGTACCGGGTAGGAGGTATCGTGGGACCTAGAAACTAGGTAGGAGGTATCATGGTATCTAGGAGCCAGGTAGGAGGTATCGTGGTATAGCCTTGCTTGGTACATAGTAGAGTGTGAGACGTGGTACTGACTTCTTTCCGGTTCATAGTGTAGAGCATCCCGGTATCTAGGTACCGGTCCTGATCTAGGTCCTACCAGGTACCTGCCGGATGAAAAATTCTTCTTTGAACCCCTGCCAAAAATGACTGTTAACAGAAGTCCCCCTTGACTTGAACACCGCTATTAAGTTGGGGTTGGAGTCAGGATCTTATACTGCTTGAAGAATTTTTCTCGTCGTTTCTTACTTGTAGCTATTACTTGAAAAGAGAAAACGCTCACAGCACTCTTGACTTTGGCGAATCTGGGTACCTGGCGTTCCTGTTCAGGGGATCCTGGTACTTTGTCTATAATAATTGCGAACCAAGGTACCTAGCCTTCCATTTTCCAGGAATCTGAGTACATAGGTGAAAACGATCCTGGTAGGCAACTATGCCATCCAGATCCTTCCTGGCGAGGGGTGGTGCCCGGCCAAGGCAGCAAGAGGGACATTTGGTTGTCCTAGTCTTGAGGTGAAAACACGTAGGCGAACATATTGGTGAAAATGGGTACCTTACATTCCTGTTCTAGGAATCCTGGTATTCTGGCGAGCACATGGCAAACATATTAGAGAATCTGTGTACTCGCATTCCTGTTCTAGGAATCTTGGTACCTTGGCGAACATATGGCGAACATTTTGGAGAAACTGGGTGCCTCGCATTCTTGTTCTAGGAATCTTGGTACCTTGGCGAACACATGGCGAACATTCTAGCAACAAGATTCTGGTAGGCAACTAAGGCCACTTTAGCACCAAGTCTTTCTTAGCGGGGGGTGGTGCCCAGCCAAGGCCTTGATCTGGCTAACAACTATGCTCTTACTATCCAGACCCTTCTTAGCGGGGGGTGGTGCCCGACCGAGGTTTGATCTGTCGGGCAACTATGCTCTTACGTACCGGATCCTTCCTAGTGGGGGTGGTGCCAGGCCAGGGTAGCAGGAATGCCATGTGGCTTTTCCTGGTCTTGAGGAGATCCTCCTGGATGGATTAATCCAGTCCAGGGCATCAGAAGAGCTATCTAGCTATCCCGGTCTTTAAGGCTATCCTTCTGGTGGGATTGACCCGGTCTAGGGTATCAGGATAGCTATCTTGCTATCCTGGTCTTTAAGGCGATCCTCCTGGAAGGATTGACCCGATCCAGGGTATCAGGAGAGCTATCTAGCTATCCTGGTCTTTAAGGCGATCCTCCTAAAGGGATTAATCTGGTCCAAAGCATCAGGCATTCCGGTGCAAGGAATCCTGGTATTTAAGTGATGGTCCTGGTAGGCAACTAAGGCCACTTCAGCACCAGGTCTTTCTTGGCGGGGGGTCGTGCCCGACCAAGGTATCAAGAATGTCATGTGGCTATCCTGATTTTGATCATAGGCGAAAAGCGATCATATGAGAACTACCAAGGCGTTGTAGGAGACGATCATACTCAATGTGGTACAACTCTAGGCGATACTGGTCAATGCTAACCCCGCAGGCTTCATTAGTAAAACCTTCTGAGGTGATCCGCAGTTCTGGGTTTAAGTAATAGAGTGACATTCTGGAAAGGAGCTTTTATCGTGGACCAATCATTATGAGAACTCTTTTCATGTTGAGGTCACTACCACTCCCACTGGAATACTTGGGAGAATGGTGAGCTTATAGCCCCCAAGTGATGTAGTTGGTTCAGGGACGTACTTGGAGTAGCTGAGCATCTTTAACAATCATAATGGCATTCGAGACTTTGCTTGAACTAACCTGGACCTCGGTAGCTTGCTAGGGGAGCTGCGTAGCCCAGTATAAAAAATCAGGAACCGATAATCCTGCAGCTATGATATAGGTAGCTCACATGGGCTCTGTGAAAGACCCAATACAATAAGTGAGGAACTTCTGATCTTG
Organism: Dipteronia sinensis; assembly: GCA_033220585.1. Classification (NCBI taxonomy): domain Eukaryota; kingdom Viridiplantae; phylum Streptophyta; class Magnoliopsida; order Sapindales; family Sapindaceae; genus Dipteronia; species Dipteronia sinensis. The sequence continues at coordinate 22,576,396 of CM065638.1, read as the reverse complement.
CAGCAGTACTGCTGCTCCAGAGGCTAACTTAGGCATGTAAGAGGCCTCAGTAATGTGCAAAGCCTCTGAGCTCTACCCGAGCGCATCGGGACATAGGTGGCTCATTAGGGCGTTGAAGGGCCCGGTACAAGAGGTAAGGAGCCACCTGCATGATACTGGTCCAGAGGCATGCGTGGGATCCTAGAAGTCCCTAGCAACTAACATGTTGCTCTGGACCATCCTGGAATGAATCGGGACATAGTGGCTCACTTGGGCGTTGACTAGCCCGGTAAAAGAAGTGAAGAGCCACTGGGCTATGCAGCTAGGCTGCTGCTCTAGAGGCATGCTTAGGCATGTAGGAGGCCTCAGCAATGTGGGAAGCCTCTGAGCTCTACCCGAACGGATCGAGACATATGTGGCTCACTAGGGCGTTGAAGAGCCTGGTATAAGAGGTAAGGAGCACCCTACATGATACTGGTCCAGAGGCATGCTTGGGATCCTAGAAGTCCCCAACAATTGGAATATGGCTATGGACAATTCTGAATGAATCGGGACATGGTGGCTCACTTGGGTGTTGTCCAGCTCAATAGAAGAACTGAGGAGCCACTAGGGCAATGTAGCTAGGCTGCTTCTCCAGAGGCGTGCTTAGGCATGTAGGAGGCCTCAGCATTATGGGAAGCCTATGAGGTTTACCCGAACGGATCGAGACATAGGTGGCTCACTAGGGCGTTGAAGGGCCCGGTACAAGAGATAGGGAGCCACCTACATGATACTCGCATCTGACATTAGAGTGCGGGTACAATGCGGGTCATCCAACCGCACTCCACCCGCACTATTGCTCAAGACAGAGGAGTGGATTTTGCACCTGACAGTAAAATGTGAGTAAAGTGCGAATCAAGTGCGGGTCAAGTGCGAGTCAGGTGCGGGTAATCCAACCGCACTCCACCCGTACTATTTCCCAGATCCGAGAACTGAAGATGAAGACAACCCATACAGTACGGGTAATTCACTCGCACTCCACCTGCACTCCATGCGCGCCAGATTGATATTTGAAGTTTAAGTGACCTATTTTTGTATGTTGTATAAATAGAAAAGGATGGAAATGTTTTAACCAGTCTTTGAACTCATTTTTTGGAGGTTTAGATCTAGATTTTCTCTCTCTCTCTCTCATACTTACATTCTCTACTCAACTTCAAGGAAGGTAGGAGATTGAAGAAACTTCATGGAAGGAGATGTTCTCCAAGGGTTCTTTCTCTTTCCTTTCTCTCATTTTCCTAGTTGTAATGAGTAGCTAAATCCCCTCTAAGGGGTTGATGGAGTAGTTAGTTTGATATTGGGCTTGTATATAAACTTGATGTTATATTGATATTCATGTCTATCTTTCATTGTTCTATTCTTGCTATGAATGGTTATCATTGATTTCTTGTTTAGATATATCCTTTTAGCAAGATCTCTTTGGATTATGTTTGAGTATTGCATCTAGATATACATCCTATTTAGTTGTTTATTGCTCTAATGAATGGACGGAACATCATGAATTCCGACTCTTAAACCGCGGTCTTAATCTAACCTCGATCCAGTTTCCGGCACTATACATCCTAGGTCGGAGCCCAGTGAGAGAATTAGAAGTCATCACTATACATCCTAGGTAGACTACGTTTAATCGGTTGAGTCATTGATAGGTAGACGAGCTTCATTTCCAGAATCCGATGAACAACCAACACTATACATCCTAGGTTGGTGGTTTACGATAGATTAATCCCAAATAGGTGGTCATCACTATACATCCTAGGTGGGCCACTTTCTAGGGATAAATAACCGGCTCTATACTCCTAGGTCGGTTACCTTTGAATAAGACGTGACTATTGACAAGTTTGTTGCATTGCCCAGTATTTACTTTCGAATCCATTAACTCCTTAGTTTCCATCATCTATGTATATTCTTCATCCCATTTCCCGTTCATCTAGTTTGCATACTTATTTTAGTGTTACTATAGGATAATTCACCATCAACATTGTTAACAGATTTTTCTGGCAAGGGACCAAGGGAGAATTTTCCAACATGGACCTACCCAGGAAGACTCCTCCAGATACTCCATGAAGCCAGCGAGATCGGTACCACCACCTAGATGGGACCGATATCCAACGAGGTTGGAACCTCAACTATACGTCTATCTAGATAGGACATCGGCTCCGAAAGCTTGTACCTTGCCATACTAAAGCTCCTAATACCAGCTCGAGACCAGTACGATGATAACTTGCATCCCGCAAGGATCTCGACATCAATCAAGGCACCTGGTACCTCGATACCTACCTCGATACCACCTGGGTACTACCCCAATATTTGCCTTGGTGTCACCCCGACTCCCACCTGGTACTTTGTGTGCCTATCTAGAGCTCTTCCAAGGCAAGTATCCTACCTTCCAGGCAATACTATAGGAAGCATGAAGACACAAGCACCCTTCCAGCAAGACGCAGAACAAGCTCATTAAAATGAGGTACCAGCGTTATACTCAACCGCCACCAAGCTCCAAAGAAGAAGGAAAGTTGACTCCATCGCCAAAATAAAGCGCCATTAATGACCCAATGGTCAACCGAATCAGAATTTTAATTCGCCATTGATTAACGGGATCAAATCCTGCGCCTTCAGCTCCACTCAAATGCCTTTCAACGCCTAAAATAGGATTCTCAATGATCTTCATTATGACAACCGGATTTCAAGAGGATTTGGGGAGAATACTACATATACGGTATTGAAAGACAAAAGAGAGGAGGCTGGAAGGATTCTTGATCACCATAACAAGAGGGACTCCGGGAGAATTACTTCAAAAAATTCCTCGAAGCCAGTGAGAGTCCATTGACAATCACTGGAGGAAAATATCTACTTATCGACACGAACGCTGTCTCCATCTCCATCCTCTGTAAAACAGTGAAAATAGAGAGAAGATTGTGTGTATACTGATTGTAATCCTCTTATAGTGATTTATTAAATAAAACAGTGTTCTTTTACATTCTCTGGTCCCTAGTGTTCTTTCTCCATCACTTGATCTCTTGCTCCTGATTATAGAAAGGGACCCCGGTACAGAGGGTATCTACCCAGCTACTACTACCGGTAGTGGGAGAGGGTGTTAACTGATACTTTCATCCCGAGTGAATTTTTCCGTTAACACTTTTTGGCGCCGTCTGTGGGAAACACCACACCTTCAAAAGAAAGCCTGTGTGTCTCCCGCCTCGAAGCCGTTAGCTACCGTGCGGATTACCCTCCAAGTATCTGGAACCCAAGCATCTAGACCTACCAATCTAGACTAACAAGTCACGGCCTTTATAGAGAGCATTCGCCTCCGAATGGTTGTCGAAGGAAATACCAGTCAGCCTGCAGTACCAGATCCCAGGGGAGATACCAATCGGCAAGGTACCAATGTACCACCTTTCGACAGGCTGAGACCACTACTGACTGGACATTTTTCTAGTGTCATTTTAAAAGAGCAATCCGTCAACAATATTTATTAAAACCTCACGAAGCCTAAATTAGTTTGAAAACACAAGTATGGTGGCAAGTGGGGTGTCGTCCACAGGGAGCAGAGTTAGGTAAAATTAGTTATTGCTAAAGTAATGTTAATGTATATATATAATAATCGAAACATAAAATGGTGAAGATGTAGATGGTGAATTATCCTATTAATAACACTAAATTAATTATGCACACTAAAGTGGGGGAAAATGGATTGAAGGATATATATAGATGATGGAAACTAAGGAGTTAACGGATACGAAAGTGAAAACTGGGCAATGCAACAAACTTGTCAATAGCACGGCTATTCAAGGCAACATTCCTAGGATGTATAGAGTCGGTTATTTATCCCTATAAAGTGGCCAACCTAGGATGTTTAGTGCGGACCACCTATTAGGGATTAATCCATCGAAAACTACCAACCTAGGATGTGTAGTGTTGGTGGTTCGTCGGATTTTGAAAATGAAGCTCGTCTACCTATCAATGACTCAACCGATTTTAAATGTAGTCAACCTAGGATGTATAGTGATGACTTCTAATCCTCTCACTGAGATCCGACCTAGGATGTATAGTGCCGAAAATTCGATCAAGGTTAGATGAAGACCGCGGTTTTAAGAGTCAGAATTCATGACGTTCCGTTCATTTATTAGAGCAAGATACAACTAAATAGGATGTATATCTAGATGTGATCGGGCCAAAAATGTAGTATATTTAGGCCCTCAAATCCTTACCTTGTGTTTTGTTTTCGTGTGTTTTTGTATCTCTGATGGGTTGTTTTGTGCGAAATTGCAGGAAATGGTGCAAAGATGGGTTTGGAAGCATGTTGCGGTGATTCCGGCAGAAAAGGGGCGAAAGGAAAGACAAAGGAGCATAAGTAGCTCTACAGTGCGGGTCAAGTGCAGCTCAATTGCGGGTCGCAACCGCACTCCAATCGCACTCCAGCCGTACTCATGCTCATAGCTGGGGCAAGATGCAAGTGAAGAGATAAAGTACGGCTACAGTGCGGGTCATCCAACCACACTCCACTCGCACTGTTGCAAAACCAGAGAAGCTGAAGTTGCACCTGACGTTAAAGTGCGGGTATTGTGCGAGTAATCCAACCGCACTATACCCGCACTAATGCCAAACTAGAGAAGTTGAAGATGCACCTGACATTAGAGTGCGGGTACTATACGGGTCACCGAACCGCACTCCACCCGCACTATTACCAAGACCAGAAGAGCAAAATAGCACCTGACATTAGAGTGCGGGTACTGTGCGGGTCATCCAAATGCACTCTACCCGCACTGTTGCTCAAGACAGAAGGTAGATTTTGCACCTGACAGTGAAGTGCGATTCAAGTGCGATCAAAGTGCGATTCCAAGTACAGGTCAAGTGCGGGTAATTTAACCGCACTCCACCCGCACTATAGCCCAGATCTGAGAACTAAAGATAAAGACAACACATACAGTGCGGGTAATTCACCAGCACTCCACCCGCACTCCACGCGCGCCAGATTGATTTTTGAAGTTTAAGTGACCTATTTTTGATGGTTGTATAAATAGAAAATGATAGAAATGTTTTGAGAGGCTTTTTGACTCCGTTTTTCAGAGGTTTTACACACTTAGATCTAGAATCTCTCTCTCTCTCTCTCTCTCTCTCTCTAATCCTTACATTCTCTACTCAACTTCAAGGAAGTTAGGAGATTGAAGCCGCTTCAAGGAAGGAGATGTTCTCCAAGGGTTCTTTCTCTTTCCTTTCTCTTATTTTCCTCGTTGTAATAAGTAGCTAAATCCCATCTAAGGGGTTGATGGAGTAGTTAGTTGAATATTGGGCTTGTACATAAACTTGATATTATATTGATATTCATGTCTATCTTTCATTGATGTATTCTTGTTGTGAATGTTTACCATTGATTTCTTGTGTAGATACATCCTCTTTGCAAGATGTATTTGTTTTATGTATGAGTATTGCATCTAGATATACATCATATTTAGTTGTTTAATACTCTAAAGAATAGACGGAATGTCATGAATTCTGACTCTTAAACCGCAATCTTAATCTAACCTCGATCGAGTTTTCGGTACTATACATCCTAGGTCGAAGCCCATGAGAGAGTTAGAAGTCATCACTATACATCCTAGGGTGACTGCGTTTAATAGGTTGAGTCATTGTTAGGTAGACGAGCTTCATTTCCAGAATCCGATAAACAACCAACACTATACATCCTAGGTTGGTAGTTTACGATGGATTAATCCCTAATAGGTGGTTCGCACTATACATCCTAGGTTGGCCACCGTCTAATGATAAATAACCAACTCTATACATCCTAGATCGGTTACCTTGAATAGCTGTGCTATTCACAAATTTGTTGCATTGCCCAGTATTTACTTTCGTATCCATTAACTTCTTAGTTTCCATCATCTATATATATCCTTCATCCCATTTCCCCCCAACTAGTGTGCATAATTTATTTAGTGTTATCATAGTGTACTTCACCATCTACATCTTCACCATTTTATGTTTCGTTATTATATATGTATACTTTAGCAATAACTAATTTTAGCTAGCTCCGCTCCCTGTGGACGACACCCCACTTGCCACCATATTTGTGTTTTCAAACTAATTTAGGCTTCGTGAGGTTTTAACAAATATTGTTGACGGATTGATCTTTTAAAACGACACTAGAAAAAAACGTCCTGTCAAATGGCACCGCTGCCGGGGAGCGGCATGTTTGTCAAAGACATCCGGTCGTTCCTTGGTCATGCGGGTTTCTACAGGAGATTCATCAAGGATTTTTTGAAGATCTCCAGACCACTATGCTTGTTGCTACAAAAGGACAAGGATTTTGTGTTTAGTGCAAAATGCGTGGTGGCGTTTGAATCTTTAAAAGAGGCTTTGACCTCATCTCCGGTAATTGCACCACCAGTTTGGGATTTACTATTCAAAATAATGTGCGATGTATCTGACTTTGCTGTAGGTGTAGTTTTGGGTCAGAGGGTTGGAAAAGCCCCGCATGTTATATATTACTCATCCCGGATTTTGAATGATGCACAAGTGAACTATTCAACGACAGAGAAGGAATTACTGGCTGTCATTTTTGCTCTTGAGAAGTTCAGACAGTACTTGGTAGGTGCCAAGGTTGTGGTATACTCAGACCACACGGCGTTGCGATATTTACTCCAAAAGAAGGATGCAAAGCCCAAGTTGAATAGGTGGGTATTGCTATTGCATGAGTTTGATTTAGAAATCCGGGACAAGAAGGGTTACGAAAATGTGGTAGCAGACCACCTTAGTAGGATAGTTCATGATAGCCAAATAGATGGGAATGAGATTCCTTTGAGAGAAAGTTTCCCTGATGAACATCTGTGGGCTGTACAGGATAAGGAACCATGGTATACAGATCTGGCAAACTATCTGACACATGGAGTATTTCCCCCTGATCTTGATTGGCAGGGTAAGAAAAGGTTTGTTAGGATATCAAGGGAGTACTTCTGGGATGAGCCTTATCTTTTCAAACATGGAGCAGATCAGGTCATTAGGAGATGTGTGCCGGAAAATGAGCAAGATGATGTGTTGCGATTCTGTCATGATTTGCAATGCGGAGGCCATTTCAGCGCACGTAAGACAGCACTTAAGGTGCTGCAATCAAGTTTCTTCTGTGTATCACTTTTTAAAGATGCCTATCAGTTTTGTGTAGCATGTGATAGGTGCCAGCGCACAGGGAACATTGGCAAACAAAATGAGATGCCACAAACTGGAATTTTTATGGTTGAAATATTTGACACTTGGGGTCTTGGTTTTATGGGACCGTTCCCACCTTCTTGTGGAAACAGCTATATTTTAGTGGGGGTTGACTATGTTTCCAAATGGGTTGAGGCTATTGCCACAAAGACCAATGACAGCAATGTGGTGGTAAAATTGGTAAAGGAACATATTCTGACCAGATTTGGGATTCCAAGGGTGATCATTAGTGATGGAGGGAGCCATTTCTGTAACAAAGTCTTGGGAAATCTATTGAAGAAGTATGGGGTGCGTCATAAGGTGGCCACACCATACCACCCACAGATGTCGAGACAAGTTGAGGTAAGTAACAGGCACATCAAGCAGATTCTGGAGAAGACAGTCTCCTCAACTAGGAAGGATTGGGCATTGAAACTATCCGATGCCTTATGGGCGTACCGAATGGCTTTCAAAACTCCTATTGGGATGAGCCCGTATAGGTTGGTTTTTGGTAAGGCTTGCCACCTTCCAGTAGAACTAGAACATAAAGCTTGGTGGGCGATTAAGAAGTTGAATTGGGAGTATGATAAGGCAGTGGAAGAAAGATGCAATCAGTTGAACAAGTTGGATGAATTCAGGTTGGAAGCCTATGAGAGTTCACGGCTTTACAAAGAAAAAACAAAAGTTATTCATGACAAGCGATTAGTAAGGAAGGAGTTCCAACCGGGCATGCTGGTGTTACTTTATGAGTCCTGTTTGAAGTTGTTCCCTAGGAAGTTGAAATCGAGATGGTCAAGCCCACACCGTGTTGTTAATGTCTCCCCTAACGGAGCTGTGGACATTCAGAATTTCAGGAACAATGGAATATTCAAAGTTAATGGTCATAGGCTAAAACCGTATTTTGGACCAGAAGCCTGCTGCAAGGGTGTTGGTACCATGGAACTTACTAAGCCATAGAACATCTATCATGTCGGAGAACTGGTGGGAGGCAGCCCGCTCAAGTCATATTTAAACTTTTAGCTTTCTTAGTTTTATTTCAGTTGGTATTTTGGTTTTTCTTTCCTTTTCGCATTTGATTTTCGTTTGGTAGAGTTGTTGTGTGTTTTAAGCTAGGTAGTGCATCTTTTGGGAACCACACGACAGCACACAGGGACAACAAACTAGCTTCCTTCTAAAGGGAGTTTTTTACCTTCGATTTTGTACTACAGTGCATTAAGTTTTCGATGAATGCGATTTAGATTTTTTTAATATAAATGAGCATGGTTGAGCGTATGTCTAGATCCAGTTTGGGGGTGTTGAACCCTCATTCCGTAAATTATTGTGATTATGCTTGTTACTGGTTGCGCTTTATGCATGTTCAGAATTTTCGAATCGTCTATGGTGTTTCTCCTCCGTTAGAACCACCTAGTGGATTCCAACAATGGGGACAATGTTGAGAATTTGTTTGGGGGTGTGTTACGCCTTGTACAGTCGTCTTTGGAGTCTTATAGTTCCAATTTTTCAATTTTGTCGCTTGTCCAATTTTCAAACTGTAAGCAGTATAGGTATGAGGCCTCAAGTGTGTACTTTTGGTGAGTTCTTTGTATGTGCTTTGACCTTGTGACATAGTTTGGTGCTACTTGAGGGTTCGCTTGCACCGCCATGGGATTGTCCCACCCCGTTGGTGTTAAGTATTGGGGACTCAATGTTCCCATGTCTTGTTCTAATAGTGGAGATACCCGTGAGATCACAAACACAAGCTTTAAAGTGCGTATTTTGAGTGTATTATTGATTATTCTTAAACACGCCTCTCGTCATTTATGTCATGTGCCATAGGACTCGCATATCATTTTGTGAAGTGCGTGATGGATGCTTTCATTCCCTTTTTAGATGGTTGTGGAAGTGATATTAGGGAATGTGTGTGTATTGAATTACCTTTATAGCCTAAACACCACATACCATATTGTGTGCTCCAAAGCCAAGTTTGAGGCCAAACACTTACTCTTTTATTTGGTACCACATTCAACCATATACCTAATAGCCTAAACACATGCCTACCCTTGTACTAATCATGTTAGGATGTGAAATGGTGGTGATGAAAGGAGTTAAGCTCTAAATGGTCAAAGAGCGGGTAAAATGAAGTAATTGTTGAAAATATGCAAGGAAAGGGCTAAGAATTGTCCTTGTGTACCTTAAGTGCCCAAGAAAGGGAAATTGTAATAACTCTAAACAGAGTACAACATTGTGATTGTGAAATTGTAAAAAAAACAAAATATTCAAAGGAAAATTGTACGTGTGTGCTATAATTGTGATTGTGTTATGCTAAATACTCTCAAATGAAATGCAACATTGAAGGCACGAATGTGGGTTAAACGATTTCCTAGAGGTTTGCGTATGAGTGATAAAAGAACATGGTGTGGGTGTAGGGATATATTCTAGCATGATTGGTGAGTTTCAACTCCAAATGTCCATATTCTTTGTGTAACCTCATTAAACCCCACAGCACACTATAACTAGTGGAAAAGCCCTATTTGATCCATATAAAGTCTAGTTTGGGAATGTCGGTTGAAGCACGATCTTTCACATCCATGGCATGGTGACTCGTTCCTAGGATAGTTCATTGCTTAAATTTTGTGCAGAACTTATCTTTGCATACTTGTTTGTGTGGAACTTAGGACTCTGTGAGGAAAGAAAACAGAGAATCCATGCGAGCTTTAGAATTGAAGCGGATTATGCTCAAGGTATGGGAGTAAGTTGTCCCTAATTAATGAATGCCTTTAGGTGTGGGATTCATGTTCGTACGAGCCTCCCTTGGGTGTCTCCAAATTGCTCTTGATCTTGTGCATATGTTTTTCTCCTCTCTATCACACCTATATGTATCATATCACACATTGGACTTGCGACATTGTTGAATTATTGTTTTGGCGTCTGATTGTTTTAGATTATGTTTGCTTGAGGATGAGCAAAGGTTTGGTTTGGGGGTGTTTGATCGTGCCAAATATGTAGTTCATTTAAGCCCTCAAACCCTTATCTTGTGTTCTGTTTTCATGCGTTTTGGTATCTCTAATCGGTTGTTATGTATGTAATTGTAGGAAATGGTGCAAAGATGGGTTTGGAAGCATGTTGCGGTGATTCCGGTAGAATAGGGGCATAAGGAAAGACAAATGATCATAAGCAGCTCTACAGTGAGGGTCAAGTGCTGGTCAAGTGCGGGTCGCAACCGCACTCCAACCGCACTCCAACCGCACTCATGCTTATAGCCGGGACCTGATATAAGAGAAGAGTTAAAGTGTGGGTCTAGTGCGGGTCATCCAACCGCACACCACCCGCACTGTTGCCAAACCAGAGAAGCTGAGTTGCACCTGACGTTAAAAGTGCGGGTACAGTGAGGGTCATCCACCCGCACTATTGCTCAAGACAGAGGAGTGAATTTTGCACCTGACAGTAAAGTGCGAGGAAAGTGCAAATCAAGTGCGGGTCAAGTGCGAGTCAAGTGCGAGTCAAGTGCGAGTAATCCAACCGCACTCCACCCGCACTATTTCCCGGATCCGAGAACCGAAGATGAAGACAACCCATACAGTGTGGGCAATTCACCCGCACGCCACGCGAGCCAGATTGATTTTTGAAGTTTAAGTGACCTATTTTTGTATGTTGTATGAATAGAAAAGGATGGAAATGTTTTAACCAGCCTTTGAACTCATTTTTCAGAGGTTTGGATCTAGATTTTCTCTTTCTCTCTCTCATACTTACATTCTCTACTCAACTTCAAGGAAGGTAGGAGATTGAAGCAACTTCAAGGAAGGAGATGTTCTCCAAGGGTTCTTTCTCTTTCCTTTCTCTCATTTTCCTAGTTGTCATGAGTAGCTAAATCCCCTCTAAGGGGTTGATGCAGTAGTTAGTTTGATATTGGGCTTGTATATAAACTTGATGTTATATTGATATTCATGTCTATCTTTGATTGTTCTATTCTTCCTATGAATGGTTATCATTGATTTCTTGTTTAGATATATCCTATTAGCAAGATCTCTTTGGATTATGTTTGAGTATTGCATCTAGATATACATCCTATTTAGTTGTTTATTGCTCTAATGAATGGACGGAATGTCATGAATTCTGACTCTTAAACCGCGGTCTTAATCTAACCTAGATCGAGTTTCCGGCACTATATATCCTAGGTCGGAGCCCGTGAGAGGCTTAGAAGTCATCACTATACATCCTTGGTAGACTACGTTTAATCGGATGAGTCATTGATAGGTAGACGAGCTTCATTTCCAGAATCCGATGAACAACCAACACTATACTTGTGGACGATACCCCACTTGCCACCATACTTGTGTTTTCCAAACCAATTTAGGCTTAGTGAGGTTTTTACATTATTGTTGACGGATTGATCTTTAAAACGACACAAGAAAAGGTCCAGTCAACGACTGTTCATGTACCTATGAACCTGAAAATTCAAAACACAAAAACCAAAAACGAAATAAAAGAAACTAAAATGAACTAAAACAACAAAGAAACTAAGACTAAAGAAAAATCTAATCACTACTATGCACGCCGATCCTGGCAACGGTGCCATTTTGAACTGGCTCTTTTACTATGTCGTTAATGGAAACCACAAATTCAAACAAAATTTATAAATAACCTTAACAATGCCTCAAAACAAATTTATAAAATCCTAAGATGCACTCAAACAAGTACAAAACTAGTATGCGGAAAGTATGGGTATCGTTTCACAGGGATCAAGCGATAGCTATGACTAAATCCTACTTTAATGCTAACTACAAGCAAGAATTAAATGAAATGATTGATGATTGATGATTGGAGATTAACTAAAATGCAAGCTAAATAAAAACTAACTAAATGCACTAAGATAGTAGGTGATAATAGATGATAAATGACTAAGGAATTGATGGATTCATTAGAGCAAACTATGGGCAAGATGAACTCTCATTAGTGAACTTTAGTCAAATATAACCAAACTAGAGTGTATAGCTTGATTGTATATCACTTGTGGGTTTCCAATCTAGAGTGTATAGTATTTGCCACCCATAAATGATTGTTCATGAATGTGCATCTACCAAAATAAGGGATTAATCTCATGTAAGGTCACTAATTCTAGAGTGTATAGAATTAATCTTAATCCCTCTCAAAAAACCAATCCTAGAGTGTATAGTATGATTACCCATGAAAGATTAGATAGAAATTGAGATTTAATAATCCGGATTACACTTGAGGAGTGTACTCTTCTGCAATCCTTCCATTCAATTAAGCATTAGAGAATCAAATAGAGTGTATATCTAATTCTCTACTCAAATAATTCCTTAAATAACTTGTTAAGAGAGGAGTGTACAATCAAAACAAATTATAATTGAAATCAATTAGAACATTAAATGAAACATATTTGGTAGATTGATATATGTATATATATACATATATATATAAATAGAGTCCATTACAATACCCATAATTTACATAAGAATCACATCAATCCCTTAGTGGGATATCTAGCAATTCATGACAAATAAAATAAAAAGATAAAAAGGAGAGAGATAGAAGGAACTCATGTAGAATCTTCTTTCTTCAAGCTTAAATCCTCCTCATATGTTCTTCTTCAGTAGAGATTGATGAGGTTAAGGTGTGGGTTTTTGAGAGATTGGGAAAGAATGGGTTTTAGATTTAGAGAGTGAAAAATGTGAATAGAATGGGTGTATGGTCGTGGGTTGGTCTCATTTTGAAAAATCAGATATTAATCTTTATATAGTTGC